>BTPG01000002.1:316860220-316891532 GCA_036245525.1 Semisulcospira habei
CGTAAGGGTTAACTCAGCGTCTGTTGAGGATGTGTCGCACAGATCAGCCACCGCCGCTGGACTATCGTGGATGATCTCTGCCACTTGAATGTAGCAAGTTGTTTAGTAAGCGATCCTAATGGTCGAATCCGTTGGCTTTAGCCATGACAAATCTAAAAATAGTACCAAAGGTCACCGTCTAAATGCCCTTGTACTTAATGACCTCGTCCATAGAGGTCGAACTGTTTATTTCTTGTTCATTTTGAATCGTTCGTGTGATCGTGTGGTCGACCGCGCGTTATGAGTTTGTATGTTTTGAATTGCTTACAGGACGTTTACATTTTATAAACCCCACACAAACGACTAATACAAAACAAAGAAGACATACGCACAATCACTGATATGAATATTTGGAAGGAAACGCACTTTATTCCACACAATGAATTGTACATTTTAAAGTATATTTCTAACTTCATATTGACTAATAAAAATTATTATCGAGAATCAGATTAAACTCACTGAAGAAAAAAAAACAAACCCACACCAATATGGAGCTGTGGGCGCAAGAGAGTCACGTCCCTTGTCGCGTTCACTCACATCCGTTAACTCATTCAAGGCACCCTGCATCAAGCTGCGAACGTGTAGTGAAGCGTTGCCGGCACTCACTCAAGGCGCCCTGCATCAGGCTGCGAAAGTGTAGTGAAACTCACTGGGAAAAAAAAAAAAAAAACCCACACAAATATGGAGCTGTGGGCGCAAGAGAGTCACGTCCCTTGTCGCGTTCACTCACATCCATTTACTCACTCAAGGCGCCTTGCATCGAGCTGCGAAAGTGTAGTGAAGCGTTGCCGGCACTCACTCAAGGCGCCCTGCATCAAGCTGCGAAAGTGTAGTGAAGCGTTGCCGGCACTCACTCAAGGCGCCCTACATCAAGCTGCGAAAGTGTAGTGAAGCGTTGCCGGCACTCACTCAAGGCGCCCTGCATCAAGCTGCGAAAGTGTAGTGAAGCGTTGCCGGCACTCACTCAAGGCGCCCTGCATCAAGCTGCGAAAGTGTAGTGAAGCGTTGCCGGCACTCACTCAAGGCGCCCTACATCAAGCTGCGAAAGTGTAGTGAAGCGTTGCCGGCACTCACTCAAGGCGCCCTGCATCAAGCTGCGAAAGTGTAGTGAAGCGTTGCCGGCACTCACTCAAGGCGCCCTACATCAAGCTGCGAAAGTGTAGTGAAGCGTTGCCGGCACTCACTCAAGGCGCCCTGCATCAAGCTGCGAAAGTGTAGTGAAGCGTTGCCGGCACTCACTCAAGGCGCCCTACATCAAGCTGCGAAAGTGTAGTGAAGCGTTGCCGGCACTCACTCAAGGCGCCCTGCATCAAGCTGCGAAAGTGTAGTGAAACTCACTGGAAAAAAAAAAAAAACCCACACAAATATGGAGCTGTGGGCGCAAGAGAGTCACGTCCCTTGTCGCGTTCACTCACATCCATTTACTCACTCAAGGCGCCTTGCATCGAGCTGCGAAAGTGTAGTGAAGCGTTGCCGGCACTCACTCAAGGCGCCCTGCATCAAGCTGCGAAGCAGTGAAGCGTGCCGGCACTCACTCAAGGCGCCCATACATCAATAACTGCGAAAGTGTCGCATAGCGTTGCCGGCGACAACGCTATACGACACTTCCGCAGCTGTTGATGCGAGCACCTTGAAGGAGTCAAAACATGGACAGAACATTTCAGTAAGCAAAAGGTCCGATGCCAGTTGTTCCCTAGCCAGCTGGGACTGTTTTATTTTCTATTTTCCTTTACTATTTTATTTTCTATTACCCTTTACTATTATTATGTTTTATTTTCTATTACCCTTTACTATTATTATGTTTTATTTTCTATTACCCTTTACTATTATTATGTTTTATTTTCTATTACCCTTTACTATTATTATGTTTTATTTTCTATTACCCTTTACTATTATTATGTTTTATTTTCTATTACCCTTTACTATTATTATGTTTTATTTTCTATTACCATTTACTATTATTATGTTTTATTTTCTATTACCCTTTACTATTATTATGTTTTATTTTCTATTACCCTTTACTATTATTATGTTTTATTTTCTATTACCCTTTACTATTATTATGTTTTATTTTCTATTACCCTTTACTATTATTATGTTTTATTTTCTATTACCCTTTACTATTTTCACAGTGTTAACTCATTCGCGGAAATCCGCACCCGGATGCGCGGCTGAAGCCGCGCATCCGGATGTGGATTCCCGCGAATGAGTTAAAACAAAGCTCGTGTGTGCCACTTCATGCAGGTACTGGCTGCCTTGTGATACAAGTGGCAGAGCTGTCAACAAAGTGATAGAGCATGCGTGCTCGGGACTTTGTCCTTATGTTTTTCACGCTTCGAAGCAAATCTGAAATATAATTAATGAAGTTAGTACGTAAATAAATAAATAAATAAATCAACCGACAGACAGACAGACAGACACAGACAGACAGACAGACAGGTAGACAGGTAGACAGACATTTAAGACAAACAACCACAACAACAACAACAATAAAATACATAAATAAATAAATAAATAAATAAATAAATAAATAAATAAATAAATAAATAAATAAATGAAAGAACAAAGAACGAACGACCGACCGACCGACTGAATGAACAAACCAATGAATGAATGAATGCATGAACGAACAAACGAACGACCAAATGGATGAAATAACCGACTAATAAACGAATGAACGAACAAACGAACAAAAGACCGACCGAACGACTACACGAACCGTCAAACAAGTAGGTAAATAGGTATGAACAGCAGCAAAGTAAATACACGAAACTTACAAGTACGTGTTCCATATTTACATACCTCCATACAGCAAGTTCACCATTTACATTCCTCACCGAAGATACACCTGATGAAATTGATGATTGGGCAACAAGCAAGGTACAACAGACACATCAGGACACAAGTGATACCGTCGCAACAACATTCACACCATGATCGGCCGCTGCCGCTGAAAATAAAACGCGTCAATGTGTGTTTCATCAACATTTCCGTTTATTCACATTTGTAATGTGACAAGTGAGTTAACTCATTCGCGGCCAGCCGCATCCGGATGCGCGGCATAAGCCGCGCATCTGGATGCGGCTGGCCGCAAATGAGTTAACCCGGTGACTGTTGGTAGCGCTTTTTGATTCATCTCGAGAAAAAGCACATCCGACAGCCAAAGGGGTAAGTTACGTGCATCAGGATCAGGAATTTATTTAACGTCTTTTCACATATTGGTGATATTAGACAATAATTGGTGTTATTATAGTTACGTGCATGTTTATACGCATACATATATTGGCCAGCAAAAGAAATGCGACATTGTCGGAACCATCCAATGGTTCCGAAAAGGTTGCACTTCTTCTGCTCGTCAGTATACATACGCTTCGTCAGCATACATATGCGCGCGAGCGTCGATGTCTATTCCTGTATGAATGCCGGACAGTTAGTTATTTAGGTTTAACGCCGAGCAGGCGACTAAGGCCACGGGTAGAAATGACAAGAACTTCACAGACAGCCACAAAATTCCTTATATTTCCTAACTTTTCAGGGGCTGATCAGCTGCCTCCCCGGGGGTAGGGGGTGGGGGAGGGAGGGGAGGGGGAGAGAGGGTTTCAAACTTTTATTTAAGGGGACTCTCAACCTGACTGGCACAACAGGTCTCCCGACACGCCAGACCTTCCATTTCAGTGGCCGAAAAATCGAAGAGCAAGAGGCCCTGGGGGAGAGGGAGGGGGACGGGGGGGGGGGCGAGAGAGGGGGGTGAAGGGGGGGGGGCAAGGGAGGGGGATAAAGGGAGGGGGGAGGTTTGTTCGTTAGTTCGGGGTTTAACGTCCACGGCACCGAAGTGATAATGGACGGCCTTAACGGGCGGGTTATGGGGGAAAGGGAAATCTATTGCCTGTAGAATACGACCTGAACACTGATCAACTCAGGCGCACTCCAACTGTGCCACTTTGATTTACCAGGACCTATCAACGGACATGCTATTGAACAAGCCCGTCTTTTCCCCTGGTTTGCGAGTCCAACTACCGGGGCCGGGACGGGATTTGAACCCACGACCCGGCGATTCCCTTCGCTCTCCTCCTCCGACGCTTAACCGCCTGAGCTATTTCGGACTCTGTAGGTGGGAGGTGTGAACGGGGAAGGGGGTGGGGTGGGGTGGGGTCATAAAGATCTATGCCTCTAGAGTGCACCATTTCGAATCCCTGTTCCTGGGACATCTAGGGTATTTTAGTGTTGAATTAACAAAGATTGCATAAACAAAATCTGCGTCAACTGGCACTGAACGGGTGAAAGATGCAAGGGTATTATTGGTCCGCACCCCCGCTGCACGTATTCCTGTAGTCCATCAATGCTTTCCGGCTGCTCGTCTATGATGTTCACGACAGTCTCCGTGGGTTTTGCACATAACAGCTTCGCCTTTTCGCTGGTCCCCGTACCCGTGTTCTTGTCCATTGTGCTATTGTTCATAACACAAACAAGACATAAGTAGTTTAACTCCTTGCCTGTCGGTAGGGGTTTTTGTCGCGATGATTCCTACAGGAATCATCGCGACTAAAACCGCAACGGACAGGCAAAGGGTTAAAGTACAGTAACAAACGAACTAAAGAAATTAACACAAAAAACCCCAAAAGCCCCAACAAAAAACCCCAACAAAACGAGTACAACACAATAAATTGTGTTGTATTTGTCCTTTCTGAGTTTGCTTTGTTTTCTGTTTTTTGTTTTTTTTGTGTGTGTTGGTAATTCCTTGCAGTTACACCCTTACAGTCACATTTCTGGTCTGGAGTCTGAATACTGCAAACTTCCTGTATTACACCGCCTCTCTCCTAAACCGCACCCTCTCCCCTGTCGTCATTTTTTTCTCTCTCAGATCTTCAATGGGAAGTCAGGCAATGCCAGTAAGCAGAAGTCCTCGGGCCCACGACGGCCGCAGTGGGCCCGCGCACGGCTGTGCGCTGGCCCACTGCGGCCGTCGTGGGACCGAAGACGTTTTACTACCGGGGTGGAACACAATTTTGCTAGTTCTTCAGATTCGCATGTTAATATTGTTCTCTTCATGCTCCGTCTGACTGCAGGCCATACTGTTCATCCTGCTGAGAGAGAGGTGATATCAACCCAGGGCGCAAAAGATCATTGGGCAGATCTTGGCTGCTGTTGGCTTGCACATGACTGTCCTGCGGACCAGCCAAAGCCGACGTCGGTCCAATGATTTTTTTTTAATTTACTGGGAAGCATTGGAAACCTCTTCTTTTTTTAAAAAAAAATCTTCTAGGATTTTTTTATTTGCACTTCAAATGCGCTGCTGCTGATGCAATACTTCTTGAATTAAATATAAATCAATAAATAAGTAAATAAATAAATAATCTGTAAGGTCCAAAACCACAAACCAGCACACAAATGAATGAACAAGCAAACGAACAAATAAATGAATATTTTCACAGACAAAAAAAAAAATTAAAAAAAAAAAAAAAAAAATGCCGGCCTCCAAAGCCTTGACGAGATTTCCCTAGGTTGATGTGGTCAGAGCTGAGACTGCCCAGTTGTTCCAAGACTTTCAGCAGCTCTGCTGAAAGCCCGCGCGAACTAGCACTGCTTGGACGAGACCTGGGTGAACGGGATGGTCTTGATTCTGCTTTCTGTGAAGAATAAGGGGAAATTACAAAATTATAATTAAGTCCTTGTGCATGCAGCCACAGGGTAACAATTCCCAAAACTGAAAGTTGTCTTTTTAAAGACTAGATTACGGTTCAGGAGATAGCTCACCCACGAACAATGCATGATAGTTCAACGGTGGCGCCGAAAAAGCTTGGCGCCATGAGGCGCCAAGCTATTCTTGCACCACCTTTGAACTATCTTGGTCGGTCCTTATTTTCTTGTCAAAACAAAAGAAATAAAAAATTCAGATCTTAATCGTTTCTAATTATCTATTTATATATTTTACTTCCCTCAAGAATTATGTATTATATATTAAAAACAAAACTGTTTGATAATTGTGTACTTACTGATTTGGGCGTGATGGAAAAGAGTTTGTCAGAAGAACTAATCGCGAGGCTGTTTATGAAAGACGATTCGCCTCACTATTTCTCGAAGACTGCTCACTGCAGGTTGGATTCTGTATTCTGATTTGATGATAACTCCTAGAGAATAGAGAAAGTACAATACAACCCCACACTTATTTCAATGACCGAGTCCCACGAATAAAACAAAGCTTTTAAAAACATCACCAACATCACTCACGAAAAAACCCTCCCTCAGCCTAACACCACAAGTATATTTTGAGAGATAATGACAGTTTAACTCCACCTTTATTTCAATGACCGAGTCCCACGCCTAAAACAAAGCCTTTTTTGAACATCGCCACCACAACTAAAATAAAACAAACCAAAAAACACGCAGCTTCAGCCTAACACCACAAGTGTATTTTGAGAGGAAAGGACAATCTAACCCGACCTTTATCACAATGACGGAGTCCACGCCTAAAGCAAAACTTTTTTGAAAATCGTCGCACGATCCACACAAAATCAAATCATGCACTCAAAAGCTGAGCTGATTTCTGAGGAACGCTATTTTCTCACCTAGACAGAATTTCTCGGGAACCCGCTAGCTAACAGCAGCTGTGCTGAACCTGTCAGCTTAAAAATATACCACAGCAGTTAAGTAATCCTTCCACGTTAAAAAAACATAGGGGCCTCCTGAGAATCACCTCACATTGTCTTAAGTCCATATTCTAAAACATGTCTAATTTGTTAATCACTCTCTTTACCTCGCCTTCTTAGTGTCCGTCAACCCAGGGGTGTGGCACCTACTTACACCACACCCAGTATCCGGTTACTGAATAGCGAGGCAAACCGCTCTGCGTCACGTGCTGTCGCTATGCAATACAATACAATTATACTTTATTAATCCCTCATGGGGAAATTCACATTTTTGCCACCACAGGTGCTGCTTATATTCACTCACTCGCTCATTCCACAAATTACAATAACAGAGCTACAACATAGACAATAACTCGGGACGGGTGAAGCCCGTCGCCAAGGCATCTAATGGCCAGCGCCAGTCGCCTCATCCTGACCCGAACCTCCCTGACAAAAACAGAATACTAAGACAGCCCTATGTCCCCTTAACACACTATTATAATGTTCTTTATTAAGTTCCTACTTGGCTAAAACTAGTACATAAAACAAGTTAACAACAGAAACAAAATACCCGCGTCGATACGGAGATGATCTCCGATCTAGGCAACATAAAACTGAACAACGGTCAAACAGCGCCTGGGGGCCCGTCGCCGCCATAGGACAGCGCCGGTGTTCAGACAGTCGCTCCGGCATAAACAGTCACCACCTTAATTATACTGAACTTAACTAGTATATAATTTCATAGTCATTTTAAAAACAAAAGTAGTAGAACTACATCATTAACGTGAAAGCAGTCCAAAATGGTTTCAAAAAGTACACACCCGGCTGTTCAGTAAGAAACACAGTCACTGCGTCTGGGAGGTGTCTGTCATTACATCATTCGGAATGTGGGGCCTGAAGCTTGCTGGTACTCCGGCCCTTCGTTGAGTGCACTAGCGCAGGCAGTGAGGTTGAGCGTGGCGTGCCGGAAGAGCCACTCCTGAGATGAGATGATGAAAGGGGAGGAAAGCACGTTGGTGGTATTGCCACAGCAAGAGCTATTTATTATTATTATTATTATTATTATTATTATTATTATTATTATTATTATTATTATTATTATTATTATTATTATTATTATTATTATTATTATTATTATTATTATTGCTCGGCATTAAACCCAAATAAATAAGTAACTAACTATATTATTATTATTATTATTATTATTATTATTATTATTATTATTATTATTATTATTATTATCAAGTGGTGTCTGGAGTACGTCGAGTATTTATGGAGGGGGTTTCACCCTATAATGGGTGGGGGGGGGGGGGGGGAACAAGTCGTCTCTCGAAGGTTAGAGAGTAGTCCACCAGTATAGGTCCCCACTTTGACACTGAACTCCACGTAGCTGTAGCATGCGCAGTGGCCACACCACGGGCAACAGCTTCGACTGTCTGGCTAAACGAAGTGAGGGGAAACCGGGGGTTTCAAACCCTTGGTGAGGCAGGACTTGCTCGTCCTTGCATGCAACGTCTGTCACCGGCCGACTGGGCGAAGGAAACTCAATCTAGGGTTCAACGGCCAAGAGGGCGGGACAGTAGTGCAATGTGGAGTGCATAGGGCATGTCAGAGCACAGAAGAAGACATGGCCATTCACTGCAGCCAAGGAAGTTACCAGTTGTAACGTCTTATCGTGCCACTGGACTCAGATTTCTGCGGCCGAGAGGGTGGGGTTACTCCAGCGCAACAGCTTATCCACCAAAATCTCCTTCACGCGCAGGTTTTGTGAATGGATCTTCAGTAAATCTGCTTCTTTATCTTCATTTTCTTCTGCCTCCTCCACAAGCCCTGCGGCGATGGGGAACGGGCGAGCCGACAGGTAGAGGTTACTACTGGGAGTCGTAGCTCCGAACCTGCACGTAGGCGGCCTGTGGACCAGTGGTCGCTCTTCCCTGTACCAGGGGCAGCAGGGAAGCTCGGCAGCATCACAGGCGACTTAGCAGCCCTCTTCAGGACAGCACTGCTCACCCTAGTAAGGGAGGGAACTAGAAAAGGTGTTCCAAACATTGCCTGCCCTACACCAAACCGGTCAGCTTACCGCAGCTGGCGGTTTAACCCTTTTATGTGGTCGAAAAGAAAAACAAAGAAAGAAACTTATTCTCGGTACGTGGAACGTACGAACCCTTTTGGACAGAGATTAGACACAGAGACCGCCGCACACAAGAACAGCCCTCGTAGCCAGGGAGCTGGCGAGATATAAGATCGACATTGCGGCTCTTATCTATCTATCTATATCCCGTAGTCAAACTCTTGCCGACCGTTGGGGCACCACGACTTGGCAACCAGCTCCCTCCATTCCTCTCTGTTCTCTGCCATTCTTAGAGTATCGCCCAGCTTCAGTCCTGTCCACTCTGAGATATTGTCTTCCCATTTTTTCCTCTGTCTTCCTCTCCTTCGTCCTCCTTGCATAGTGCCTTGCAGGATTGTTTTGGCAAGCCCTGCTGAATGCGTGACATGCCCATACCACTTCAGTTTGCGTTTTTTTCACAATGGCTAATAGGTCTTCATAGGGCCTGCGGCTTGCCTGATTCTGCTTCCCATTTCCTCGTTCGCGATGTGATCTCTGTATGAAATGCCAATCAGCCTTCGAAAACATCTCATTTCAAATACAAACGATTTTGAATTTCCAAAAACTACAGTAGCTCGCTTGAGCTTGCCCTTAGCAACACGTGAATGTTCTGTGTTTATGTACTGTGTGTGAGTGAATGCGCGTGATTCATGTGAGCGTGCTTGTTGGGTTCAGTTCGCGGTGGCGCTTTGAGCCGATATTCAGTTGGGATAAAGCGCCTATTTAATGCGCTTATTATTATTTCAGTGGCTTGTATCCTCCTTTCAAGGTCTGCTGTGAGGGTCCATGGCTCACAGGCATATAAGAACACTGAGATGACTAAGGAGCGCACCAGTCTGATCTTGGAGCAGAGTGTGATGTTTGTGTCCTCCCATATGGTCTTCAACCTTGTCAGTGCTGTTGTTATTTGCACAATCCCGGACAGTATTTCTGGTTTTGATTCCTCATATGTCACAATGGCTCCTATTAACTGTTTCCAGTTTTTTCCTCCAATCATGATGTCAGTGCCAATGCCATTGGTGTTATTGGTCATCAGTTTGGTCTTCTCTGCACTGATTTCCATCCGAAACGCAATGGCTGTACTGTCCAGCTTTTCCATCAGCTGAGCTAGCTCCTTCTCTGTGCCTGCAAGGCCATCAATGTCGTCCGCAAAGCGCAAGTTCGTGATTGTTCTGCCTCCAATACTGACAGTTCCTTCATCATTTTTAGAGCGTCTGTCATGATTCTTTTCAGGAAGATGGTGAAAAGAGTAGGTGAGAGCAAGCAGCCTTGTCTGACTCCGACTGTTGTCCTAAACCAGTTTCCTATTTTGCCGTTGAATCAGACTGCGCTAATGGCCTTGTTGTAAAGGTTTGCTATGATTTTGATCAGGTTGGCATTGATATTGTATAGCTTTATGGTGGACCAAAGGGCTGCATGCCACACCCTGTCAAACGCTTTCTTAAAATCCACAAATATATGATAGAGGTCTTGCTGGTGCTGGAGGTACCTCTCACATAGAACTCTCAGGTTGAAGATCTGCTCAGTTGCGCTGCGCCCTGGTCTGAATCCTGCCTGTTCCTCAGCTATGATTTCCTCTGCCTGTGGCTTCAGCCTGTTCATTAGGATTTTTAACATGACTTTGCTTGGGTGGCATATAAGACTGATCGTGCGATAATTCTGGCATTGATCTAAGTTGCCTTTTTTTTGGGAGATTTATTATAAGTGATTGTGTCCATGGTGTGGGCCAATGCTCTGACTGTCAGATCTTATTGCAGATTGTTAGTAAGGCGCTTATCATGTCTTTCCCCCCTTCTTGGACTAGCTCTGCAGGGATGTTGTCTGCTCCTGCTGCCTTCCCTTTTTTCAGCGACTTCACTGCAGCTTCTACTTCGTCTCGGAGAATGGGATAGTTGCCATTGTTGGTCACTGGTGTGTTGACCAGTATGCCTCGGTCCCCTGTAGCTCGGTGGTTGTACAAATCTGCACAGTACTCTGTCCATCTCTTCAGTATGTCTTGGTCTTCCGTAAGACAGTTCCCTTCAATTCTGAATAATCGAGGAGCGTCCTTGTTTTACACTGGTCAGGTCTTTCACCTGCTGGTATGCTTTTTTGCTATTATTTTTGTTCAGATTTTCTTCTATGTGTTTAAACTGATCTCAGTCCACTTATTCTTTGCCTTTTTCATACTTTTCTTGATATCCTGGATAATTTCCCTGTATTGTTTAGCTCCTTCTACCTCTGATTTCTTTTTCTTTAATTCTCTACGCTTGTCACATAGAACAAAGATGTCAGCTGTAACCCAAGGTTTCTTAGCTTGTCGGTGTTTGTCAAGGATCTCACTGGCTGTTTGTGTTACAGCAGTGTTAAATGTGTCGATCAGTGTGTCCACATCCGTGTCTTCTTTACCTAGAAGTAACAGTGGTGCGAATTTTCGTCCTATCTTTGCCTGGAAGGCTTCCGCTACCTCTGGGTCTTTTATCTTCTCGAGGTCGATCTTGATTCTGGTGGGACCCTGCTTGTTGACTTTCTTTAGGCGGAGTCGGAAGGTCATCATCACATAGAAAGAAACAGTAACAGCATCTCCTGAATTGCCTAAAGTGGTCCTGAGCAATTCTGCAGCATCTGCAACGGTGTGGTAGGGGTAGGAAGTGTGTTTAACCCCAGAAATCAATCAGCTGTGAGCGCTCAGTGTTGTGAGTTAGGCCTACACAATGGCCTACACAATGGCGGACTCTAGTTGCAGAAAAGTTTCAATGAGTGAAAAAACGATCTCTGGATCTAGTCAAGATACTTCTAACAAGTGTGCCACCTGTGATAAATCAATGAACAGAAGAACAGATTGCCTGCAGTGTGAATATTGTGGGAAAATATTTCACAGAGAATGCCAAAATGTGTCTAGTGAGTACTACAACATGATCAAACAGTTTGGCTCAGCAAGTGGTGGTAGTTGTCACTGGTTTTGTGATGTGTGCAATCCTAAAGCTATGGATGTTTTGAAGCTTGTACAACAAGTCAGAGACAAAAATGTTGAGCTAGAAAATCGACTGGAGTCTGTGGAAAGCAAAGTGGGCAACTTGGATAGTGGCTTTGAAGAGAGAGTTGCGACTTCTGTCAGGTCGGTGGTTAGAGAGGAGGTGTACGAAGCTAAGCTCAGAGAGGAAAGAAGGATGAATATTATCATCAAGAATCTGCCTGAGACAAAACCAGACAAGGAGGCTTTTGCTGATGTGGTGTCTGCACTGGGGCTGGGTCAGGAAGCGGCAGAGGGAACTGGCTTGGAAAGGTTAGGCAGGAAGATAGGTGAGCAACCCAGACCCCTCAAGGTGCAGTGTACTAGTGCCAAGCAGAAGAAGGACATTCTCATGAATAGCAAGAAATTGTTTCGAACTAAAGAGTACAATACGGTGTATGTCAGTAGGGACTTGACAAAATCAGAGCAAAGAGAACAGAAGGCTTTGAGAGATGAACTGAAAGAGAAACGCAGTTTGAAGGATGGCAAGAAATACATGATCAAGAGTAATGAAGTGATTATGATAGATGAGAATAACCATCATAGAGCAAACGAATCTGATGATGAGGCGTCATCAGCATCTGAGTTGAATGTGGCCTCTGCATCAAAAAAGGACTAAGTTTTTATCCTGAACCTGCCGCATCTGTACAAAATAATGTATATAATGCATCATTTGTTTCTACTTCTTCACCACATTTTTTGCATTGCGCATCAATAAACGCACACAGTGTTGTTAATAAATTTAATGATCTTCACACCTTTGTATTAAGCGAGGAATTAGACATTAGTGCCATTACTGAGTCCTGGCTTCATGGAGACATTTCAGATAGTGAAATTCACATCAATGGATACAAGACATTTAGAAGTGATAGAGTGGGAAGGAGAGGAGGGGGATGCTTGATGTATGTGAGAGATAATTTGCAGGTTAGAGAAGTGAAACTCTGTGAGCAGCAGGACTATACAGAAAGCATCTGGTGTGTTCTATATGGTCACGACAAAGAAGAAACATTGTTTGGTGTTGTGTACAATCCACCCGGTGTTAGTCAGGAAAATGAGGAGAAATTGTTTGCAGTTTTAAAAGAGGCAGCAAAGTACAGGCATGTGGTTGTTACTGGAGACTTCAACCGTCCTGGTATTAACTGGAATACGTATGAGTGTGATGGAGAAGGGGAAGGTTTGCGCGATACAGTAAGTGACTGTTTTTGGTTTCAGCATGTGGCTGTAGCCACTAGGAAAGCAAATGTGTTGGACTTGGTGTTCAGTTCTGAAGAAGAGATGGTGCAAGAGGTCGAGATAGGCGATCCTCTAGCCAACAGCGATCACAACATTGTGCACTTCAAAGTGGCCTTTTCCGAGCCTAGAGACAGTAACAGCGACAGGAGGAAAGAGATAAGGGATTTCAGAAAGGCAAACTGGAAAGTGCTCAGAGAGAAGTTAGATAAGGTGAATTGGGACAATGAATTTGAAGGGAAGAGCTGCAGTCAACAGTGGGACTTGTTTCATCAAACGCTGCAGAAGGTGGTGAGAAGTTTCGTACCGTTGAAGAAAACGAGGTGCACTAGGAAGCCCAAGTGGATGAACAGAGAGGCACTCAAAAGTGTCAAGAAGAAGAGAAAGAAATGGAAGAAATACAGGCAGAGTGGTAGGCAAGAAGACTTTCTTGTATATAAACAGTGGCAGAATGGCAGTACAAAACTCATCAGAGATAGTAAATTGAAGTTTGAAGAAAAGCTGGCACAAAACATCAAGAAGGATGCAAAGTCTTTTTACGCCTACGCAAGAGACAGGCTGCGCTGCAAGGTCAAGGTTGGTCCTCTGGAAGATATCGACGGGGAGCTGCACACTGATGATGAGGAACAAGCGGACATCTTGAACAAATTCTTTGCATCAGTTTTCACGGTAGAGGGCAATGGTGACAGACCGGAACCCCAATGTAAGTTTACGGGCTTACCAGAGGAAAGACTGGTACATGTGATCTTTACAGAGGACATAGTCCTCAAGAAGTTGCAAAACCTGAACGCTAGCAAGGCGCCAGGGGTTGACGAAATTTCTCCAGCCGTACTGGTGGGAGCAGCAGAATCCGTAGCATATCCCCTGTCACTGATCTTTCAGGCTTCCTTGGACACCGGAGAGGTGCCAGTGGGGTGGAAAGAGGCAAATGTTGTGCCGATATTCAAAAAGGGTGCAAAATGTATAGCAGGAAACTACAGGCCGGTATCGCTGACTTCTCAGGTTGGGAAAGTCTTTGAAAGTGTTGTGCGGGATTCTCTGAACAATCACCTTGAGAGGCATCAGCTGATCCGAGGCAGCCAACATGGTTTCTCAAAAGGAAAGTCCTGCCTGACAAACCTGCTCGTCTTCCTGGAGGACATGACACGCATGCTGGACGAAGGGAAAGATGTAGACGTCATCTACCTTGACTATGCCAAGGCGTTCGACAAGGTCCCTCACAAACGGCTTATGGACAAGCTGAAAGCACACGGTGTAGATGGAAAAGTGCTGCAGTGGATGGAAGAATGGCTACGTGGCAGGAAGCAGAGAGTTGTGGTCAACGGACAAGCTTCTCCATGGGTAGATGTGACGAGCGGAGTTCCACAAGGATCCATTTTGGGGCCGACCTTGTTCATGGTGTTCATTAATGACTTGGAGGACGATATGCTGACCAGCGTTCTAAAGTTTGCTGATGACACTAAGATCTACGGCGACGTCTCCGACCCAGCGGGGAGCGACAAACTACAGCATGACCTTAAGGTAGCAGAAAGATGGTCAGAGAGGTGGCTGATGCAGTATAACGTGGACAAGTGCAAGACTCTGCATGCAGGCCGTAAAAACACTTGTCAGGTTTACACGCTGGGAGGACAAGAACTTGGAGCAGTGGAGGAAGAAAGGGACCTAGGCGTCATCATGCACAGGTCACTGTCGGTCAGTCGCCAGTGCTGCGTGGCAGCAAAACGAGCCAACAGAGCAGTGGGGCAGATCATGCGAACAGTTACAGCCAGAACTAGAGAAGTTATTGTCCCACTCTACAAAACAATTGCACGACCACATTTAGAGTATTGTATCCAAGCAACATAGAGGAGGGGCTGATCCAAATGATAGAAGCGCTTTACAAGAACGCCTGCAGCGCGGTTCTACTTAACAATCAGTCAGGCGAGTTCTTCAGGACGACGATCGGTGTCCGTCAAGGATGCCTGCTCTCTCCTGTCCTTTTCAACATATTCCTGGAGAAGATCATGCAGGAAACCCTCCACGACCACCATACTTCAATCTCTATTGGTGGCAGATCCCTGTGCAATCTTCGATTCGCAGACGACATTGACCTCATGGCAGGCAGCAATAGTGAGCTGCAAAACCTGACAGACAAACTTTCAAGTAGCGCAGGGTCTTATGGCATGGAGATCAGTACGGATAAAAGCAAAGTGATGATCAACACCACAAGCGACAGCAGCAGCAACATTCACATGAACGGCCAGAAGCTAGAAGAGGTCAATAGCTTCAAGTACTTGGGAGCCACCCTGTCCAAAGACGGTAGTTGCATAGCAGAGATCCGTATCAGGATAGGTACAGCAACATCCGCAATGGCCAGGCTGGACAGGATATGGCGAAGTAACTCCATCAGCTTCACCATCAAGTACAGGCTTTACAAGTCCCTCGTAGTGTCTATTCTACTCTACGGCTGTGAGACTTGGACGCTGCTTGCAGACTCAGAAAAGAAAATCCAGGCCTTTGAGAACAAGTGCCTGAGGAAGTTGCTCCACATCTCGTACCGCGAGCACAAGACCAACGAATATGTACGGAGCATCGTCACTTCCCTGGTGGGCCCACATGAACCCCTTCTGGCAACCGTAAAACGGCGCAAGCTTGCTTGGTTTGGCCACGTGACCCGACACAACACCTTGTCCAAGACTATCCTCCAAGGCACTCTCGAAGGAAGTCGTCGGCGAGGTCGTCAGAGAAAGAGTTGGGTCGCAAACATAAAAGAATGGACCGAACTCGAGATGCCAGACTTGCTTGCCACCGCCCAAAATAGAACTCAGTGGAGAGCACTGTCTGTTGCTGCTGCCTTTCAGTCCCCCCAACGCCCAGTTCGGGCAAGGGACTGATGATGATGATGATCCAAGCATGGCGACCATACCTCAAAAAATACATCGCAGAGTTGGAAAAGGTGCAGAGGAGAGCTACAAGATCGATTACAGGGATTGGTCACCTGCCGTATGAGGAGAGACTGGCCTTTTGCAATTTGCAGAAATTGGAAGAAAGGAGAGACAGGGGAGATCTCATCGAGACTTTCAAGATCATAAAGGGACTTGAAAAAGTTTCTGCGGACATATTTTTTACTTCATGCCAGTCATCATTTTACCATAGAGGTCACAGCAGCAAACTGTTCAAAGGGAGGTCCAGACTGAATCTTAGAAAAAACTTTTTTTCCCAAAGAGTTGTGAACCCATGGAATGCTCTGAAACAATCAATTGTCGAAGCTGAAACTGTCAACCAGTTCAAGAACCGCCATGATAAAGAGACAGTTAAGGGGGTTAAAATAAGTTCTCAAACTTCCTACCCCGTCGGCCGCGCTCAGTGGCCACTCAGGTAAATTCAGGTAAAGTCATGATCGCTTCCAATGTCTGCTCCTGGAAAACTTTTTGTCTTGACAATGTTCACACTGGTTTGGAAGCGTCTCTTCAACATGATGTAGTCAATTTGGTTATGGTGCTCTCCGTTCGGGCTGTGCCATGTCCACCTTCTGGATGCTTTGTGTGGGCCAAACGTGTTCATCAGCTTTATGTCATTTGTACTGGCAAATTCCAGGAGCCTTAAGCCTCTGTCGTTGGTCTCTGCGTTGCAGTAGCGTCCGCATGTGCCTTTCCAGTTCTTAGCAGCATCCTCTCCTATTTTGGCATTCCAGTCTCCCTGCACCACAAGAAAGTCTTTCTTGGGGGTCTGGTCCAGGACTTCTTGCAGTTGGTCATAGAAGTCTTTTATGTCCTCATCGCCATAGTCTGTTGTTGGGGCGTAAACTTGTACAATGGTGATATTGAATGGGGTTGCCCTCAAGCGTATGGTGATAAGCCTACTGGAGACTGGCCGACAACTCATGACAGTGTTCACGATGGCTTTGTGGCCGAGAAATTCGACACCCTGTTTGTGTTTGTCTTCTCTGCCACTGTAATACAGTTTGTGGTTTTCCTGGGTTGATGTTTCTCCCAAGGTTCTTCCATCGTACTTCGCACAGTCCTAGGATGGTCCAGTGGTGTCTGTTCATTTCGTGTGTCAGTTCCTCTGCCTTCCCAGGCGTTCTTAATTTTCTGACGTTCCAGGTGCCAATGCTGATGTTGTTTCTGGCACAGAGTTTTGGTGGTGCACCAATAACACACTTAACACCTCTGCCCTGGCGCAAGACAGAAGGCGCTGTCCTTGTTACGGGCGACGACCGATCCGGTATGGATTGAGGTAAGGTTGTCATTGCATGTGGTGTGTCTTGGGCAAAAGAACCTGGCAGAGCCTATCCCTCTCCAGGCTGTTAACAACAACCAAACCTCCACATAACTTGTGGCTCGCCTTGGTCCTGGACACGTGGCCGATGAGACCCTCATGGGACTTCTTCGCCTGGGTGGTTACTGTATCAAGGAATTTTATACACCCAATCAGGTACCGTGTCACCTTAGCCTTTGGTTATTCAAAACCTAACCTGCAAGGCAGCAGGGGACTCGTGGAGGGCGGGGTCGTCTGTCCCGTGCAGATGTGAACATCTGCCCGCTGCGGCTCTTAGTGAAACCAGATTTGCTGACGAAGGATCGATCTGTGAACCTGATGGTGGGTACACCTTTTTCTGGAAGGGCAAAGCTGAAAACAAGGACAGGATACACGATTTGCCTTTGCCATCCACACCACGCTCCTCCGACAGCTGCCTTCTCTTCCCATCGGCATCAGCGAACGAGTGATGAAGCTCCGTTTCCCCATCTCCCACACCCGACATGTCACTATCATCAGCGCCTATGCTACGACACTCACCAACACCGATGACGACAAGCAGGCGTTTTATGAAAGCCTCGACTCCCTCCTGAAGGCCACTCCTGCAAGTGACATCATCGTGCTTGGTGACTTCAATGCTCGAATTGGGCGCGAATGTGACTGCTGGGAAGGAGTGATGGGCCCGCACGGGCTGGGCAAGATGAACAAAAACAACGGCCTGCTGCTGCTGACATTGTGCGCTGAGAATGGACTCGCCATCACCAACACCCTCTTCAGGCTGGCTAGTAAGTACAAGACAACATGGATGCATCTCAGGTCCAAGCAGTGGCATCTCATAGACTATGTCATTGTCCGCCAGCGGGATATTCGCGAGGTCAGAATCATCAGAGCCAAGAGAGGAGCCTAGTGCTGGACCGAGCATCGGCTGGTGCGGTCTGTCCTCAACCTGCACATTGCACCAGCACACAGGAAGACGCCGAAGCTTACCCGATCTTCATTCAACCTGGCCAAGCTGAAGCCTCCGGACGTCAAGGAAAACTTCCCGTCCCACCTTGATGACCTGCTAACTGTCCATGGACCGCTGACTGGCAACCCAACTGAAATGTAGAACCAGTTCAAGGGGATGGTGACGGAATCTGCCAAAGACGTGCTTGGACCCAAGCAGAGGGTACACCAGGATTGGTACGATGAGAACAATGAAGAGATCAACAAGCTACTAGAGCAGAAGCGTAGTGCCTTCATAGAGTGGCAGAATGACATCAATGCAATGTCCAAGAAAGACCGCTTCAAACACCTCCAGAGAAAAGCCCAGAGAGAGCTCCGCAACATGCAGGACACCTGGTGGGACAGCAAGGGAAAAGAACTTCAACACTTTGCTGAATCCAACAACTCCAAGGAGTATTTCAGCGCTAAGGCCCTGCCAGATCCAGCACAACCCCTCTCTTTTCTTCTGACGGCTTCACCTTGCTGAAGGACAACGGCAGCATCACTGAGCGCTGGAGAGAACACTTCTCAAATCTGCTTAAATTGTCTTTCACTGTCGACCCCGCGACATTGGACATGATTCCTCAGAAGCCGACACTAGATGACCTTGACCTCCCGCCCACCCTGGATGAGGTCAAGAAAGCGATCAACCAGACTAGCTCCGGCAAGGCTGCAGGCATAGACGGCATCCCCGCAGAGCTCTTCAAAGCAGCTGGACCTGAGTTTATTGATGCCTTTCTCAACATTCTGACATGCATCTGGGCAGAGGAGAACATGCCACAGGAATTTAGAGATGCTACAATCGTCTCCCTGTTCAAGAACAAGGGCAGCAAAGCAGACTGTGCCAATTACCGAGGGATCTCATTCTTGTCCATCGCCGGCAAAATCCTCGCGAGAGTCATCCTTAACCGCCTGATCAGCTCTGTATCTGAGGAAGCACTTCCAGAGGCTCAGTGTGGCTTCAGACCCGTCCGCAGCACAGTTGACATGGTCTTCTCTGTGAGACAGGTCGAGGAGAAATGCATTGAGCAACTCATAGACCTCTACGCCGTCTTCATAGACCTGACCAAAGCATTTGACACTGTGAACAGAGAAGCGCTTTGGGTCATCCTCGCAAAGCTCGGCTGCCCCAGGAAGTTCACCAACATCATCCGCCTCTTGCATGATGGAATGGTAGGAGTTGTCTAGTCAAACGGCGACACATCCACATCCTTCGACATTTTCAACGGTGTGACACAAGGTTATGTTCTTGCCCCCGTGATGTTCTTCACGTGTGTCCTGACCCATGCAGTACGCGACCTTGAGAAGGGAGTGTACTTGAAGTACAGACTAGAAGGCTCTCTCTCTTCGACCTCCGTCGACAGAACACTAGGACTAAGACCATCGAGAGACTGATCCTTGAGGAGCTGTTTGCCGATGACTGTGCGCTGATGGCGCACACGGAGTCTGGCTTCCAAACCGTCGTCAACGTCCTGAGAAAGCCTTGTTGCTGTCGGGACGCTAAGCAATGTACAATCAATCAATCAATCTTGTAATGCAACCATCGGTACTGTACAGTGCCGTTGACCGCATGCACAAGAGGGTTAAATTCCCAGCCCTCCTCTCTCGGTTGGAAAACCCTGGATTTTGTTGCAATGCAAATAGCATTGCCTTTGTTTCAGGGGCCCCACCAGTAGTATTCAGATTTAACTTGTTAACAATAGATATCATATTGTGATAAATTGGCGTTGGGTCAGTTTTTATTTGATTTTGTGTTTGAGATAATTGTAAAATGCAATTTGCTCAATTTAATTTCAATATAATTTGACTTTCTGATTAATTCTACATTATAATCTGTTTAAATTTTTTTTTGGAAGAGTGCATTTGTTAATAACTTACAGCTAGCACTTCATTGTGGTGATGGGGCCATGGTGCACAAATTGTGCATCCAAGACGGATCCACGTGGGAACGCCATTTACTGATATCTTTAAACTGTACAAATGAAAGTTGTCCGTTGTCTGAAACTAGAAAAGTGTACATTACGTTGTCAATGTCCAGTCAGGATGTGTACAGCAGACAAGGATTTAGTCTGTCATTGTAAAGATGTTGAAATAAATAAAATTGGCGGAGAGCTGCAACAGGACTTCGACGAAATCAACAGCCAGCCAAGGTACGCAGTGTCCACTCTGGAGTCAGAAAAATGCCAACATTTGCGTATTCTTTAAAACTTTGTTACGCACATTGATTGTTCGCGTGTTGGTCAAAGCACCATCGTGTGGATTTAACACCGATAAGTTTTGTTAACATTTTGTTTGACTGAATACTCGGCAGTTTCCCATACTGTTTCGGTCGTCTACATTTTGAACGTTTATTGTCGGACGGAATTCACGAAAACAAAACGGGTTTTATAATCGTCCGCGGATGCAAATGAAAACCGTTTTCTGACCCCTTTCTTTATAAAATGTGTGCTGGTCTGTAATTTTGGACCACGCGGCCTAGGCCGCGTGGTCCAAAATAACAGACCAGCACACATCTTCATTTTTGTCCTGTCTGAGTTTGTTCGTCCTGTTGTGTTGCCCCCGCGCGCAAGTTGGCCCTATTGCTGCACGTTGGAATCCACTTCGCGGGGTCAAAACCAACGTGGATCACGTCGGTTCCTGCATATTTGCCTTTTTTCTCTCCAAATAATTCTTTTGTCAGAATAAGAAAACAAAACCCGCTAACGACAGCCAAGGGGTTAATCAGTTTGACTTAAAATTACGCGAAGAGGATTCCAGTGTAGTCTTATTTGTTTGTAGTTACTCTCAGCAGATTTTGCAGCAGGACAGTCGTCCAGCGGGCGTTATGGTCGTCCGAACGGAGAGCGTACAATCATGTACGGTCTTCGGGCCAAGCTTGCTATTGCTCGCTTGGTTGTCTGGGGGGGGGGGGGGGGGGTGGTGGTGGTGGTGAGGTCAGTAGCGGGGTGAGGGTTGGCGGGTAAGGCGGTAGGTAGGCATATTCCGACGCGACTGATAAACTTCGTGGGGGATTCACTCCCGTGAGGATTATCATAACGGATTTAGCTGCGTGCAGATATTGTGTGAAGGTCTGTGATCTCGGACTAAAAACCCCAAAGGTCCAAAATTGTACACCAGCACACAAGTGTAATGTGGATGTGAAAAAAAACGCGTAGGGTCCGGTAACGCGCGTCTGAGTTTCGCAAAACCGACTTGCCATCGCCGGAGGTTCTCTCTGGCGCTTTGAGCTTTCGCAGTTCTCTGCCGAGGACTCCGTGGCTTTAAGTTCAGACCCCGGTACTGCTGTCAGTACATCTCGCTGGAGGCTCTCGCCAGCGCTTTGGGCTTTCGCAGGTCTGCTCAGGGGCTAGCTCTGTCCAGGTCTTCGTGGCTTCAATGATGTCTTTGCGCTTGCAGCCCCAGATTGGGCGATCCCGTCCAGGGCTGTACGGTCTGTATGCTCCGCCCGTTCATCCACATTCAATTCGGACTGTGCCATTAGTTAATACCCCAGTAGCAAAACAGTCGGACCCACGGCGGCCGCTGTAGGCCCGCGCACAACCGTGCGCGGGCCCACTGCGGCCGTCGTGGGCCCGATGACCTTTGCTAACTGGGCAATAAGTATTTGCCAGTACGCTTAGCGGGTGTGGGTTGGGGGCGGGTAAGGTGGTAGGCATTTGTAACGAAAAGACCCCGCTCTAATTCTGTGTTATTTTGCAGCTCCGCGGGAAGGTTTGTTCTGTATGTACACCATGATTCATTAACACATTCAAAACGTTCCGAATATGAGACTGTATGCTGGGTGTCTACCGCGTATCCGGTGGCAGCATATATCAAATGAGTTAAGCAGTCGGTAGTTAAAACTGCTGAACCTAGTCAAATCCTGGCTTTCTGGATATCTGTTGGATTGATTCCTGACTATGTAAATCGCTGTTGCTTGTCAATGTTCAGCACTATTGCAATATTTTTGCAGGTTTATTGTCAGGTTGTTTGTCTTTGTGCCGTCCTGTGCTGTCTCGTGCAGTCCAGTGCTGTCATTGTTTTTTCAGGAGACGATACTGTACAGGACCCCGTCATTTTGCGATTCGACGTTTTTTATAGCAACTTGCGACTCATCGTTTTCTACAGCAGCTACAGCGATTTCAAGACCCGCCATTTTCTACAGCAATTTCAAGACCCGCCATTTTCTGCAGCGACTTTACGATCCGCCGTTTTCTACAGCACAGTCACGATCCGCCGTCCCGATTTTACCATTTTCAAATGCTTGGCGTTTTCAGCCAGTGAAGGTCCTGTTTTGAAATTTGATCCGAACGCGACTAAACGACCCACCAAATTTTAGAGCAATTTAACGACCCGCCGTTTTCTACAGTAACGTCACCACCCGCTGAATTTTAGATCAATTTAACGACCCGCCGTTTTCTACAGCGTCACGATCCACCGTTTTCTACAGCGTCACAATCCGCCGTCCCGATTTTACCATTTTTATCAGAATCAAATGCTTGGCGTTTTCAGCCTGTGAAGGTCCTGTTAGGTTTGAAATTTGATCCGACTGATTTCCGCCCGATGCATTTTCCTGTTGTGCGATTTATCAAAGACTCCATAATTTATTTCTGCAGAAATTTTCGAGTCCTTGTTTGGGAGCAGTTTTAACAGAATGAGAGGTATGGCACTCTTTTACAGTAAAGGCACAATGTGTAAATAAAGTCTGTATTGACCCTTTGACTGCCAATGGACGAGGGCATTTCGCGTCAGAAATCCCTGCACACTGATCGACATTCGCGTAAAGTACAGAAATGGAATGGGATCAAAAGTCGGCAGAAAGAGCAAGAGACACAAATCCTCGTGAGCACCCGCGACTGCGGGGGCTCACGAGGATGTATGTCTCTTGCAGATGGGTAGCGTTCGCCTTGACCCGGCAGTTAAAGGGTTAAATATAACATGTACTAATTAGATAGGCGTATCGGTATTCGAGGCAGAGCGCAAGTTTAAGTCTGTATTAAATGTATGGTACCATGTAGAAATGGGACACATTTATCAAACGTAAATGTACGTGCGCTGATCTGATTTCGGGGCCCTGAGGTCCATGATCACAGACCGACACACACATAAATAGTACGAGTAAATGACTTCATGATGGAAAATAATTCATTCAGTACCTGTATGGTCTAAATTTACAGTTTGCAGTGTAACTCGTTTCCAGTGTTCATGTCCGCAGATTGCTGACTCGTTTCCTGTGGCGTGTTGCCCTCAATCGCCCGGGGTTCTGCCAGTTCAGGTGTGGTGGGTCTACCCCGGCATAGGACAGTGTAAAATAAACTGTTCCAACAGGTCACTGGAGCAGTTCAAACAGGTAAATCCTAAGGGTTTTAGTGACGGAACAAGAGATACAGGCAAAGTGATGGGAAAGTCTTGTCCTGCTTTGCCTTGGCTGGGCAGAACAGCCCCGTCTTCTCTTGCATTGTCCTGTGCCGTCCTGTCCTGTCTTGTCTCGTCCTGTCCTGTCTTGTCTCGTCCTGTCTCGTCCTGTCTTGCGTTCTTCTGTCCTGTCTAGTCCTATACTGTTTTGTCTCGTCCCTTGTCTTTTGTCTCTTCTTGTCTCGTCCTGTCTTGTAGTCTTGTCTCGTCTCGACCTGTCTTTTTTGTCTCGTCTTGTGTCCTGTACTGTCTCGTCCTGTCTTGTCTTCTGTCTCGTCTTGGACTAACCTGACTATTTTTCTTGCAGCTTGCAGGGCTGGCCTGGATTTTTCAGGCACGCGGTCTAAATTTGCACTTTCCGGACTTGTGATTTATTTTTTATATACATTAAAAAAAATTTTTTTGGCCGGTCCGCTTTGCATTTTGAAATTTTTAAATCGGACTCCCTACATTTTTGGTTGGATGGCATTTCCAGTCTGCCCATTTACAGCGTGCGTGATTTTGTTAAAAAATTTGTTTTTGAAAATTTTAATCGTGATTTTCTGACATTCATTTCGACTGCCTGCTAGAACAACCTGCTTTATTTGAAGATATTATGTTTCTTTTTGAAATTGAGATGATTGAAAGTCTTATTCTGATGAGTTGTATTTAGTACGCAAAGCTGACCATCGGGTGGAAGTGGGCCGCAGTGGGCCCGAATACGACTGTGCGCGGGCCCACTGCGGCCGACTTCGACCCCATAGCCTGTTGCGTGCCGGGTCTCGCATTATTAGACTTCGTAAGCCCCAGTTTTTCGACGACTCTAATCTTCCAACGTTTTCCTGCGAGAAGATACCGGGCGGCTATGGTTTGATGATCAGAGTGAGTATTGACCAATGACGAAGTAAGCTCTATTTCAGATGTTTCTCTACAGCTGTCAGGGGCGGATCAGTTACATCCCGAAAGTGGGGGGGGGGGGGTAATTTTATTTGGGACCTTAAATCTGCCTAGCCTACTAATTCCAGACCTTTCCTGCCAATGGCCCAAAAATCAAAAAAGCCAGAGGGGGTTGGGAGGTATTTAGATATAGCATTGTACAGAATTTTAGTCGGGGGGGGGGGGGGGGGGAGAGGCTACCGCCAGATACGCCCCTGAGCTGTGCAGGCAATGCTCACATAATTTAAGATTTCAAAGCGTTGGCTGTTAATGTGTCAGTCTTTGGTTTGTATTTCTAATTCACATTTTAAAATACCGATCTGGATTTAATGTCGATCGAACGCGGTGTAATTTCACGCCACAAATCTAAGTGTTATGCCGAGCAAGCAAAAAACGAGGAGTAAAAATCTCCAAAGATTTCTTAGAAGGAAATCTGAGGTTGTATTTAAAGATCCAAGTGTCACGAATTCAGATGCTGAATTGCATTTTAAATGTGTTAACATTGTCATAAATCTGCGCTTGCCTGTGATTCTGGAGTAGATCTAGAGCCGCGAGTCGTAGGCCAGCACCAAAATTCAATTCCAGTAAAGTTTCCTAGCAGTTAGTTTCTTTGGGGTCGGTTGCATGAGTGAGCTTAGTCTTGCGCCTCGGCTATAGCGGAGCACCTTGCTTAGTGGCTGGCGCAGGACTAAGCCCAGTCATGCAGCCGACCCCAGGCTACCCGGAAATAAGTTTTCTCAACACAAACGGCCCTCGCTCGTGGATCTCGGTGCTTTTACAACCTGTTGGTATTGGTGGTGAGAGAATTAATGCTACTGACTGCTTGGTTTTGGGATTACTAATACTAACATTGCTGGTGAGAGTAATACTAGTACTACTGAATGCTTGTGCACCCCTTACTAACAAAGCTTACGCTGTTAACCCCTTCGTTGCCAGTGATCACGAATGTCCCGTCGCGCGAAGTACACAGACATAAATAGGACACAAGTTGGCATAGAAAACGGACTAAGAGACATGAACCCTCTTGAGCCCCCGCGACTGCGGGGGCTCATGAGGGTTTAGGTCTCTTACAGCTGGGTGGCGTTCGCCTTGCCCTGGCCGTTAAGGGGTTAACACAAATGGCAATGTTACTAACGTAAAACACCGGGGTTCCATGCTCGTGAGGCGCGGCCTGTGTAATACTGTGATAAAAAAAAAAAAAAAATCCGATTTGGGTTGTCGGCGATTGTTTTGAAGGGTGCTGGTCAAACGACCTTGCACTATGCGGTTGTAGACGGTAAAGTAAAATAAAGTGCTAAACAATGACATTAAGTAATGATGCAGTGAATCTATAAATAAATATCCTTCGAAGTCGTCGGCACAGTTCTGGAGACTGATCGATCATGATAGTTCAAAGGGTGGTGTCGGAATAGCTTGGCGCCGACAGGCGCCAAGCTATTCGACACCACCCTTTGAAGGCCCACTACCGCCGTAACTGTTCAAAGATACACTTATGTAATAAACGGTTACGAAACGCTACACACAGGTCTAGTTGTGGTTCATTTGGACACGGGAGGATCCAGTGCAGCACACGTCTTCATCTATCGAGTAACCTGACGATGACTCCACTCCTTTCTATAAATACATTGCAAGCGGTACATAAACGGCTAAAAATAGTTTGAAACTCTAACGGCAGCACAGAATAAATAATTTAAGTGCGATTACGCATGTGCTGTAGCTGCCTGTCCAAACTGCTGTTAAAATTCATTAGGTGTGTCGACAAGACGTAACAAACCCAAATGGTGCAGAAACGTGTCTTCGGATAACTATTACATGGTCAATCCACATCCTGTCGTAGATGTTATGGC
This sequence comes from Semisulcospira habei, assembly GCA_036245525.1. NCBI lineage: Eukaryota > Metazoa > Mollusca > Gastropoda > Semisulcospiridae > Semisulcospira > Semisulcospira habei. The sequence continues at coordinate 316,886,597 of BTPG01000002.1, forward strand.
TTGGAAGGGTTCAGTAAATAAATACGTTAACAACCTAGCACACGTTAGTGTTAGGAACCAGCTATCTCGCGGCGAATAATTTAAGGGCGATTTCAAAGACGGAAGGACGAGTGGGACAATGGGCGGGTTTATTTCTTTTGCCACTTTTGTCGGATCGGACGCAAGAGGATAGGTTCCTAACCAGAGAGATAGACATGGCTGCTGCTTTACGATAAGATATATCAGCGTCTGACATTAACCCGGTAGCGTTTTTTGGGTCAATTTGGACAATGTCAAAAATGAAATATAAAGAAAGGGTTATGAATTTTCCGGTGAATGAAAATCCAGTCAAGTTAAATTTCGGTGAAGGTTGTTCAGTGAAACTTGGTCCAAAACCAGACGGTTAATTTTTGTTTACAAAGGCAGCGAGCGGATTAAAAAGCAATTGTTTGGTCTTGGACTAACAAGTTAAAACAATCTTCATTGAAACGGATTACTGCTTGGGGCAGTTATTGTGTCCTCAGTGCTGGGGCGGTCACCAGCCCTTGTGGCGCTTGTCGACGCCCGCAACGTTGTCCAGCTCTTCGGGGGGTAAGCCCATGACGAGATTCTCCAGTTACACCCTGGTGCGGTTGGCGCTTTCCACATCGTCGTCATACTCGCCCACGGGCAGCTTGCCGCAGATGACCTTCAGCAGCTCCACTATCGTGCGCGTCAGGTCCGAAGCCATCTTCTACATCTTCACGTGGAACTTCTTCCTCGACTCCATTCTCTCCTCGTTCCACTTGCTCCTCACCTTGCCCAACAGACCAGGCTGCACCATCGGTATGTGAACTTTATTATATAGCGGAAGAGTGCGTGTCCATGATTTGTTTGAAAGGACCTGGAGCCGTGAAGTCTGTGATCATAGACCTACACACAAAGCGGACTAGAGCCTTTGGTGTCGGCTCGGGCTGGAGCAAGAGTAATGTGTACTGGTCTGTGGTGCTGGACTTGACGGCTTTACAGCAACCATACATCGCACCCTGAAACCCGACTGGCATTCCCTCTTACAAAAGGAAATTTAACTGGTTCATTGCCGAGAAATGAACACCACCCAATTGCAAGAGATACAGATCCTCATGAGCCCCGCAACAGCGGGGGCTCATGAGGATCTATACCTCTTGCTGACTGCACTTTAAATCCATGTTCCTTGGACGTCTGTTTTTTTTTTAAAATGTTGAATTAACGAAAATTGCAAAAACAGTCTGCTTCAGTTGGCACTTAACAGGTTAAGAGCGCAATGTACGTCTTCTCTCGGCAGTCATCGTGGACGGAAGCTGCCTCGCCAAGTCTACTGCTCTGTGGGCTTCATCGACAAGCAAGTTGCACATAGGGCGGGACTGGACAACACAGGACAGCGACAACAACCTTGTGTCCACATCCAGATAACTCGCATTATAGAAACAATTGTTAACCCATTTAACCCCCTGCCGCATTTCCTAATTTTTAGGTGTCGCCTAAGAACTGTACTATTTGCAGGAGATGGATTGACCATGGTAATTCAAGGGTAGTGCCAGATTAGCTCGGCGTCATCAGGCGACCAGCTAATCTGGCACTACCCTTGAATTATCATGGTCGAGCCATCTCCTGCTATGCGTTGGGGCTGAATGGGTTAATGCAGCAACTCTGTTGGCACTATTTCTCTTTGTGCATGCAGCTGCCACGCGGCACCGTTTTGACGTACCGCAGCTACGTGCATTGAAGACGGTGCCAGCAAAGTGACATCGTCACATAGTCGGCAAGCTAATCAAGCAGTATCATGGGCAAGCTAATCAAGCAGTATCATGGAGCTATCACTGTCGACCCTTGCCAAACGCCTGTGTAAAGGCAGCAAGAGCTCGAGATGCGAGTTATTTGGCTGTGGAATGGCACAGAGATGCGAATCACGGGCTGGGGCCGAGATAGGCGTGTTAGAGTATCGGTCTCGTAGTATTGCGTAAAAGCGAGAGCGATACTCCACACGCCTCTCTGGACCGCAGCTTGTGATGTGAAGAGCCAGGCAGAAGAAATCCAAACCCAGGAGACATCAGTGACTACAAGAGCCGGACTGGACTGTGTTATTAGTGAGATTTAGTGTGCAGGGAACGACTACCAACAACGAACGAGGGCAAAGTCAACGCGGGCAGCCAGAACTGACCTGTTATCTACTGAAAACATCTCGAAGAGGCATAGATCCCCATGAGCCCTTCGGGCTCATGAGGATCTATGCCTCTTGGAGATGTTGTCTGTGCTTATGGAAAAAATATGATTATCCACCGTGACTAAGCTCTCGTTTGTTGTGGCAGTCTTTTGGCGTGAACGTATTCTCACTAATATACCGACGTTCTCAAACTCGGTGTTGACGACACCAGAATCAAACACTTGAGGTGACTGCTTGTTCTTATTTAGAATGTGATTGGTCTCTCCCTTACAGTGCCTGACGGATCATGTTGGGCAATGGACAGTTTCCGATCAGCTGTTGATCAAAACTGTGCGCCTGACTCGGAACAGTGGATTAACATCGCGGACAAATATAAAACGTCGCGTGTTTGTCTGGGCTATTAGTTCGCTTGTTTTCGTTGAAACGCGGCATTTTTGACCTAATTCTGACTTTTACGCGTCTGATAGTTGGGTTTCGTTTGCAATGAACGAGAGCGAAATCGTGGCGGATAACCAGTGTATGCCATAAGCGTAGACAACACTTCAAACATCTCCAAGAGGCATAAATCACGAGTGTTTATGCTCACGGTAGAAGCTGATTATGGGCCTTGACTTAGTTCTCGTTGGTTGATGGCAGTCGCACGTTGCACTGAAACGAAACCTTACTAATCGCTGGAAACTTGTAGTCGGAAATGGAGCAACCATGATCAGTGGGGAGTACCTGATCAGCGTGGCGCCTTATTCTCCAGGCACCAACCTAATCAGGCACTAACCTTGGGACTGTCATCGTTCTCTAGTTTCCTTCTGTTAGCGCTGGAAATAAAAGTTAATAACTAACTGGCGTTTTCATTAAAAATGTAATAAAATGGAATATATTTGAGAAATACTGATACTAAAAAAAGCAGCACATACCTAAGAGGGCGGGATGGGAGGTTTTAAGTGTGTTCGTCTGTGATTGTTGGACCTTGTGGCCGAGATCCGTGAGGTTTGGAATCTCGGACCAGCACACGTATACTAAGTATACTAATCATTACGTACATTTTTACTGGGACATGCTGATTTGCTGCATTATGTTAACCCCACCCGGGTCTGCCCTGGGGGACTTGGGTGGGGTTAGGTATTTTTTAGTTCCCAGGGTCACCCTGGTCAGCCCCACAGGGTGGGTTTTTCTCTCTATTCTGGGGCATGTGTTTCTGTCTACCCTTTGTCCATTCACCTGTATTTGCCTTTTTAAAACTCTCCCTACTGTCTGCACTGCCTGTAGCTCTTATTGGATGTGTGTTGCTAAATGGTCTTAGCTTTATTTAGGCCCCATGTGTTAGGTTTATTTAACGTATTTGACTGGCTGGCGACATACATTCAATGTTCTGGGTTTTTTTTTTTTTTTTTTTTTCACAAGCTGTGCAGGCACGTCCTGAGAAAGCCTCGTTGCTGTCGGGACGTTAAGCAATGTACAATCAATCAATGCATTATGTTAACCCATTTAGCCCCGACACACCTCGGCAAGAGATGAATCGACCATGATAATTCAAGGGTAGTGCCAGATTAGCTTGGCGCCTGAAGGCGCCAAGCTAATCTGGCACTACCCTTGAATTATCATGGTCGCTCCATGTCCTGCGATAGGTGATACGCCTCTGAAATTTGGGAAATGTGGGCGTGGGGATAAGTGAATTAACGAAAAAGTACCGGATAGAAACTGGTTTAGGTGTATCGTACAATGCGAGCTTCGGATCCCCCGTCACTTGGCCTTCCTCAGGCTGGCTGGAAATGATTGCTCCCTGTTCTGTCGGTCGCCGAGTCCCATTGTCACTTTCTTTGTTTCCCATCCTCGGCGCCAGTCATGGGCGTTTTCTTCCGGTTCTTGTGGCGTCCTCGTTGATGAGGACTTTCACTCTCTCTCTGGGTGTGAAGTTGTCAGTTATGTTGGAGAGGTTTTTCTCTGGCCTCTTGGTTCATATTTTCTTTTGCTCTTCATCATGGTCGTCGGTTGTGTTGAGTGGGTTTTCTTCTCTCTGGCTCCTGAATGTGTTCTCTTCCGGAAAAGGCGCCGGAGAACTGATCACTCGTGTACATTCAGTCTGAGGAAGGGCTGGCGACGGAGTCGCAACCTCGCATTGTATAGTCCGAACCAGTTTCTACCCAGTACATTTTAACTAATTTAGCCCTTAGGCACTTCAGCCAGTGGCCGATCAACCCTGATTCAAGGGTAGTGCCAGATTAGCTTGGCGCCTTCAGGCGCCAAGCTAATCTGGCGCTACCCTTGAATTATCATGCTCGATCCATCTGCAATTGGTACACAGTCCATAATCGACACCTCAACAATTAGAAAAATGGAGCCGTCGGGTCAAACGGGTATAAACAATGCAGTGAAGTCGTTATCTCTGCAAGAAGAACAAAGCTTGAAAGTTAAGCCCTTGCGGATCGCTGCCTGTTTGAGAAAAGGGTTATTTACTTTAGGTGAAACTTTGTGTGAAACATTGTACGAAGATTGAACTATTATTACATCAAGGCAGCAATTCCAGGGTAGTGCCGGATTAGCATGGCGCCTTGAGGCCTTAAATTATCATGGCCAATCCAGCTCCAGCAACTGGTAAAGTGCGGCTGTGTGGTTAAATGGGTTAATTTAGAATGTGATTTATGAACGCTGAACCAAACGGATCTAATTTCAGACAGTTGCATGATAATCATTATAAACTTGCCGGAAATGAATCAACCATGCCCGATAGTAAAGGGGAGTAACCCGATCAGCACAGTGGGGCCTCATTCTAACTTGGCT
>BTPG01000002.1:316892032-316959532 GCA_036245525.1 Semisulcospira habei
TTTCAGACAATACTGTCTTATGGCAAAACTATACGTTGTGCCCTCTAATATCTATCATTTATAAATATGAAAATGCTTTCTAAACACATTTATAACTGTTTTATGTGGCCCTATGCCGTTCGTCATAGATTTAGAGACCAAAAATGGCGTACGGATTGGACTCCAAGCTGCTTTTCAGTCAGTGTAAGGGGCTTCAGACAATACTGTCTTATGGCAAAACTATGCTTTGTGCCCTTTAATGACTATCATTTATAAATATAGAAATGCATCCGGAACACATTCATAACTGTTTTATTTGGCCCTATGCCGTCCGTCATAGGTTAAGAGACCAAAAATGGCGTAATGACTGGCCTCCAAGCTGCTTCTCAAACAGTGTCAATAGCTTCAGACAATACTGTCTTAAGGCAAAACTATGCGTTGTGCCCCCTAATGCCTAATCATTTATGAATATAGAAATGCATGCGCAACACATTTATAACTGTTTTATTTGGCCCTATGCCGTCCGTCATAGGTTAAGAGACCAAAAATGGCATAAGGACTGGCCTCCAAGCTGCTTCTCAGACAGTGTCAAGGGCTTCAGACAATACTGTCTTATGGCAAAACTATGCGTTGTGCCCTCTAATGCCTATCATTTAATAATATGGAAATTCTTCCCGATCACATTTGTGTCAGTTTTATATGGCGCTATGCCGTCCATTATACATTTAGAAACCAAAAATGGCGAACGAACTGGCCTCCAAGATGCTTCTCTGACAGTGTAGGGGGGCTTCAGACAATATTTCTCATGGCAAAACTATGCGTTGTGCCCTCTAATGCCTATCATTAATTAATATAGAAATGCATACCGAACACATTCATAACTGTTTTATGTGGCCCTATGCCGTCCGTCATAGATTTAGAGACCAAAAATGGAGTTCGGACCGGACTCCAAGCTGCTTCTTAGACAGTGTAGGAGGTTTCAGACAATACTGTCTTATGGCAAAACTATGCGTTGTGCCCTCTAATGCATATCATTTATGAATATAGAAATGCATCCGGAACACATTCATAACTGTTTTATATGGCCCTATGCCGTCCGTCACAGCTTAAGAGATCGAAAATGGCGTATGTACTGGTCTCCAAGAAACTTCGACAGTGTAGAGGGGCTTCAGACAATACTGATTTGTGACAAAACTATGCGTTGTGCCCTCTAATGCCTATCATTTATAAATATGGAAATGCTTTCTAAACACATGCATAACTGTTTTATGTGGCTCTATGCCGTCCGTCATAGATTTGGAGACCAAAAATGGATCTAGGACTGGACTTTAAGCTGCTTCTCAAACAGTGTAGGAGGCTTCAAACAATACTGTCTTGTGGCAGAACTATGCGTTGTGCCCTCTAATGCCTATCATTTATGAATATAGAAATGCATCCGGAACACAATCATAACTGTTTTATATGAGCCTATGCCGTCCGTCATAGATTTAGAGACACAGGATATCGTTCGGATTTAACTCCAAGCAGCTTCTCAGACAGTGTAGGGGGGTTCAGACAATACTGTCTTATGGCAAAACTATGCTTTGTGCCCTCTAATGCCTATCATTTATGATTGTAGAATTACGTCCGTAACACATTTGTATCGGTTTAATATGGCGCTATGCCGTCCATCTTATATTTAGAGACCAAAAATGGAGTAAGGACAGGCCTCCAAACTGCTTCTCGGACAGTACAGGGGGGCTTCAGACAATACTGTCTTATGGCAAAACTATGCGTTGTGCCCTCTAATGCCTATCATTTATTAATATAGAAATGCATCCGAAACACATTTCTTACGGTTTAATATGGCGCTATGCCGTCCATCATATATTTAGAGACCAAAAATGGCTTATGGACAGGCCTCCAAGCTGCTTCTCCGACAGTGTAGGGGGGTTTCAGACAATACTGTCTTATGGCAAAACTATGGTTTGTGCCCTCTAATGCCTATCATTTATAAATATGGAAATGCTTTCTAAACACATATATAACTGTTTTATGTGGCCCTATGCCGTCCGTCATAGATTTAGAGACCAAAATGGCGTACGGACTGGACTCCAAGCTGCTTCTCAGACAGTGTAGGGGGGCTTTAGACAATACTGTCTTATGGCAAAACTATGCGTTGTGCCCTCTAATGCCTATCATTTATGAATATAGAAATGCATCCGGAACACATTTGTATCGGTTTAATATGGCGCTATGCCGTCCGTCATAGATTTAGAGACCAAAATGGCGTACGAACTGGACTCCGAGCTGCTTCTCAGACAGTGTAGGGGGGCTTCAGACAATACTGTCTTGTGGCAAAACTATGCTTTGTGCCCTCTAATGCCTATCATTTATGATTGTAGAACTACGTCCGTAACACATTTGTATCGGTTTAATATGGCGCTATGCCGTCCATCTTATATTTAGAGACCAAAAATGGCGTATGGACAGGCCTCCAAGCTTTTTCTCGGACAGTGTAGGGGGGTTTCAAACAATACTGTCTTATGGCAAAACTATGCTTTGTGCCTCTAATGCCTATCATTTATAAATATGGAAATGCTTTCTAAACACATATATAACTGTTTTATGTGGCACTATGTCGTCCGTCATAGATTTAGAGACCAAATAGGCGTACGGACTGGACTCGAAGCTGCTTCTCAGACAGTGTAGGGGGGCTTCAGACAATACTGTCTTATGGCAAAACTATGCGTTGTGCCCTCTAATGTCTATCATTTATGAATGTAGAATTGCATCCGTAATACATTTGTATCGGTTTAATATGGCGCTATGCCGTCTATCATATATTTAGAGACCAAAAATGGCGTATGGACAGGACTCCAAGCTGCTTCTCCGACAGTGTAGGGGGGCTTCAGACAATACTGTCTTATGGCAAAACTATGCTTTGTGCCCTCTAATACCTATCATTTATAAATATGGAAATGCTTTCTAAACACATATATAACTGTTTTATGTGGCCCTATGCCGTCCGTCATAGATTTAGAGTTCAAAATGGCGTACGGACTGGACTCGAAGCTGCTTCTCAGACAGTGTAGGTGGGCTTCAGACAATACTGTTTTATGGCAAAACTATGCGTTGTGCCCTCTAATGCCTATCATTTATGAATATGGAAATGATTTCTAAAAACATTCATAACTGTTTTATGTGGCCCTATGCCGTCCGTCATAGATTTAGAGACCAAAGATGGCGTTCGGACTGGACTCTAAGCTGCTTCTCAGACAGTGTCGTGGGGCTTCAGACAATACTGTCTTATGGCAAAACTATGCGTTGTGCCATATAATGCCTATCATTTATGAATATAGAAATGCATCCTAACACATTCATAACTGTTTTTTATGGCCCTATGCCGTCCGTCATAGATTTCGAGACCAAAAATGGCGTCCGGACTGGACTCTAAGATGCTTCTCAGACAGTGTAGTGGGCTTCAGACAATACTGTCTTATGGCAAAACTATGCGTTGTGCCCTCTAATGCCTATAATTTATGAATAGAGAAATGAATCCGTACCACATTCATAACTGTTTTATATGACCCTATGCCGTCCGTCATAGGTTAAGAGACCAAAAATTGCGTACGGATTGCCCTCCAATCTGCTTCTTGGACAGTGTAGTGGGGCTTCAGACAATACTGTCTAATGGCAAAACTATGCGTTGTGCCTTCTAATGCCTATCATTTATAAATATGAAAATGCTTTCTAAACACATTTATAACTGTTTTATGTGGCCCTATGCCGTCCGTCATAGATTTAGAGACCAAAAATGGCGTACGGATTGGACTCCAAGCCGCTTCTCAGACAGTGTAGGGGGTGTTTCAGACAATACTGTCTTATGGCAAAACTATGCGTTGTGCCCTCTAATGCCTATCATTTATGAATATAGATATGCATCCGGAACACATTCATTACTGTTTTATATGGCCCTATGCCGTCCGTCATATATTTAGAGACCCAGAATATCGTTCGGATTTAACTCCAAGCAGCTTCTCAGACAGTGTAGGGGGGTTCAGACAATACTGTCTTATGGCAAAACTATGCGTTGTGCCCCCTAATGCCTATCATTTATGAATATGGAAATGATTTCTAAACACATTTATAACTGTTTTATGTGGCCCTATGCCGTCCGTCATAGATTTAGAGACCAAAGATGGCGTTTGGACTGGACTCCAAGCTACTTCTCAGACAGTGTCGTGGGGCTTCAGACAATACCGTTTATGGCAAAACTATGCGTTGTGCCATATAATGCCTATCATTTATGAATATAGAAATGCATCCGAAACACATTCATTACTGTTTTATATGGCCCTATGCCGTCCGTCATAGATTTAGAGACCAAAAATGGCGACCGGACTGGACTCTAAGATGCTTCTCAGACAGTGTAGTGCTCTTCAGACAATACTGTCTTATGGCAAAACTATGCGTTCTGCCCTCTAATGCCTATCATTTATGAATAGAGAAATGAATCCGTACCACATTCATATCTGTTTTATATGGCCCTAGGCCGTCCGTCATAGGTTAAGAGACCAAACATTGCGTACGGATTGCCCTCCAATCTGCTTCTCGGACAGTGTAGTGGGGCTTCAGACAATACTGTCTTATGGCAAAACTATGCGTTGTGCCCTCTAATGCCTATCATTTATAAATATGAAAATGCTTTCTAAACACATTTATAACTGTTTTATGTGGCTATATGCCGTCCGTCATAGATTTAGAGACCAAAAATGGCGTACGGACTGGACTCCAAGCTGTTTTTCAGTCAGTGTAAGGGGCTTCAGACAATACTGTCTTATGGCAAAACTATGCTTTGTGCCCTTTAATGCCTATCATTTATAAATATAGAAATGCATCCGGAACACATTCATACCTGTTTTATATGTTTCTACGCCGTCCGTCATAAGTTAAGAAAGCAAAAATGGCGTACGGACTGCCTCCAAGCTGCTTCTCAGACAGTGTAGGGGGGTTTCAGACAATACTGTCTTATGGCAAAACTATGCGTTGTGCCCTCTAATGCCTATCATTTATGAATATAGAAATGCATCCGGAACACATTCATTACTGTTTTATATGGCCCTATGCCGTCCGTCATAGATTTAGAGACCCAAAATATCGTTCGGATTTAACTCCTAGCATCTTCTCAGACAGTGTAGGGGGGTTCAGACAATACTGTCTTATGGCAAAACTATGCCTTGTGCCCTCTAATGCCTATCATTTATGAATATGGAAATGATTTCTAAACACATTCATAACTGTTTTATGTGGCCCTATGCCGTCCGTCATAGATTTAGAGACCAAAGATTGCGTTTGGACTGGACTCCAAGCTGCTTCTCAGAAGTGTCGTGGGGCTTCAGACAATACTGTCTTATGGCAAAACTATGCTTTGTGCCATATAATGCCTATCATTTATAGAAATGCATCCGAAATACATTCATAACTGTTTTATATGGCCCTATGCCGTCCGTCATAGATTTAGAGAGCAAAAATGGCGGCCGGACTGGACTCTAAGCTGCTTCTCAGACAGTGTAGTGGGCTTCAGACAATACTGTCTTATGGCAAAACTATGCGTTGTGCCCTCTAATGCCTATCATTTATGAATATAGAAATGAATCCGTACCACATTCATAACTGTTTTATATGGCCCTATGCCGTCTGTCATAGGTTAAGAGACCAAAAATTGCGTACGGATTGCCCTCCAGTCTGCTTCTCTGACAGTGTAAGGGGGCTTTAGACAATACTGTCTTATGGCAAAACTATGCCTTGTGCCCTCTAATGCCTATAATTTATAAATATGAAAATGCTTTCTAAACACATTCATAACTGTATTATGTGGCCCTATGCTGTCCGTCATAAATTTAGAGATTAAAAATGGCGTACGGACTGGACTCAAAGCATCTTCTCAGACAGTGTAGTGGGTTTCAGACAATACTGTCTTATGGCAAAACTATGCGTTGTGCCCTCTAATGCTTATCATTTATAAATATGAAGATGCTTTCTATACTCATTTATAACTGTTTTATGTGGCCCTATGCCGTCCGTCATAGATTTAGAGACCAAAAATGGCGTACAGATTGGACTCCAAGCTGTTTTTCAGTCAGTGTAAGGGGCTTCAGACAATACTGTCTTATGGCTTAACTATGCTTTGTGCCCTTTAATGCCTATCATTTATAAATATAGAAATGCATCCGGAACACATTCATACCTGTTTTATATGTTTCTATGCCTTCCGTCATAGGTTAAGAAAGCAAAAATGGCGTACGGACTGCCTCCAAGCTGCTTCTCAGACAGTGTAGGGGGGTTTCAGACAATACTGTCTTATGGCAAAACTATGCGTTGTGCCCTCTAATGCCTATCATTTTTAAATATGGAAATGCTTTCTAAACACATGCATAACTGTTTTATGTGGCTCTATGCCGTCCGTCATAGATTTGGAGACCAAAAATGGATCTAGGACTGGACTTTAAGCTGCTTCTCAAACAGTGTAGGAGGCTTCAAACAATACTGTCTTGTGGCAGAACTAAGCGTTGTGCCCTCTAATGCCTATCATTTATGAATATAGAAATGCATCCGGAACACAATCATAACTGTTTTATATGGCCCTATGCCGTCCGTCATAGATTTAGAGACCCAGAATATCGTTCGGATTTAACTCCAAGCAGCTTCTCAGACAGTGTAGGGGGGTTTAGACAATACTGTCTTATGGCAAAACTATGCTTTGTGCCCTCTAATGCCTATCATTTATGATTGTAGAATTACGTCCGTAACACATTTGTATCGGTTTAATATGGCGCTATGCCGTCCATCTTATATTTAGAGACCAAAAATGGAGTACGGACAGGCCTCCAAACTGCTTCTCGGACAGTGCAGGGGGGCTTCAGACAATACTGTCTTATGGCAAAACTATGCGTTCTGCCCTCTAATGCCTATCATTTATGAATAGAGAAATGAATCTGTACCACATTCATATCTGTTTTATATGGCCCTAGGCCGTCCGTCATAGGTTAAGAGACCAAACATTGCGTACGGATTGCCCTCCAATCTGCTTCTCGGACAGTGTAGTGGGGCTTCAGACAATACTGTCTTATGGCAAAACTATGCGTTGTGCCCTCTAATGCCTATCATTTATAAATATGAAAATGCTTTCTAAACACATTTATAACTGTTTTATGTGGCTATATGCCGTCCGTCATAGATTTAGAGACCAAAAATGGCGTACGGACTGGACTCCAAGCTGTTTTTCAGTCAGTGTAAGGGGCTTCAGACAATACTGTCTTAGGGCAAAACTATGCTTTGTGCCCTTTAATGCCTATCATTTATAAATATAGAAATGCATCCGGAACACATTCATACCTGTTTTATATGTTTCTATGCCGTCCGTCATAAGTTAAGAAAGCAAAAATGGCGTACGGACTGCCTCCAAGCTGCTTCTCAGACAGTGTAGGGGGGTTTCAGATAATACTGTCTTATGGCAAAACTATGCGTTGTGCCCTCTAATGCCTATCATTTATGAATATAGAAATGCATCCGGAACACATTCATTACTGTTTTATATGGCCCTATGCCGTCCGTCATAGATTTAGAGACCCAAAATATCGTTCGGATTTAACTCCAAGCATCTTCTCAGACAGTGTAGGGGGGTTCAGACAATACTGTCTTATGGCAAAACTATGCGTTGTGCCCTCTAATGCCTATCATTTATGAATATGGAAATGATTTCTAAACACATTCATAACTGTTTTATGTGGCCCTATGCCGTCCGTCATAGATTTAGAGACCAAAGATGGCATTTGGACTGGACTCCAAGCTGCTTCTCAGACAGTGTCGTGGGGCTTCAGACAATACTGTCTTATGGCAAAACTATGCTTTGTGCCATATAATGCCTATCATTTATGAATATAGAAATGCATCCGAAATACATTCATAACTGTTTTATATGGCCCTATGCCGTCCGTCATAGATTTAGAGACCAAAAATGGCGGCCGGACTGGACTCTAAGCTGCTTCTCAGACAGTGTAGTGGGCTTCAGACAATACTGTCTTATGGCAAAACTATGCGTTGTGCCCTCTAATGCCTATCATTTATGAATATAGAAATGAATCCGTACCACATTCATAACTGTTTTATATGGCCCTATGCCGTCTGTCATAGGTTAAGAGACCAAAAATTGCGTACGGATTGCCCTCCAGTCTGCTTCTCGGACAGTGTAAGGGGGCTTTAGACAATACTGTCTTATGGCAAAACTATGCCTTGTGCCCTCTAATGCCTATAATTTATAAATATGAAAATGCTTTCTAAACACATTCATAACTGTATTATGTGGCCCTATGCTGTCCGTCATAAATTTAGAGATTAAAAATGGCGTACGGACTGGACTCAAAGCATCTTCTCAGACAGTGTAGTGGGTTTCAGACAATACTGTCTTATGGCAAAACTATGCGTTGTGCCCTCTAATGCCTATCATTTATAAATATGAAGATGCTTTCTATACTCATTTATAACTGTTTTATGTGGCCCTATGCCGTCCGTCATAGATTTAGAGACCAAAAATGGCGTACAGATTGGACTCCAAGCTGTTTTTCAGTCAGTGTAAGGGGCTTCAGACAATACTGTCTTATGGCAAAACTATGCTTTGTGCCCTTTAATGCCTATCATTTATAAATATAGAAATGCATCCGGAACACATTCATACCTGTTTTATATGTTTCTATGCCTTCCGTCATAGGTTAAGAAAGCAAAAATGGCGTACGGACTGCCTCCAAGCTGCTTCTCAGACAGTGTAGGGGGGTTTCAGACAATACTGTCTTATGGCAAAACTATGCGTTGTGCCCTCTAATGCCTATCATTTTTAAATATGGAAATGCTTTCTAAACACATGCATAACTGTTTTATGTGGCTCTATGCCGTCCGTCATAGATTTGGAGACCAAAAATGGATCTAGGACTGGACTTTAAGCTGCTTCTCAAACAGTGTAGGAGGCTTCAAACAATACTGTCTTGTGGCAGAACTATGCGTTGTGCCCTCTAATGCCTATCATTTATGAATATAGAAATGCATCCGGAACACAATCATAACTGTTTTATATGGCCCTATGCCGTCCGTCATAGATTTAGAGACCCAGAATATCGTTCGGATTTAACTCCAAGCAGCTTCTCAGACAGTGTAGGGGGGTTTAGACAATACTGTCTTATGGCAAAACTATGCTTTGTGCCCTCTAATGCCTATCATTTATGATTGTAGAATTACGTCCGTAACACATTTGTATCGGTTTAATATGGCGCTATGCCGTCCATCTTATATTTAGAGACCAAAAATGGAGTACGAACAGGCCTCCAAACTGCTTCTCGGACAGTGTAGGGGGGCTTCAGACAATACTGTCTTATGGCAAAACTATGCGTTGTGCCCTCTAATGCCTATCATTTATTAATATAGAAATGCATCCGTAACACATTTCTTACGGTTTAATATGGCGCTATGCCGTCCATCATATATTTAGAGACCAAAAATGGCGTATGGACAGGCCTCCAAGCTGCTTCTCCGACAGTGTAGGGGGTTTTCAGACAATACTGTCTTATGGCAAAACTATGGTTTGTGCCCTCTAATGCCTATCATTTATAAATATGGAAATGCTTTCTAAACACATATATAACTGTTTTATGTTGCCCTATGCCGTCCGTCATAGATTTAGAGACCGAAATGGCGTACTGACTGGACTCCAAGCTGCTTCTCAGACAGTGTAGGGGGGCTTCAGACAATACTGTCTTGTGGCAAAACTATGCGTTGTGCCCTCTAATGCCTATCATTTATGAATATAGAAATGCATCCGGAACACATTTGTATCGGTTTAATATGGCGCTATGCCGTCCGTCATAGATTTAGAGACCAAAATGGCGTACGAACTGGACTCCAAGCTGCTTCTCAGACAGTGTAGGGGGGCTTCAGACAACACTGTCTTGTGGCAAAAGTATGCGTTGTGCCCTCTAATGCCTATCATTTATGATTGTAGAACTACGTCCGTAACACATTTGTATCGGTTTAATATGGCGCTATGCCGTCCATCTTATATTTAGAGACCAAAAATGGCGTATGGACAGGCCTCCAAGCTGCTTCTCCGACAGTGTAGCGGGGCTTCAAACAATACTGTCTTATGGCAAAACTATGCGTTGTGCCCTTTAATGCCTATCATTTATGAATGTAGAATTGCATCCGTAACACATTTGTATCGGTTTAATATGGCGCTATGCCGTCCATCATATATTTAGAGACAAAAAATGGCGTATGAACAGGCCTCCAAGCTGCTTCTCCGACAGTGTAGGGGGGCTTCAGACAATACTGTCTTATGGCAAAACTATGCTTTGTGCCCTCTAATGCCTATCATTTATAAATATGGAAATGCTTTCTAAACACATATATAACTGTTTTATGTGGCATTATGCCGTCCGTCATAGATTTAGAGACCAAAATGGCGTACGGACTGGACTCAAATCTGCTTCTCAGACAGTGTAGGGGGGCTTCAGACAATACTGTCTTATGGCAAAACTATGCGTTGTGCCCTCTAATGTCTATCATTTATGAATGTAAAATTGCATCCGTAACACATTTGTATCGGTTTAATATGGCGCTATGCCGTCCATCATATATTTAGAGACCAAAAATGGCGTATGATCAGGACTCCAAGCTGCTTCTCCGACAGTGTAGGGGGGCTTCAGACAATACTGTTTAATGGCAAAACTATGCTTTGTGCCCTCTAATACCTATCATTTATAAATATGGAAATGCTTTCTAAACACATATATAACTGTTTTATGTGGCCCAATGCCGTCCGTCATAGATTTAGAGACCAAAATGGCGTACGGACTGGACTCGAATTGCTTCTCAGACAGTGTAGGGGGGCTTCAGACAATACTGTCTTATGGCAAAACTATGCGTTGTGCCCTCTAATGCCTATCATTTATGAATATGGAAATGATTTCTAAAAACATTCATAGCTGTTTTATGTGGCCCTATGCCGTCCGTCATAGATTTAGAGACCAAAGATGGCGTTCGGACTGGACTCCAAGCTGCTTCTCAGACAGTGTCGTGGGGCTTCAGACAATACTGTCTTATGGCAAAACTATGCGTTGTGACATATAATGCCTATCATTTATGAATATAGAAATGCATCCTAACACATTCATAACTGTTTTATATGGCCCTATGCCGTCCGTCATAGATTTAGAGACCACAACTGGCGTCCGGACTGGACTCTAAGATGCTTCTCAGACAGTGTAGTGGGCTTCAGACAATACTGTCTTATGGCAAAACTATGCGTTGTGCCCTCTAATGCCTATCATTTATGAATAGAGAAATGAATCCGTACCACATTCATAACTGTTTTATATGGCCCTATGCCGTCCGTCATAGGTTAAGAGACCAAAAATTGCGTACGGATTGCCCTCCAATCTGCTTCTCGGACAGTGTAGTGGGGCTTCAGACAATACTGTCTTATGGCAAAACTATGCGTTGTGCCCTCTAATGCCTATCATTTATAAATATGAAAATGCTTTCTAAACACATATATAACTGTTTTACGTGGCCCTATGCCGTCCGTCATAGATTTAGAGACCAAAATGGCGTACGGACTGGACTCGAAGCTGCTTCTCAGACAGTGTAGGGGGGCTTCAGACAATACTGTCTTATGGCAAAACTATGCGTTGTGCCCTCTAATGTCTATCATTTATGAATGTAGAATTGCATCCGTAACACATTTGTATCGGTTTAATATGGCGCTATGCCGTCCATCATATATTTAGAGACCAAAAATGGCGTATGGACAGGACTCCAAGCTGCTTCTCCGACAGTGTAGGGGGGCTTCAGACAATACTGTCTTATGGCAAAACTATGCTTTGTGCCCTCTAATACCTATCATTTATAAATATGGAAATGCTTTCTAAACACATATATAACTGTTTTATGTGGCCCTATGCCGTCCGTCATAGATTTAGAGACCAAAATGGCGTACGGACTGGACTCGAAGCTGCTTCTCAGACAGTGTAGGGGGGCTTCAGACAATACTGTCTTATGGCAAAACTATACGTTGTGCCCTCTAATGCCTATCATTTATGAATATGGAAATGATTTCTAAAAACATTCATAACTGTTTTATGTGGCCCTATGCCGTCCGTCATAGATTTAGAGACCAAAGATGGCGTTCGGACTGGACTCCAAGCTGCTTCTCAGACAGTGTCGTGGGGCTTTAGACAATACTGTCTTATGGCAAAACTATGCGTTGTGCCATATAATGCCTATCATTTATGAATATAGAAATGCATCCTAACACATTCATAACTGTTTTATATGGCCCTATGCCGTCCGTCATAGATTTCGAGACCAAAAATAGCGTTCGGATTGCCCTCCAATCTGCTTGTCGGACAGTGTAGTGGGGCTTCAGACAATACTGTCTTATGGCAAAACTGTGCGTTGTGCCCTCTAATGCCTATCATTTATAAATATGAAAATGCTTTCTAAACACATTTATAACTGTTTTATGTGGCCCTATGCCATCCGTCATAGATTTAGAGACCAAAAATGGCGTACGGATTGGACTCCAAGCTGTCTTTCAGTCAGTGTAAGGGGCTTCAGACAATACTGTCTTATGGCAAAACTATGCTTTGTGCCCTTTAATGCCTATCATTTATAAATATAGAAATGAATCCGGAACACATTCATACCTGTTTGATATGTTTCTATGCCGTCCGTCATAGGTTAGGAAAGCAAAAATGGTGTACGGACTGCCTCCAAGCTGCTTCTCAGACAGTGTAGGGGGTTTCAGACAATACTGTCTTATGGCAAAACTATGCGTTGTGCCCTCTAATGCCTATCATTTATGAATATAGAAATGCATCCGGAACACATTCATTACTGTTTTATATGGCCCTATGCCGTCCGTCATAGATTTAGAGACCCAGAATATCGTTCGGATTTAACTCCAAGCAGCTTCTCAGACAGTGTAGGGTGGTTCAGACAATACTGTCTTATGGCAAAACTATGTGTTGTGCCCTCTAATACCTATCATTTATGAATATGGAAATGATTTCTAAACACATTCATAACTGTTTAATGTGGCCCTATGCCGTCTGTCATAGATTTAGAGACCAAAGATGGCGTTTGGACTGGACTCCAAGCTGCTTCTCAGACAGTGTCGTGGGGCTTCAGACAATACTGTCTTATTTCAAAACTATGCGTTGTGCCATATAATGCCTATCATTTATGAATATAGAAATGCATCCGAAACACATTCATAACTGTTTTATATGGCCCTATGCCGTCCGTCATAGATTTAGAGACCAAAAATGGCGTCCGGACTGGACTCTAAGCTGCTTCTCAGACAGTGTAGTGGGCTTCAGACAATACTGTCTTATGGCAAAACTATGCGTTGTGCCCTCTAATGCCTATCATTTATGAATATAGAAATGAATCCGTACCACATTCATAACTGTTTTATATGGCCCTATGCCGTCTGTCATAGGTTAAGAGACCAAACATTGCGTACGGATTGCCCTCCAGTCTGCTTCTCGGACAGTTTAAGGGGGCTTCAGACAATACTGTCTTATGGCAAAACTATGCCTTGTGCCCTATAATGCCTATAATTTATAAATATGAAAATGCTTTCTAAACACATTCATAACTGTTTTATGTGGCCCTATGCCGTCCGTCATAGATTTAGAGACTAAAAATGGCGTACGGACTGGACTCAAAGCATCTTCTCAGACAGTGTTGGAGTTTTCAGACAATACTGTCTTATGGCAAAACTATGCGTTGTGCCCTCTAATGCCTATCATTTATAAATATGAAGATGCTTTCTAAACACATTTATAACTGTTTTATGTGGCCCTATGCCGTCTGTCATAGATTTAGAGACCAGAAATGGCGTACGGATTGGACTCCAAGCTGTTTTTCAGTCAGTGTAAGGGGCTTCAGACAATACTGTCTTATGGCAAAACTATGCTTTGTGCCCTTTAATGCCTATCATTTATAAATATAGAAATGCATCCGGAACACATTCATACCTGTTTGATATGTTTCTATGCCGTCCGTCATAGGTTAAGAAAGCAAAAATGGCTTACGGACTGCCTCCAAGCTGCTTCTCAGACAGTGTAGGGGGTTTCAGACAATACTGTCTTATGGCAAAACTATGCGTTGTGCCCTCTAATGCCTATCATTTATGAATTTAGAAATGCATCCGGAACACATTCATAACTGCTTTATTTGGCCCTATGCCGTCCGTCATAGGTTAAGAGACCAAACATGGCGTAAGGACTGGCCTCCAAGCTGTTTCTCAGACAGTGTCAAAGGTTTCAGACAATACTGTCTTATGGCAAAACTATGCGTTGTGCCCTCTAATGCCTAACATTTGTGAATATGGAAATGCTTCCTGAACACATTTTTATAGGTTTAATATGGTGCTATGCCGACCATTTTGCATTTAGAGACAACAATGATGTACAAACTGGCCTCCAAGCTGCTTCTCAGACAGTGTAGGGGGACTTTAGACAATAATGTCTTATGGTAAAACTATGCGTTGTGCCTTCTAATGCATATAATTTATGAATATAGAAATGCATCCGGAACACATTCATATCTGTTTTATATGGCCTTATGCCGTTCGTCATAGGTTTAGAGACCAAAAATGGCGTAAAGACTGACCTCCACGCTGCTTCTCAGACAGTGTAGGGGGGGCTTCAGACAATACTAGTACTCAAACCAAGGGGAATCACAGCGCTGGACAGACAACAGTTAGATCCCCTGCCCCCGCCTATCAGGCACCCAATCGCCAGCCCACAGAGAAATACGCAGGTATAGAATAAGACAATCATTTCCATTCCTTAAGATCTAACTGTTGTCTGTCCAGCGCTGTGATTCCCCTTGGTTTGAGTACTGACAATTCTGCCAGCGCTAGCCTCACCTATCTGGTTTGTGAGTTTCAGACAATACTGTCTTATGGCAAAACTATGCGTTGTGCCCTCTAATGCCCATCATTTATAAATATGGAAATGCTTCCTAAACACATTTGTAACTGTTTTATATGGCCCTATATCGTCCATCACTTATCTCGGTGTCCCGTGATTACGTCCCTTGGCGANATGATCGGTATATCATACTTTGGCTGCTAAGTTGGCTGCTCTCTGCTGGCTGCTAAGATAGATGGCTGCCCTCTGCTGGTCCATCTTAGAGTTATTCTTCTTGAGGCAAGGGAGGCAACCGACAACGAGAAGGACGTCCACGGCCGCAACAACCAATTCGGACGTTTTCAACTTTGCATCCCCACATTTCCACCTGGTCATCCATGCTGGGGCAATAAGTAAGTTCTAGTGTTCCAGGAGACGTCGTCAGTAATAATTTTTTTAATCTTAAGGCGAGTAATATTATTTGTGGTAATGCGTTCTCCATTGTTTTTGTTATCAGCTTTTCATACTTTGTGTGCACTCCATCTGCACTTTCAAACGTACACAAAGCTGTCTTTTCATTATGAGCTATCGACATGTGTGGATTCAGTACAAGTAAACGATGTTCTTTTACAGAACAGAGTCTTCCCTTGCGGGAAAGCCTGCTCGCTTTGGTTGGTTAGTTCGGGTTTAACGTCCATGATCACCTCGGTGCTGTGGACGTTAAACCCGAACTAACCAACCAAAGCGAGCAGGCTTTCCCGCAAGGGAAGACTCTGTTCTGCGAAGAACATTAAATAGTAGTAAGGCTTCCCGCAAAGGGAAACTCTGTTCTGTAAAAGAACATTAAATAGTAGTAAGACTTCCCGCAAGAGAAGACTGTTCTGTAGAGAACATTAGTAAGTTAGAACCCCTTGTAGGAACACTGTCCAGCAACGGACATACTGTAATTATTTAAGTAGATAACTTAAGTGTCTATAGTTGAGTGAGTTAAGGTCCTATAGAACTTGGTATTATAATTTAGGTTTTACTTGGGTCAGTTATTATGTCTAGTGTGTAGGCTAGCATAGCTTTGGGTGCTTAGAGAGTCTAATGAGTAGGTAAGCATAGTTACGATTTCAGGTGTCTTATCAGCGTCTGTATTATTGTGTTTTGTTTTGTGGTACAATGAATGGCTTCCGATATGACTGATATGTTGATTGATAATGAAATGAATGTACTGTAAATAAACCTAAAGCACTTATAGAAATCTCATCACTGAGAGTCAGAGATTGATGATGAATGCGAGAACGGATGCGAGTCAGTACTGATGTTTGTACACGTTTCAGTGTGTGATGACGGCAGCGCAAGAGTGTGTGTGTCTACCTGTGTGTGTGTGTGTGTGTGTGTGAGACTGAGAACACGCTGAGAGTTTGTCACTTAACGTTCTTAGCTTATCAGTTTAGTGTGGCACACATGGCAATGCACGCACAGTCACTACTACGATCATATCAACTAGGGTTTCGCTGGATACTGTGGTAGGTCCATTGCGCGATTTGGTATTTTGAACACAACGCGAGGCAGACACACATATTTTGTGAGTGCGCATGCGAGACCAGTGTAAAAGACTTGAAGATTACACTCCACAGCAATCTCCAGACCCTTCCCTAAACCTAAAAAGGGAACGGACTTAAAAGGTAGCTAAAACTGAACTAGACTGGCACTACTGGACTTGCACGTTGGATGGGCAGTCCGCAGAGTCTGACCATCTAATACACAAGCCAGCCAGGCTAGTTGAAGCTAGCTAACCACAAGTCCGGTTACAAAACAAATTGTTGTTTACTCAAGAAAAGTTTAGAATACTTACATAATTTTAGTATTTAAGTGACAGTCGTGAGATACTGACCTTGTAATGCCATTTTTGTTCTAGTGAATGCATATTATGTTTCTTAATTTTGCGTATTTCATGGGAAAATATTGTTGAAAATTGGATGCTGTCATTTTAAAAACAACTGAAGACTGTATTGTTTTGAACTGTGCTAAGAAGCTCCATTGTTAGTGTGTGTTTTTGCCTTTTCTTGTCAAACTTAACTGGTAGTGGTACTGGAGGAGTTGAAAATTTGGTCATAACAGGTAACAAAGTGAGCTACAAGGAAATTCATTACATGGTGTTTCCAAGGTCAGATGGTACAGTTTGCACTAATGTGATTGGTCATGTGATGTAGGGATGAAATCAAAAAGTATTTGTATTTTTGAAACTACAAAGTGAGCAGGTGGTTGAGATTAAGATGTTTTGAAACTGCAAAACTAGAATTTAGAAATATTTTAAAATTGAAAAAGTGATTATTTATGTTTGCAAAGCTTTCAGGGTTGTGCTTGAAAAACAATTATTATTATTTCATGCTTTCAGAATCAAAAGAGGGATGGGGTCACGGCGAAAAGGTCCTCTGGCCTGGCTCCAGGAGCGTGAAATTGGACACCCTCCCCCAGTGGGGCAAGCCAGCCAGATCAGCAGTACCATGTACAACACAGTGCAGGTCACCAACTACTGGGACCCCATGCAGACCACCAAGCACGCACACCATGGTGGCATCTTCAACTTTGACTTCTCCACCGATGGGTACACATAATTTGTATCTGTGTGAATCCATAGAACCCCAACTCACAATGTCAAGATATGACTCATCCTTGATATTTCAAAGGTATAGCCAGAATAGCTTGGTGCTTACAAGTCGACTATTTTGAAAATGGCATGTTGCTGTGGTAATCCATTCCTTTTCTTCTTGAATGCTCTATGGGAGCTTCGTTTGTATGATGAGTAAAACCAGAGTGTACACAGTGGCTGTTTAAAAACGTATTAAAAAAATAGTCACTCAGTAATGAAACAGTGATCCCATTGACCCCTGACGTGGAAGAAGATAAGATAGTTTATTGCCATATGTTTCCATGTAAAAAAACAATAAAAACATTGGAATTTGTCTTGATGTCAGTTACTAAGACTGAATAATACACACACAGTATACACACACACACAGATTAAACTCTAAAATATGATTTTCATGCTAAATACTAAGCAAATACTGGTATTAAACACGGCGAACGGGCACGCCTCACTGATTCAATTATAAGCTGACTGTACACATTCCGACAAGTTCTCGCTCGCACTCTCTCCAATCAGTCCAGCTGATCAGAGAGAGCGCAAACAGCCAGAGGGAAAAAAACTGTTGCGGAATCTGCTGGTCCTGGTACTGATGGACCTGTCCCTATGCCCTGATGGTAAAAGTTGGAAAAGCTAATTGCCACGGTGGGTGGAATCACTGGAGATAAGACTTGCTCTATGTAAGAGATGCTGCTGGTACAGTGAGTCCAGGCTAGGAAGATCTCTGCCTATGATTTTTGAAGCGGTCTTGACCACCCTGCTCAGTCTGATTTTCTCTTTGGCCGTGATGGAACCATACCAAACTGTGATCAAAAAGGTGAGCATGCTCTCAATCACAGCTCAGTAAAATTGCATCAACATGTGGGCATTGAGACCGAAACTTTTCAGACGTCGCAGGAAGAACAAGCGCTGTCTTATGCTTGTTGCGTCCTGAGTTGTCCGATTTGGAGTTTCAGCAATCTCTTTTGTGACTTTGTAAGCCACCGCGGGCTTATTTAAATTAACCATGATAATTTACAATTGCCAAGCTATTATGGCACAATCTTTGAAATATCAACCTTTAAAATAATCTGTCTCTTGAACTGTAAAGTAATTGTAAATGTAATCCTTTGAGGTTTCCAAGCCATTCTGGTTCCATTCGTGAAATATGCTTGATTTTCCTCTTAACCCTTTGGCTGTCGGTAGGGTGTTTGGTCAAAGTAATTTCTGAAATCACCTTTGTTAACCCCTTCACTGGTGAGAAAAAAATGAACGCCACACTACTGCAAGAGGTATACAGTGGAATTCACTTAACACACATTTCTGGGGACAGAGAAAATTAGTTGGTGTAAAACGTATTTCGTGTTAACCGATTTAGACTAAAAATTGTTCAGTCTGACAGAAGAGAGTGTGGGAGATGTGTAACTGAGTGGTTAAAAGTGCAAAGTATCACACTTTACCTGCTTACTCTCTGAGTCTCGTCTCAATAGGAGAACAACAGACCACATGCATGCAACTCGTGAATTTAATGTACAATCCATCAGGAAAACAATAATTCACCTGATAAAACAGCGCCGTAACCACTTGCAGTGTAGGAGCTAGTGTGCTATTTTTAGCCTTGTACCAGTGTGTATGGTCAATACTATGAAGGGTTCACCTTGATCAGTGACACGATCCTTAGAACTGCTGTTTTTACCCTCATTGGCACTTTGCATCTATTGTATCTGTATGTTTTTTATCCGCGTCATATTTATGAATGAAAAATCAAACATTAAAAATGACTGTGAATGAATGAATGTACAAGATCAGCAGAATATACAGAAACACTATCAGCTCAGGTGACAGTTCCCCTATCTTGCTCACTCCTTCCGCATGGTCAGTCTTTGTCTTTGGTTGAATAAAGAATGGAAAAAGAAGAATCTCATCTAGACTAACTCGCAATGCTTACCACAGACCGATCATTTTCAGAAACAGGGCTATGTGTAAACAACATGCAGCCCTCCCCTCACCCACCCCTACTACCCCCCTACCTCTTGCAAGTCTGTGTGTGTAAGGAACCTGCGGCAGACGTGTGTCCGCCAATGTACTCCGTCACTTGTGGCGAGGTGTGTATACTGATACACGCCTGTTGAGCACTAGTGGTTGAAAACAATGGGGGGGGGGGGGGGGGGATCCAGATACCCCCTCTCCCCCTCCCCCCCCCCCCCCCCAACCCAGAATTCTTTAAAATGCTATAACAAAGTCTCGCACACCCCCCCCCCCCCCCCCCCCACCTCCCCTTTAGATTATTTTTCAGTCCCTGATCTGCCCCTTAGCCATCAGCGATGCAGATTGGACTGAGGTGTGAAAGCTAACGTGATTATTCAGGTGTATTAGCTATTGCATAACAGAGTTTGCTGGTACTGCTGTAAACAAAGCGTCCACGTGCAGAGTTACACAGGGGACAGCGTTGTTGCGGTCTTTGGGGTGGTTGTTCTTGTTAAACAGGTGAACATGCTAACAATTGTTCTGTTCGGGAAACAAAATCACCTTCGTGTTAAGCAGGAATTTCGTGTTAACCATGAAATTTTAATACAGAACAAGAGGGCTGTCTGCCGGGAATTAAAAAATGTTTCATGTTGACCAGAAATTTGTGTTCATGTTAACTGGACTCCACTGTAGATCTTTATGCGCCCCTGCAATTGTGGATGCTCATGAGGATTTATGCCTCTTGCTGACACCACTTTGTATCCATTGTTCAAGGGACGGCTGGAGCTCTTTCTCCTTCAATTTACACAGATTTCAGACTACAGTGTATGATCAGTAGCAGTGAAGGTGTTAAGAGACAAGGCAACTAAAATGCGTTTCATTGGTTGGTTTTGATTGTGACTTCATCAGATCATTTGAGCCGGCTTAGAAGTGAATCGGCTGCAGTTGGAAGGTTTCACGGAATGGCCATTTTTCAGGAAACAACTTGGGTTGATTTATGGTTAAATACCCCTGATGTGACACCGTATCACATAAGATCGTAAGATTCAAGCAGTTATTCTGGAATGGAATCTATCAACCATTATCACTGAATACATGTATGACCCAAAAATTGTGTTTTGGTCAGTTTTCTGCACCCCACTTTCACCAGCTATCACAGCGAAGCCTACAAGATGGCTATGGTCACTTCAAGCAGGCTGCATCGATTCACTTTGATTGTTGCAGTTGACACATCCAATACCTCACATTTAAGTGGCATTGTTGTTAATTCACTTCTGTTATGTATGTGAAGGCCATATGGCTTATTTGTTTAATTTTCTTTTAATTTAATGAAACCAAAATGAAATGAAGTTGATTAGTGGTTCTAATTTTTAGTTTGACTGGTTTGTGTTAAACCTCTTTCCTGCTGAGAAAAGTGGAGACAATCCAAACGCAAGGGACATAGACCCTCGTTAGCCTTCGCAGTTGCAGGGGGCTCATGAGCAATGAAACCACTTTCTATCCACATTCTTTTCATGGCTGGGGATCTTTGATGTTGAATTTACAATTTCAAAACACCATGTGCATCCACTGGCAGTGAAGGGGTTAACTCATTCGCGGCCATCCGCATCCAGATGTGGCTTGCCGCGAATGAGTTAACCCATATCATACTGAGGCTAAGAGCTTCAAAACTGTACACTGCCATATGCAAGCTACATTAAAGTACTTACAGATAAGGATATAGACCAATGGCTTTAGTTCAAGGGTGGTGCCAGAATAGCTTCTGACACTACCCTTGAACTGTTTTAGTTAAACTTATTTCAGTTTTTCACACACTGTGGTGTATTCCGAATGATGAGGGTTATGGCAGTGTGCATAATGCAGTGTCAGATGGCACAGTGAGTGCTGCTGAGGCCTCCACTTGTCATTCTGAAGTTTCTTTGCTGATTATGATTGATTGTGTGAATTTGATAAGAGACCAACCGCTTAGCATTTTGACTTGTTTGTTTTCACTAGGTCTGTTTTGGTTGCGGCTTGCGAGAAGAAAAGCTTCCTTGTGTTTGACCCCTTCAATGGCAAACTGGTTGATGGAAAAAATGGAGCGCATTCAGACTGCGTCAACTGTGTCAGGTCAGGTACAATTTGCTGCTTACAGCGTCAACTTGATTTATTGACGAATTGGTAAAATGATGAGTTATAGTACAGCAATAATTCTGTTGCATTTGGCCTGCTTTTTCTTTGTCCTAGTTTTTGGGGTCTAATTTGTAGCCATGACACAGAAAAAAGATTAGTCTATAAGGCTGGCTTTGAATGCTTCTCTTGAATCCAAGTATCTCAGCTTGGGAGGCCTTCCAAACAACTGGGCTAGATTAGTGAATGTCAGCCTTTGTGTCTTCATGTGTTAACCCATTTAGCCCTGACACACTACATCAGGAGATGGGTTGATCATGATAATTCAAGGGTAGTGCCAGATTAGCTTGGTGCCTGTCAACGCCAAAAAAATCTGGCACTGCCTTTGAATTATCATGGTCAATCCATCTCCTGCAACAGGTGCATAGTTGTTAGATGGTGCCTCCAAAATTTGGGAAATATGTGCGTGGGGTTGAGTGGGTTAATCTAATTTCTGCAGATTTTTGGATACACGCACGTTTGCCACCTGCTCTGATGACACAACTGTGGCACTGTGGGACCTTCGCTGCCTGCGGACCAAAGTGAGGTCGTTGCAGGGTCATTCCAACTGGGTCAAGAACATCGAGTATGCCTCCTCCACTGGGCAGCTAGTCACCTCCGGCTTTGACGGAACCATCTACACTTGGGACATCAATAAGTAAGTTTAACCCCATTGTGCATGCAGACGGTAAACAGTACTGGTGGATGCATGCACAAGGGAGTTAATAAACAAATGGCCGTGGATTGTCGCTATGATTGTTGCAGTTACATCCCTTTACCTGGAAATATTGGAGAATTGTGTCAAATATTTCATGTAAATTGCTTTTATTATAATCACCAGTGACTTCATGGGTGATTTTCCATTCCTTAGTTAACCAATTTAGCCCAGACACACTACAGCAGGAGCCGGATTGAACATATTAATAATTCAAGGGTAGTGCCATATTAGCTTGGCGCCAAGCTAATATCATGATTGATCCTCTCCAGCAACTGGTACATAGTTGTTAGGTGACACCTCCAAAATTTAGGCAATGCAACCTCAGGGTTAAATGGGTTAAAAAGATGATTTGTTTCTTCAAAAACATTACCGATGACATGACTACCAGGAGTGTCCACTCCTTGCTCAATTCTAGCCTAAGAACCCGTTGTGTAAACACAACCCGGGAGGCACTCGGGGAACCCCCAGAGGGACCGAGAGTTGTCTCCCGCTCCTACCCACCAGCCCTATTCACCTGTGAACTCCAGTCACGCTTCTTAGGCTCACGCGTTCAGACGTTTGTCTCTAGCCTCTGGACTTAGAAGTTTTTTCGACCGGGGCGGTCTGCTTTGCTTGCTTCGTCTTCGCCGGCCTGGGATTCTGCGCGTGCGACGTTGGTCGACTGCAGCTTCGGTCTTGTTCAAGGGTTCCCTCTCTGGCTTGCCGGTCGGGCTGCGGGTGTCATGGAGCTTTCTCCTTCTCGTACCTCTCCGACTGACAGGTAAGGTAGTTAGAGGGCCCTCGGCTGGTTGCCCGGGCAGGGCACAGGCACGAGCAGCTTGCTTTTTGCGTCGCTTCTCCCTCGGTTGGGGTTTTTGGACCTCTGTTTGGTGGCCTGATTAGCTGAAGAATGTTGGCGCCGGTTTTGGCGGGATTTCGCGCCATTACCAGATGCGAGCGGTGAGTCAAGTTACTGTATCTCGGCCACACCTAACGTTTTTCGGCTTTCGGTTTAGACACCCCTCGTTATGACGAAGGCTTGGATACGCACCTGTCCCGGCAGGGTTTGTTTTCCCTCCGCCGTAGTTTTGATTAAATGTTGATGGCAGGTGACCATACGTTGGTTAATCGGGTGCATAACACCACAGTAGCTTGGGGGCCTAAAGCTTAACGGGGTGATTGGTGGACGCTTGCCGAGTGCCTTCATGTTTTGTGTGTTGCAGTGGCTTACTGATGACATGCACAAAATGCGGAGGCTTCCAGTGGCCGTCGGATAAACATGCAGTCTGTCTCCCCTGCGCTGGGTGTGCGTCCGACCATACGTGTGACGTCTGTGCTACATGGCCGGAACTGCGGTGGTCTAATCTCTGGAACTTTTATAGGAGAGAGCCTTCTACCCTCGCGGGTACCTTGAAGATTTCCGAGACGCCTTCCGCTGTGCCCCCGGCACCGGACGTGCGAGACCAACGGGATCCGACGCAGATAACGCCACTGAGTAATCACGGAGTGGGAGTTCGACCGTCAAGACCGCCTCCGTTCGAGAGCGCGCCCGTACACATTTGGTGGAAAGAACCCGCCTCTCCCAAGAGCCTGTTTTGGTGGGACGCTCGTGGCGTCCCTCCTCCACCGTCGTTCCCCACTCGTCTCTGAGGAAGCCGCCGGGATCCCGCTGGAGGTCCCCTGGCCGGCCAGTAACCCGCCTCTCCCAAGAGCCTGGTTCAGAGAGACATCATTGCACTCATCCGGAGCCTCCTGGTTGGGAAGAACGTAGGTACAGGGGTTCTGCTCGACGTTTCCGCTCTCCTTCGCACGATCGTAGGAGGAACTTCTCGCCTCATCGCTCGTCGCACCGGGACTCACCTCGCCGCAGACGGTTTTCACCTTCTTCGCATCCCCCCTCTCGGTTGGACCCCCGCTCGTCCCGTCCCTCTTCCCAGCGACCGGCCACTTCCCCCCCTCCTCGTACTGACCGCTCCGTTCCATCTCGTCGCAGCCGTTCTCCTCGTCGGGATCCACCTTCGGCTCGCAGGAGGTCCTCTCCGCATCGTTCAGACTACCGCTCTCCACTGCGGAGGGAGTCTTCGTCCGCTGCGGTTCTCCGACGGGATTCCCGGCCTCGGAGCCCTCGTCGCCCTCTTCGGTCGCCGGTTTCCGGACAGCGGGACTTCGACACCCTCAGTTTGGCACCGGAGGATGCTTCGGACTGGTTACTTGGAGGTCTTAGCCGTTCTTCAGCTTCTCCCTCTTCGGCCTCCAGTGTGTCGGCTTCCGTCAGACAGGTCTCTTCTTCCCGGATGGACACGCGGCTGGCACTGGACGGAGCAGCCAAGCTGATCGCCGCCGCCTTACCGGAGGATGTTTGCCCAGCTTCACCTCCTGTGAAGAGGAAGATTTCCGCCTTCGTGGACGCGGATAGGACGGTTAAGAGGTTCAAGTCCCTCCCACAGCCGGCTAGTTTTTTTGATCTGCGGGACGCCTTCTCGTCTCACCTGCATGCGGAGACTCGGAACTCGGACTTCTTCGCGGACGGGAGATGGCCTTCCGCTCTGGACATCGCTTTTCAGCAGGACTGGTACGCCGGCCATTCGCAGTCGTTCCTCTGCCCGCTTCCTCCAGTGGATCCCGCCGCTCTGATGCAAGCCGGAGGGGCTTCTATGTTGAAACGGTCCTTCCCACGGGGACTGGATAGGACGGCGTCGCTGGTCCGGAACACGCTCGCCTGCTCCGGTTTCTTGGACTTTCTGACTCAGGCTTTCATCCGACGTCTCGAGGAAGCTTGGCAACCTGCTTTGTCTTCCCTCCTGGGAGACCTACTACTCATGGCGGAGGCTGGGAACCGCGCTGCTTATCACTCATCGGTCAACGCGATGACGGCTGCGGCTAACTGCGACCTCATGCGCCGAGACGCCGTCCTACAAGCTTGCAGTGGTATGCCGGTCGACCTGAGTACTCAGCTACGTCGGGCCCCTCTGGGAGGGTCTCTGCTCTTCGGGGATACTTGGCAGACGGTGAAGGACTCCAACTCCGACCGTTGGCCTCGCAAGACTGTCAAGCAGCGCTTTCCTCCCGCCCGCACGGCCCTGGGGCGCTCCTTGCGGGCCCGGAAACGTGTCACCGCGGACCCGTCTGCCCCACCACGAGCTGCGCCGCGCCGTCGCCCGTCCTTCCGTCGCCCTGGCCCAGCTAACGCCCCTGCCCCCGCCTGGCCCCGTCCCGCCCGTCGCCCTGGGCGCGGGCGGGCCACCTGACTTGTCCCCATTTCCGCCCCCGCCGACCGTCGTCGGGGCTCCAGTCGGTGGGAGGCTAGCACGATTCAGCGAGGAGTGGCGCTCGCTGTTTCGAGACGAGCCCTGGGTTTTGGACGTAGTCACCAGAGGATTACGGATCTCGTTCCGCTCTCCTCCGCCCTTGCGCTCCATTCCTCTTTGGACAGAGGTTCCGTCCGACGCCCTCAAGGCCGCCGCTCTGCGAGGAGAAGTCGCGGCTCTCCTTTCAAAGGAGGCCACAGAGATAGTGCAGCGTCCGGACTCGCCCGCCTTTTACAGCCGACTGTTTGTGGTCCCCAAACCCGGCGGCAAGTGGCGGCCAGTCATAGATCTGTCGGCGCTGAACGCCTTCATCGCGGCCCCTTCCTTTCGGATGGAGACGACCAGGGCTCTTCGTGCGGCGGTGCAACCCATGGACTACGCGGTCAGTTTAGACCTGTCCGACGCCTACCTACATGTCCCCATGCACGCTTCGGCCAGGAAGTACCTGCGCTTCGCATTCGAAGGAGTGATTTACCAGTTTCGCGCCCTGCCGTTCGGTCTCAACCTCAGCCCCTGGGCCTTCACCCGCATCATGGATGCTGTAGTGGCCAAGGCGAGGCAGTCGTCGTCAAGTCTGACCTCGAATTATCTCGACGACCTTCTTTTGAGAAATCAGGAGGAGACCGCGCTGGCGGCGGACAGGGACGCTCTTTTACAGCTGCTTTACCGGTTGGGTTTCCTGGTCAACACCGGGAAGTCGGACTTCACTCCGGCGCGCCACTTCATCCATTTAGGCATGGAGTTTGTCACGGACCGCAACAGGGTACTTTTGCCAGAGAAACGGATTGTGAAGTTGTCCGCTCTCGCCGCGTTGATAGATCAGCAACAGGCAGCCCCCGCCAGGGTCTGGCTTCAGCTTCTGGGCCTGATCAACGCAGCGGCGGATCTTATCCCCCTCGGGCGTCTCTACTCCCGACCGCTACAACTTCATCTCCTACTGCTCTGGCGTCCCTCCTCGGGCGACTTGACCACGAACGTCCCCGTGTCCCCGTTGGTACGCCCCCACCTTTTACGGTGGACCGACAGAGCCTGGTTGGCTCTGGGGGTCCCCATTTCCTCCCCATCCCCGCACCTCTCCCTGTGTGTCGACGCGAGTCGGGCTGGTTGGGGAGCCCACCTGCTTCCTCAGTTCACCACGACGTCCGGCCTCTGGCCTCCGGAGTTCGCGGACAAACACAGCAACTGGTTGGAACTGCAAGCGGTGTGGCAGGCCATCATCGTTTGGGAAGAGCAGCTCAGACACCACGGCTTTACCAGCCAGTGCTGGCGCCTAGCACTTAGTTCGCTTCCAGCTGCCAGCGAGATAAGGCGCCGCGAGGTCACATTCCACTCTCGCCCGCTCATTCTATTTATATCGCTTGCTACTGTGGGGTACACGGCGTGACCGGCGCTCTGCCGCTATAACAACTACCTACACATTTGTATTCATAACACATCTCTGCCTACAGTGACTGTTGTGGAAGCAACATCGTTCAAAAGTTGAAATTCTCACCTACACACTGATACCAAATATGACAACATTACGACTTGCACTTGTGTAGCAGGTTATGGTGAAAATAAAGAGAACGGGAATTTGTTGATGTACGATGTCGGTGTTTGTTGTGAAATTGACAAAGTTCCCACAGCCATAACACGAAGACGCTACTTTTTCCAACGAAACACACTTGCATGCATAAGGGTCAGCATGCCTACAGTAAGTATCACTTACCGGATTTTGGATTCATGGTGGGGGACGAAAGCAGGAAGGTGGTTAATGAGGTCACTGACAGGTCGCGTGTTGTGCGGTACACGGCGTGACCGGCGCTCTGCCGCTATAACAACTACCTACTGGTTTGTATTCATAACACAAATCTGCCTGAAGTGACTGTTGTGGAAGCAACATCGTTCAAAAGTTGAAATTCTCACCTACACACTGATACCAAACATGACAACATTACGACTTACACTTGTGTAGCAGGTTATGGTGAAAATAAAGGGAAAGGGAATTTGTTGATGTCGGTGTTTGTTGTGAAATTGACAAAGTTCCCACAGCCATAACATGAAGACGCTACTTTTTCCAACGAAACACACTTGTATGCATAAGGGTCAGCATGCCTACAGTAAGTATCACTTAGCGGATTTTGGATTCATGGTGGGGGACGAAAGCAGGAGGGTGGTTAATGAGGTCACTGACAGGTCGCGTGTTGTGCGGTACACGGCGTGACCGGCGCTCTGCCGCTATAACAACTACCTACTGGTTTGTATTCATAACACAAATCTGCCTGAAGTGACTGTTGTGGAAGCAACATCGTTCAAAAGTTGAAATTCTCACCTACACACTGATACCAAACATGACAACATTACGACTTACACTTGTGTAGTAGGTTATGGTAAAAATAAAGGGAACGGGAATTTGTTGATGTCGGTGTTTGTTGTGAAATTGACAAAGTTCCCACAGCCATAACACAAAGACGCTACTTTTCCCAACGAAACACACTTGCGTGCATAAGGGTCAGCATGCCTACAGTAAGTATCACTTACCGGATTTTGGATTCATAGTGGGGGACAGAAGCAGGAGGGTGGTTAATGAGGTCACTGACAGGTCGCGTGTTCTGGCATTTCTCGCCCGCAGCCGTCTCGGTACTCCACAGACTGCTATTGCCATCCCGAAATACGATCAGTCCATAACAGGTCACAATATTCAACAGTGTTTTTAAACATACCTTGAGGTTTAACACATGTTCTGACACACTAGACATAAGAACCGTTTTACGGGGAGTAGACGTCGGCGGAATAAAAACTTGTATACCACTATCACCTTCATTAGTGCTGTTATCAGTGTCGGTGTTATGAGTGTCACATTCCGCGGATCGAAACGATCGTTTCTTTCCATGCCGGGAACCCCGCTTCGCTGGTCATCCTCCTTTACCTAGCTGCATGAAGTGAACACACGCGACACATTCTTCAACACTCGTATTTGGATGAAACATGGTCCAAATGTGTTGTGATGAGGCAATATCAGACGCCGCATTTCGCGTTGTCTCCTCGGACACACGTGTTTCAGTCGAGTCTATCCGTTTCATCCGACAATAGCAACTCCTACACATTGTTTTGGAGTGCATCATGTCTTTGTCTTCCTGGATATTAATTCCATAACACTTGTGGATTAAGTGTTCATAATTGATACAAAGAAATGACTTTTTATCCGTGTATCTCTTTTGTGATCTCTCGCCACATATTCTGCACAATGCATTAACTCTCATTGCATGGAACACACCTGTGTGTACACAGACTGTACGCGTTTCAGCAGACTCCATCATGATCAAAAGTTAAATCAAAAGTACATTTACAAGGTTGACTGTTAGTGTTACACTATTTCCCCAAGAAAGAAACGTGGCTATCTCCTCAATAGTATCCGTGTAACTAAGCCCTCTCTTTCTCCAATGCCGGGAGTGTACACCAAGTCGGATGTCTGGAACTTGTCTGTCGACACCTGTCAGTGACCTCATTAATTACCCTCCTGCTTCCGTCCCCCACCATGAACCCAAAATCCATTAAGTGATACGTACTGTAGGCATGCTAACCCTTATGCATGCAAGTGTGTTTCACTGGGAAAAGTAGCGTCTTTGTGTTATGGCTGTGGGAACTTTGTCAATTTCACAATAAATTCTCGTTTTCGTACATCAACAAATTCCCGTTCTCTTTATTTTCACCATGACCTGCTACACAAGTGCAAGTCGTAATGTTGTCATGTTTGGTATCAGTGTGTAGGTGAGAATTTCAACATTTGAACGATGTTGCTTCCACAACAGTCACTGTAGGCAGAGATGTGTTATGAATACAAATGTGTAGGTAGTTGTTATAGCGGCAGAGAGCCGGTCACGCCATGTACCGCTCAGTAGTGCGATATAAATAGAATGAGCGGGCGAGAGTGGAACTCGCGGCAGCCTTATCTCTCTGGCAGCTGGAAGCGAACTAAGTGTCGGCTATGGTAAAGGCGTGACACCAGCATCTTCTCGTCCTTTCGGACAACTCGACAGTGGTAGCGTATATACAGAAGCAGGGAGGAACTCATTCACCCGATCTATGCATGCTACTCTTCCGATTGATGCGATGGTGCGAGGACCGCGATCTGACTCTCAGCGCTCGCCATATTCCCGGTCGCCTGAACGTCTTAGCGGACTCCCTTTCTCGCCGAGGACAGCTCATTCACACGGAATGGACGCTACGCCAGGACATTTTCCGGATGATTTGCTCTCACTGGGAGACCCCGATGGTGGACCTGTTCGCCACGAGGTGGAATCACCAGCTTCCCCTCTTCGTTTCCCCAGTACCGGATCCCCTGGCTTGGGCGGTCGACGCCTTATCCATTCCCTGGGACGGACTCATAGCGTACGCCTTTCCCCCGACAGTCCTTGTCCCCAAAGTCCTCCTAAAGCTGCGAGGAACCAATGCGATCCTGCTCCTGGTCGCCCCGTTCGCTTGGACTCGTTCCTGGTCCACCGACCTGATCAGCCTCGCCACGCACCCTCCGCTACTGCTCCCCGCGCCCCGCACTATGCTCAAGCAGCCACGCCAGGCACTGTTCCACCCCTGTCCGGAACGCTTACTGCTACATGCCTGGAGGTTGTGCGGCAAGCCCTCTCAGCTAGAGGTTTCTCGGGTGCTGCAGTGGAAGCGATCGCTACAGCTCGCAAGCCCTCGACTAGACGTATCTATAAGGGGAAATGGAGGGTACTCTGTACCTGGTGCAGCGACCGTCGTCTCTCCCCCACCGAACTGACAAACCCCCAACTTGCGGACTTCTTCCTCTGGCTCTTCGAAGACCAAGGACTGGCCCCTATTACCATTCGGGGATATCTCTCGATGATTGCCGACACCTACCGGCACCTCGGCCGCGCGGACCCCGGCGCGTGTAAGGACCTGGCAGATCTTATGTCACACTTCGGACTACAAAGGCCTGCCTCTCGCTCTCTTCTGCCCCGCTGGGATTTACCATGGGTTCTTACCTGGCTAAACTCACCACGTTTCGAACCACTACCGTTGGCCAGGCTTGCGGATGTGACGCGGAAGACCTGCTTCCTGCTGGCGCTTGCCACCGCGGCACGAGTAAGTGAGATACACGCTCTATCAGTCCGGCCTACATGCCTGCAATTTCGAGCTGACCACTCGGTCCAACTGGTGACCGACCCTGCCTTCATTGCCAAGACTAGGTCTCCACTGACGGCGCCACAGGTTATCACCTTACGACCGTTACGCGGGAAAGACTTCCCCAGTGAGACCAGGCAACAAGATCCTGTACAAGCCCTCAGAGTGTACTTGCGACGAACCAGAGCCGTCCGGAGGGGACGCTCTCGCCTCTTCCTTCCTTTAAAAACAGGAAGAAACGACATTACGGCACAGACAGTCTCTTCCTGGCTTCGCTGGGTGATTCGCTCAGCATATGTCGATCTCTCCCCTCAGGGAGCGAAGAGCCTAAAGATTCGGGCGCACGAAGTACGGGCCATGGCCACGAGCGTAGCCTTCGACAGGAACTGCGCTGTCAAGGACATCGTGGCTGCGGTGGGCTGGCGATCAGAATCTACTTTCGCCCGCTTCTATCTACGGGATCTGGCAGGGCAGCGAGACAACCTCGCCTTGGTGGGGGACGTCACGGCGGCACAACACTCCCTCCCGGCGCCACAGGCGCCGTAGGTATGCACCTATTAGGGAGTGCAGAGTGTCGGAAGAGAGGAGGGGGCCATGAGCCTAGAGAAAACCATCTGGGGGTGCGGCACCCTCCTCCTGTTCGGCATTCTCCTGGTAGTCATGTCATCGGTAATGTTTTTGAAGAAACAAATTCATTTTTCTTTAAAAGGTATTTTTTCGAAAAATACTTACCGATGACATGACTCGAAGGACCCTCCCACCTGCCCTGCTTGCCGCTGGTGAGCCTAATTTCGTGACTGGAGTTCACAGGTGAATAGGGCTGGTGGGTAGGAGCGGGAGACAACTCTCGGTCCCTCTGGGGGTTCCCCGAGTGCCTCCCGGGTTGTGTTTACACAACGGGTTCTTAGGCTAGAATTGAGCAAGGAGTGGACACTCCTGGTAGTCATGTCATCGGTAAGTATTTTTCGAAAAAATACCTTTTAAAGAAAAATGAATTTTTAAAAAAATCAGTTTTATAAAACTAATGAAACTGAAAAGTGCATAATTTCCCATTCTTTAGAGTGTTACCATTGCGAGTGGTTATGGGGATGGTGGTTTCTGTGAATGGTTTCCATCCTTCCTTCTACCCATATATAGAGACTTTCTACAAACCCTTTGCCTGTAGTATGTGTTTTTTGTTGCGATGATTCCTGCAGGAATCGTGATAAAACTGCGACCGACAGATTTTATGTATATAGCCTCTGTTACTGTTCACAATACCAGTGGCTTTAAACACAAGGGGGTTAAAGTCTGTTGTACAACATTTAATAGGCGTTTACAGCGTTTCGCAGGGAAAATGTTTTGATGGTCTATTGCATGATGTCTAGTAGATTTAATAGCGCTTGGTGCCGCTGTTCTTTTTCCTCAGTTACTCTGACCAGGATGGCTGTAAGCGAGTGTTCTATGCCAGTGGACTGATGCGCTCCAAACTGACCCCAGACGATTCCAAACTGATCATTGCCACCGCTGGCGGATACCTGCTCATCATCCACAACCTTGACCTAGAGCACCTCCACACTGACATGGAGGAGTTCAAACCCCACATGTATCGACTCATGCAGATTAGTGGTACGCCTGTCGCCACAGCAACAGCCTTCAACCACATGTTCGAGAGGAGACGGAACCGCGTGGAACTGATGGGTGACTTCCCGAAAGGCAACAAGGCGGAGGTTATCGCTTCCCTACAGGTCAGTAGTGTTGAGATGCATGCAGTAATGTAAACAGAACTGGTTGCTGCATGCACGCGGGGATTAACCATTTGGCTGTTGGTTGATTTTTTGGTCGATGTGATTCACCTCGACCAAACATGCTACTAACAGCCAGAGGGTTAACTTATTTTAGATGTTGGCAGCTGTTTACACTTACAGCTGCATGGCAAGTGATCTTACTGCTTAACCCTTTAAGCCCCAAGGTCCCATTTCTCAAATTTTGGAGGTGTTGCCTAACGACTATGTACCAGTTGCAGGAGATGGCTTGACCATGATAATTTAAGGGTAGTGACAGATTAGCTTGGCGCCTTCAGGCGCCAAGCTAGTCTGGCACTACCCTTGAATTATTATGGTCAAGCCATCTACTGCTGTAGGGATCCGGGCCTAAAAGGGTGAAAGAATGCTGCATATGTTGTGTGTTGGTCTATGGTTTTGAACCTTATGGCTCAAGGTCGTAAAGTCCAAAATGGCAGAACTGCACTCCCTTATAGGTGATAGAGGTGATGGTCACATGTAGCTGAGCTGACTCTTCGCACCAGGCGATTGGGTCCTGTTTTTGTCGTGTCTTGTGTTTTTCTCTGTGTTGGGTTCAGTTTGCAGCTCTTTGAGTCAATTCAGAGAATTGGGTAAAGCACTTCCATAATGACTGGTGTTAATATTATCATCATATCTTGAACACTAAGTTTATTTGACACATATTTGTAGATATTCAAACACGTCTTCTACGAGTCAGTTTTAGATTGATTGCGATTACAAATTGTCTTGCATATGTATTTTGGTGATTGGTTGGGCATAACAAACATTTATTAAAACCCTTTGGCTGTCTGTAGCACATTTTGTCATGATGATTCCTGCAGGAATCGTCACAACAAAATATGCTGCCAACAGCCAAAGGGTTAAGCGATGTGTGTGAAAGGGGTGGCCCTGGTCGTCCAAGGAACATAGATGTAAACTTGCAGATGGGCAGTGTTCATTTTTTCTCAGCAGAGAGTGAGTTAACTCATTTTACCCCAGGACTGAAATCCCCAAATTTTTTAAGTTGCCCTCTGAAGGACTGTATTACGATTCTAGAGACAGATCGAGCATGAGAGTTCAAAGGTGGTGCCAGAATAGCTTGGCGCCAGTGGGCGCCAAGCTATTCTGGCATCACCCTTGAACTATCATGCTCGATCCATGTCTTGCTGTGGTGTGTCGGGGCTGAATGAGTTAATGAAAAGAGTCACAGGTATTTTTTTCCTGGCTTTCTCAGGTCCACCCACAAGGATGGTGTGTGTCATCGCGCAACACAAGTTCCGACGAGGGATCAGAGGTGAGAGAGTGCATGGCAGGTGTACTCAGTAGGGATATCACAGTTTTTGTTTCTAATTTGTTTGTTAATATTTCATTTTTGTTGTTGTTTATAGTTACCCATGTTTGCACACATTTTTGGGGCCTTGACTGATTCTTTTCTTTTAGAATACTTTGATTCAGTGTGTTCCCAAAAGTCAGTCTATTCAAAAGACATATTTCTATTCATAAGGTGCTGTAAAAATGGAATACAGTTTTAATATAGACATGTAGAAAGTTATAGAATGTCACAGCATACTTGAATGATAATATGCAATATAGAACTGTGAATGAGCCATATTTTGCATGTGTTCATCAGATTGTGATAAAAACTAAATTGTATTAGTAACACTGTATCAGAGGTGCCTACCTTACGCGCTGGCTCGTAATTTTACGCATTTTCGGCTCAAGTTACGCGAATACGACTAGCTCCTCCAAAATACACAATTTACGTGGGGGGAGGGGGGGGGGGCTGGGCAGGGGCCTTTTTTGTGGACTGAAGATCGGCCCCTTTATATAGGCTCCCCAGCCTCTGGAACCAGACAATGTCACCTGAGCTTTGGCGTGTAGTCCGCTAGACACTGACTAGCCAAGGCAGCAAGAATACTCGCACACAGCGCGCCAAGCGTGCACTGAAACACTGAAGTCTGACTCACGGGTAGTAACTAGCGATAGCAGGGGGCGCCACTGCTACAAATGCATGCAACGTGTGCAGAAAGGACTTTGGTGTTGCTCACAGTGGCGCGTACAAAAGTATGATATTCAAAGACATTTGGAGTCCGCTGGGCACAAGGCCAAGGCAGTAGTACATCCCAAAGCTGACATAAAGCACTTTTTCGTTAACCCGTTCGGCCCGGCAAACTGCTGTACTGGTTGGCGGTCTCGTATATCGTGCAGCCCAGAAAACCGCTAGGTGTTTTATATCGCGCACCCGGTGATACGCGAGCCTCGCCGTGCGTGTGGTGACCTCGCCTGTCGCACTGACACAAGTTTACATTACAGGGTCCTGACAGTGCGTGCGTACTTTTGTACGTGGTATGCAGTCAGCTTTGCAGTGCTAGCATACGCATTACTGTCAAAATGGCGAGTGAATGTGTAGATATTCGGAGTGATAATATTTTGTGTTTGGAGACATGGTTTCAAAAGCAGATAGCTTTGATGTATTGGGACACGTGTGCCCACCTACCGCGGCGTGGCAGCATAACCATGTGTTGGCAGTGTCAGCTGGAGCGATCGACGTTTGAGGCACTGACAACGGCAATGACGTACGGCTTGATTCTGAAGCTGAATTTGGAGGTTCTAATTGATATTCCGTTTCTCTGATGCTACACCTTGGTGCACCTGTAGGTGACTCTGTGGACACTGACACACATTGGTCACACGTGTAGTACATGCATTGTCTTTACTCTTTACAACACTGATACTTCTATCGTGTATGAGACACAACATCGTTCAATGCCGCTTATTACATGTTGTCAAATCTAGACTGTGGATATACCGTACAGTGGCAGGTGTAAACATTGACATCTGGCGAGACTTACAGTGTATTGGCATACTGGAAATGCATGGACACTAATGTGTCGCAGTAACAGATCCCCTTTTTACTGATGCATGTTAAGTAACAGCTATCTGTCATGCACGAAAGACATTTTTGGCTCACGTGCGAAGTAAAAGTGAGTATGTTCTGAGACTTTAACTTTGGCATTTTCTCGGAGAATATTGAAGCTACAGTCTTCAAACTTGGCCCAAGGATACTTTGTGGCAAGACCTTTCTAAACATGCCAGTTTTAGTGACAGTTTCTCACAAAGGTCAAGGTCACAGAGGATCAGGAAATATATATCAAAAATAGCTATTTTGGGACATGTTCTCAAATACTATTCACAACTTCAAACCCAAACTTGGTACAAAGATACCTGATGAAAAGACCATTATATGAACACTAATTTCGTTGATCCCTCGGAAAATTCGAGGGGTCACAAGAGCTCAAGAAATATGTCTAAAATGACCATATTTTTACCCCCCTCCCCTCCCCCCCCCCTCCCCCCCAGAAAAAAAAAATTCGCAAATACTAATACTATTCACAACTTCAAACCCAAACTTGCTACAGCGATACCTAATATTGTGTGAATAAAATAACTAACAGTATGGATAAATGTCTTTATTTTTAATTTGTTTGCTGTGGTGTATTTTTTTCGTTGCGTATTGTGCTGAAATGATTACACAAAATACACATTTTAAAGCAGCCCATTACACAAAATGGTCTAAGAGGGGTAGGCACCTCTGCTGTATATGTAAATATGGCAAAGTTTCTGATTGTCTTTTTGTGATTTACAGTGGACATGTGTTCACGACATCCATGACCAGCCGCTAACCAAAGAGGATGACTCCAGCGTAGACTCGGAGGGAATGCAACGCACTTCCAGATTCCCCTCTCGATCTGTGCCCTCTGTCTGCACAACACCCTCAGAAAGTGCAGGGTCAGGTAACAGGCAGTCGAACGTTGAATCTGCTGCTGCCTCTGCTCTGTCTCGTATCGGGCGCTGGAATTGGAACCCTGTATTTGACTTGGCGCCGCGGCCAGTCAATGAGAACTGGGCAGGTGATGGTGAGGAGGGGGGCGATCAGGCTGATGATGATGGGGACGTGGATGAGGACACTGAGGAAGAGTTGGAGCCACTGGCCGAGTCTGCGGACTCAGCCAGCATCTCCAGCTCCTCCAATGATAACAGTGGAGACGATGAAGTGTGGCTAGGTCGCATTCCCCTGGACCTGTGGGGCGGTCAGAGCTTCTTTTCCAGATTTCTCTTTGGTGGAGGTAACAGGACAGAGATGGAGGGGGCGGATGCTCATGTGGCGAATGATTCCTCACAGCCGCCGATAGTAAATGGCTTAGACGAATTGACACGCTTGTTGAGAGCCACCCATCAGCAGCTACAAAGTCTGAATGCGTCCAGGCAGAATGCTGGGGCCAGTCGGGGCAGTGGCAGTCCTAACAGTCGTGGGGGTGCGGATGTTGCTGCCTCATCATCACGGACAATGAGCGAGTACCGTGAGCGACTTGTCAACCAGCTTCTGGAGGGTGTGACCGACAGTCACAGGAGAGACATGGTTCGCCGCACATTACTGAGATCTAGTCGTCAGTCAATGCTGCCCTGGCTGCAGACCACAACCAGCACCACCCAGGGTGTCATTCACCCTATCAGGCCACGCCTCCTCTACTACCTTCGTGAGCCCAACGTGGGCCGTGGCTACATCAAGGAGCAGTGCTTCAGCACAGACGGTCGCCTGATCGTGTCACCATTTGGCAATGGCGTGAGGTTGCTGTCGTTTGACTCGACGTGTCAAGAGTTGTGTGACTGTGAACCCATTGAGCCCTACCACCCACGCCCCATTCATGAACTACGAAGTGTTGCCATGCATGCCCATGTGGCTCTCACCACAAGATTCTCACCCACACACTGCATGTTTGTCTCTGGCAGTCTGGATGGTTCTGTGGCGTTCTTGCAACCTTACCTCTGATTAATGTACAGTTTTAGAATTAACTCATTCAAGGTGCCGTGCATCAATTGCAACGCTATATGACACTTTTACAGCTATTGATGCAGGGCACCTTAATTAACCCCTTGACAACTACCGCATTCGGTAAAAACCCCATCTTTTCTGCCAAGCGGTATTTAACCCAAGGGGTTAAACTTGTCTCTGAACTGAAGCATCCTCAGTTGCTCCCTTGCTCCTCAGTAACACCCTTCATCTGAGGAATATCTGCAGCGATTTTGAGGAGCATGGGGCACCATTTCTCATGGACCCCTGCAGGTGCAGCAACTTGTGAGAGTCTATGCCCTCAGCAGATGCATGTGTCGAAGTTGGCATTTGGATGGACAGAAATTTGTCATTTGAACATTTTTATTGTACAAATTTCCATATGTTTTAAAAATCAAACCCTTTGGTTGTTGGTATTGTTTTTTGTCGTGATGATTCCTGCAGGAGTCATCACAACAAAAACCACTTAGGACAGCCAAACTGTTAAAAGCAGAGGTTGAATTTGCATGTGTAAACTGCTAAGATCATCTTCGGCACCCCACAGGTGTAAGGGGCCTGTCTCTGTATTTCCACAATACAGGTTCTCCCTAAATCAGAAGTAGGTTAACATTGCACAGACTTCAAGCATGCCATGGATTCATCCAGCCCACTTCCTCTGCAAGTGGCTTATATATTGGTGAGGTTTCGTTTGAAATGAATGACTCCCAACAACGAACGAGAACAAAATCATGGTGTGTAACCAGCTTTCACCATAAGCAAAACATTCCAGACGTCTCCAAGAGGCATAGATACTCATGAGCCCTCTGGGCTCATGAGGATCTGTGCCTCTTGGAGTGTTGTCTAAGCGTTTGATTGGAGCCAGTTATCCGCAATGACTTTGCTCTCGTTTGTTACTGGGGGTCATTTAGGGTACATGTAACCTCACTATTCTCACAAGTACCTGCAGCTACAGGGGCTATGAGAATATGTGGTTCTTGCTTGCAAAGAGTTGCGACAGTGATATTCAGTTTGAACAGCGTGACTGCTAGGAGTGATGATGGTGATCCAGCGGAATGGTCCCTTTATCCTGTACTGTAAAAGGGTGCAACCTACTGTCTTCCCTTAGGAGAAGGGGGTTTAACCTACTGACCCGATTCTTGTTTAGGAATAACGTCTGTTGCCAACTTTCAGCCATGCAGATTGCTAATGAGGACAGTCAGTCTCGGAGTGCAGTTCATACTGAGCAATGCCAGCAAGAGGCGTAGATTCTCATGAGCCACTGAGGCTGCAGGG
This sequence comes from Semisulcospira habei, assembly GCA_036245525.1. Taxonomy (NCBI): domain Eukaryota; kingdom Metazoa; phylum Mollusca; class Gastropoda; family Semisulcospiridae; genus Semisulcospira; species Semisulcospira habei. Next base: position 316,930,712 of record BTPG01000002.1, read on the forward strand.
ACTCATGAGAACCTGTGCCTCTTGCAGATGAAAAAGGTTTGCGTTAGTTGCAGGACTGTGTACGCAACAGTATTGTCATGCACTTTAAAAGCACAGCAAAAGCAGCTGTAAATCCAAAGCATAAAACCCCAGCTGTCCAACGAACATGGATACTGATGGGGCTCATGAGGTTCTCTTGTGTCCCAGCAGTCAGGGGTTGGTGCAAAGCAAGATGTAACTGATCAAAAGCTGCCGCGATTTTAAAGTCCGTAACTTTACTGTGCTGACCTGCTGTTGTTGGAAATCATTCTGACAAAAAATTTCATCTCTTTTGCATGCACAGCGAACCGCTTTTATGAAGCAAAATGGTGTCTAGACATTTCAGCCATGTGGTATTGGTGATACTTGTCTGTATCTGTATCTTTTTTTTTTTTTTTTTGGACTTTTGGTTTGTAGCCGTGGTGTTGTAGATCAGTAGTAGGCATAAAGCATGCCAACAGCACTGGGCGGGGGTAGGGTGGGTGTGACGGATTTTGTTTTCAGCAGTATTAGCTTTAAAATCATTGTTGTGTTGCAAAGTCCAGGTGTTGTTTTAGATAAGTTGTCGTTATAACCGAATATTTTTATTTTTATTTTTTATAATTGTGTATTTCCTTGCCACCTCATGGGTAAATAATGTGCCATTGATTTTGACCTGCTTCTGATTTCCAAACGTCTTTTTGGTGAATATTTGAAGAACAAAACAACAGTGGTATAATGACACACTTAAAAAGTCAAACTGATGTAGTGCCCAGTTTTATTTATGTTGAAAATTTACATTTTTAGCAGGAAACATTAGTTTAATTTTCTTGAAATGCTGATCAGTAACAGCTAACGGCAACACAATAAAAAAGAAAAGGTGTCTCCACCATTAATATTTAATTTCAGTAGGTCAGGTTTAGTTGCGTTTTGCCGTCTGGCTATGTGATGGGAAGTGTTTGGTGTGAGTGATGTATGGAAAGCAAAATCATGATGCCACAAACCAGTGAAAATGATGTTTATGCTAGAGCGATTGTGTGTATGTCTGGGTCCTTTGCGTTGCAGGTTTAACCATGTGCACAATAGTTGTCTCCCTCGATTCGCTGTAGCGAATCGAGGGAGACAACTAGTGTGCACATGGGATAGCGTTCGGTGGTTTCATTATTGATGAGTTTTGCACTCATTATTTATGCACCCAGAATCTCCTGCACATTGTTTTAACCTTCTCAATGAAGTTAACCCCCAATGAAGCTAACCGAAATAGGGAACACGCTTCAACTGCACTGCAAGAGAGACAGACTTTCATGACTCTCTCCACTCGCAAGGGTTGATGGAGATAACGCACCCCTTGTTGACTCAACACTACACACATCTCCGCTAGACAGCTTGAGCTGTAAGGCGTTGAACGAACTGTCAGAAAACAGCCTGCCACTACTGGCAGCGTAGAGTTAAAACTTCTCGTCACACTGGTTGACACTCCATGGATTCGCTACCGCGGTGGACAACCAGTGTGACTTTTTGTCAGAGGAAAAGCGTCGTTTTCCAGTCATTTTCAGCCTCGACGTTGGTTGTTGCACACCGCTAGAGCACGGACATGCATTCCGCTGTGTATCGTGACCTATTTTCGCAGCACCTGTAGGTCTAGAATTCTTAAGCCTTTCCCTGCCAAGGGGCGCAACCTTTTGGTTTTGAAACCATTGTTAGTCCCATGTGGATATAAAGTGGTTTCAACAAGAGGCATAGATCCTCATGAGCCCCCGCAGTCACGGGGGCTCATGCGGATCTATACCTCTTGCAGTTGGGTGGTGTTTAATTTTCCTCGGCAGTGGAGGTGTCGAGTCAGGTGCGGACATTTCTGAGCAACGATAATATTTATTTTTTTTGGTGTGAAAACACAGGATGCAAATCGCTGATATAACTGGCCAGTCTCGTGCCTAACATTTATACATGTGCGATGCAAAGTTGGCCACAACGAATTACCAATGAAACCGCCGAACTTAACCCTATGAGCCCTAGCAGTAGTAAGACGTGTCAATCGAGGTGGCTTGTGCGAATTGGTCTGAGCAATAAACCCAATGAGTATGTGACTTGGCGTTGTCAGATTTGTATATTTCTTGCAAATCATGTCGGTATTTGTCCACGACTTCTTTCGTTCATGAACAGTGACGTTTCTGTTTCACCCATTGACTGTCGGTAGCAGTTTTTGTCGAGGTGATTCCTGCAGGAATCACAACATCCTGACATCCTGCAGGAATTGCAACATCCTGACATCCTGCAGGAATCGCAACATCCTGACGGAATCACAACATCCTGCAGGAATCACATCCTGACATCCTGCAGGAATTGCAACATCCTGACATCCTGCAGGAATCGCAACATCCTGACGGAATCACAACATCCTGCAGGAATCACATCCTGACATCCTGCAAGAATTGCAACGTCCTGACATCCTGCAGGAATCACAACATCCTGCAGGAATCACAACATCCTGACATCCTGCAGGAATCACAACATCCTGCAGGAATCCTGACATCCTGCAGGAAATCGCAACATCCTACATGAATCGCAACATCCTGACATCCTGCAGGAATCACAACATCCTGCAGGAATCACCTCGACAAAAACCGCTACCGACGGTCAAAGGGCTGCGGCGATTTTCTTATAAAGAAACGCTTACAGTAAACAACAACAAAAACAAAAGAAATGCACAAATAGACGCACTTTATTTAAGAAAGCAGACCGAAAGGGTTGACTGCCAGTGCCTGTAATTTAGAAAAAACTACCAAGTGAGTAGGAAAAGGCACTGTCAAGGGAGAGAAGTGTGCATGATCGACCAGTGATCATAGATCTACTGTGGCCAAAGCACACACAAAAAAAAAAGAGATAGGAAAGAGAGGGGGCGCTAAGAAAGTGACTGAAAGCAATGCATATGGAAGCCCCCCCCGAAGGGGGGCGTATCACATATCCACTGTTCCAGCCACTCAGTGCATGGAAATTTAAATCTAGGTCCCCCCAAGGGGGGTCCAGATATTTAGCCGGTGTGGACAGCTGTTTCGGTCTTGGCGGCGACCTCTTCTTTATTTAGCCTACACGCACTTTAAAAAATAATTCTAATTTAGCCATCCTTGATTTTTATTTTCGGCAAGAGAGAGAGAGTACATCGTGCAGTTCAGACATTACAAACAATGGCGTTGAAACGGTGAATATCACGTCTGGCAAGTGTAAGATAATCGGCCTTTGATTTCCTCAGTTTGAGGGGCATAGATGTTTAGTGAGGGATTACTCACTTGAATGATAATGACGTTAGTGTTCGGCAGAAATGACGCGCGCCTTTTCCGCCGTGCGTTATCAGCCGTCGGTGGTTAATTCGTTTTCCCTACACATCACGCCCTCAGGTCAAAATTCCCCAAATGTGGAGCTGACCTCTCAAGTAAAAACACTTTATCCCACACAGGTCAATTCAAATTTGGACGGGAGCGTGTAAGTACGTGGGCTTAAATGAAATTAAAAACAAAATAGACATACTAGCATAAAAAGCACACAAGCGCGCTCACACCCAAATATACGGACACCAAACACAAAAAAAATTAATAGCTGTGAAACGGAAAAAAGGCACTAAACTTATATATCGTCAGAAGCATAATCACACAGAATTATCACTGTTTTCGTTTTGAGGAGTAAAAAAAAAAAGTTAAGATACAATTTGAACACATCGCATAGATTCAATCTGACAGCTCAGCAGATAGATCAATCTTGGCAAGTAATGGGTGGTGCCAGAATAGCTTGGCGCCATAAGGCGCCAAGGCTAATCTGGCACCACCCATGAACCACCAAGCTCTATCTATTTTCGTCTGTTGCAGTGTAGTAGAGTAATGAACTGAATGAGTTAAATTATTTTTCAGTGAATCTCTCTTCCAGTTATAAAGGGGTTGTCGGCTGGTTGCTGATCCAAGAGTTGTCTCCATTTTCGTAGTCATGTGTGATTTTCTATTTGTTAACCCATATCATTCGGAATACACCAGTGTGCGAAATAAGTTTGACTAAAATAGTTGAAGGGTAGTACCAGAATACGGCTTGGCGCCTCTAGGCGCCAAGCTATTCTGGCACCACCCTTGAACTAAAGCCATTGGTCTATATCCTTATCTGTAAGTACTATAATGTTGCTTGCATATGGCATATGTGTACAAATTTGAAGCTTTTAGCCTCAGTATGATATGGAGTAATAATGGTCGGACGCAAACGGCTTAAAAAGGCTATTGTGCTGGTCCGAGATTTTGGACCTTAGAGCCCTGGGCTCTGGTGCATAAGTGAGCTTAGTCCTGCGCAAACCACTGGGCAATTTGCTCCGCTGTAGCGGAGCACCTTGCCTGGTGGCTTTCGCAAGTTTGACCCGTTTAGCCCCAAGGTCCCATTTCTCAAAGTTTGGAGATGTTGCCTAACGACTATGTACCGGTTGCAGGAAATGGCTTGACCATGATAATTCAAGGGTAGTGCCAGATTAGCTTGGCGCCTGAAGACGTCAAGCTAATCTAGCACTACCCTTGAATTATCATGGTCAAGCCATCTCCTGCTTGAGGGATCCGGGGCTAAAAGGGTTAAACTAATGGAGGATTTTGCACAGGTCTAAGCTCGTAGCAGAGTAACTTGCCTAGTGGCTTGCGCAGGACAAAATTCACTCATGCAACTGAGCCTTGGGCTCAAAAGGCATTTTGTGCAGGGCTGTGATAGTGGATCTTACTGCTGGAAGCCGTAAGGTCCAAAATTGCGGACCAGCACACAAAATATACCCAGTCGAACGTTTACTGACTTGGTTGTTATGTTGCTGAGACTTTCAGAAGATTTGAGCAATGCTCTTTCAGTAACGGTACGGCTTGTTCTTTGAATGTTTTGACAAGATTGTAGCCTGGGTCTCGTAAAATGCAATATACATATATACATATACACCAGCAGGCGTAGGGCCTACACACCACTAATGGACTAACGTCCTGCTCAACTGGAGCGGAACAAGGATTCTTCTTTATTTAGCTGCCACTTTACCTGTCCACATATTCACTATGTATAGAAAACGCAATCCCGGCCCAGACGCCCAAAAAGTTGACTGCCAAGCGTGTAAAATGCAAAGAAGTACTGTTAGTGTTATGTGATAGTCGTAGTCGTAGTATGATTTCACTACACCAGACGAACGTAGGGTTCTTGTAAATAAACTTCACTCAGCTGCAAATCGTCACACGTGGCACAAGGTTGTAGACCACTCAGGAATAACAGTTCCAACAATATTTTATTGCAGCGATGCGATCTCCATACAATGCATTCACAAATGCACCAACACTGACACACTGTCTTCTCTACAATGCATCAACACTTTTGACACACTGCGTCTCTCATACAATGTACACGCATGCTTCCTAGCACGGTCTTTTATACTATTACAGATTTCCAGAATAATCCAGCAAATTCGCACAACACAACTAATCAGAAAAGAAAACATAACCAGAACTCATAAATATTGATGAAAAAGAATACTCGAGAATGAACTTGAAAATTCGACTACTATTGTAAACGCCTTTAATGCTGTGTTACGAAATGTTGCCGACACTTTGGCGTCATATAATTATAAGGTCACTAGAAAGATCGCGACCCTGCTCAAACCTTCCAGTCTCATCGTAGCGAAACTACGTGTCACAACAAAAATCGATCTCAGTTCTGCGTGCGAAAGAAAATGAATCCTACTAAAAAGGTATGTAATTCTTATCCAGAATAACGCAAATGAATATCGGATCTTTCCTATGATTAATGCCGAATAACACAACCACAATGTAATATTACCCCCCCCTTTTAGAACGAAATTTCACAAAATTTCTTCTCAAATCTCAAAACACGGTTGTGGCTGTGTTAACCTACACAGAATCATGAATATTAACAATTTCACATCAAAATTAAATCAAATCAACTAATCTAAAATAATCATCTTACAGTTACTTTAAACTGTCCTAAGCAAAGAAATGTTCCTTTAAACTGCTCTGCTCAGGTAATCCGCTCCAAAGTTCTGTGAACGCTTGATATACTGTAATTTAACGTCAAAGTTCATTTCTGGAACATCGCCCAATCATGAGATGAGCACAGTTCAGATAGATGAAGGGTTAATGGTCCTGGGTCAAATACTGTCCTCTTATTGAGTGCGCGATAATCCACACACACCAAATTGGATCCATCTAGTTTCATCACGATGACCACTGGCGACCTGGACTCCCTGACGACTCCCAGGTCCGGCGTCTCCCCAACGTCCTTCCTCAGTCCCTTTCTCGTGTTGCAAAGCAGATGACACGGCTCGCGCGAACCGGCTCGTTTGATGTCCGACCAACCTCTACTCCGCTGTCCCCGAGTCAGGTGCAAACCGATGCCCGAACTCCGCAGCTGGGACTCTCAGCTCCTCCCGCTGTGCCTGGGCCAAGTTCTGACCGAGCTGGTTGTCTTCTACGCCCTCCTGGTGGCGAAGTTTATTAAGGTCAAATAGATTATCATCGTCTAGTCTCTCGTCAGCAGCCAGACGCACCGATGCTGCTTGTTGTGGTTTGTCCTGACGACCTCGCTCGACGTACTTTTTCAGCAGATTAGCGTGGTAAGTCTTCATCTTGCTGCTGACCCCGACTCTGTGGTCGTTGATGCCAACCACTGTGTCAACCACATACGGTCCCTTGTCCTTCATGTCCAGTTGCAATCGGCGTATTTCTGTGTCTTGTTCCTGCCGCAGTCGCTCCAGCTGGTTCTGATGGCTGACCTTCAGGTCTTGCTTCCGTTCCTGCAGATCTTCATCCAGGCCTCTGTCGAGATCATCGATGGCTTTTTGGTGTTTACGCGCGGACTCCAGCTCCTGTTTCTCTCTCTCCTTCTCATCCTCTTTCAGCTCCCACATCTCCTGTCTCAGCGGCGCGCTGTCTCTATCGTGGCTCTCGTTGAGCTGGCTTCTCAGCGACTCCATCTGATCTTTGTGGCGGCGCTCGGCATTGTGCTGCAGACTGTCCAACCCCTGTGTCTGTTTTTGCTACAGGCTGCTCGCTGTTCCACCTCCAGCCTCTCTTGCTCGCTGGCCACGGTCGCGTCCACCTGGTTCTTCAGTCGCTTCAGCGCCTTGCGCTTCTCTTCCTCCAGCTTGTCTCTATTCACCACGGCTGCTTCTGTGTCGTCAGTTACTTTTAGAGGGATGGTCTGGTGACTCTTCTTTGATTGAATTCTCGTGTTAACGGCACAGGTTTCAGGTCTCCACTCCGGATCTGGAATATCTGCGTTTCTGGCACCGTCAACGTTTCCGATGATAAAGTCGTAGACTGGGGTCTTCACGCATAATACCTTCACCTCTCCTGTCAGGTACGGGGTGTTGACACTGACCTTGGCAAGGGGGGTGATTCTCACAGTTCCGTCGGCCAAGATGAGGGTTGTCCGCTCCTGTAGCTTCTGGTCTTCAGCTACTAGGTCCGCTCTCACGATGACGCCGCTACAACCCGTGTCTCTCAGCACCCTCACTGATGTATTGCCGACTAAACCTGTCACCACCGGCATGTTGGGCATTTCACTCTCAGGCAGCGCGATGTTGGAAACTGGTAAGAATGTAGCTCCATCGCCAACTGGAATACGTCCACTTTTCCTGAAAGACTCGATCAGCTCTGGTGTCGCCCGCCTTTCTCCAGACTCAAAGTCACTAGATGACGTCACAACATTAGCCAGTACAGCGGCGGCTCTGTGTTGAGACGTGGTACCATTTCTGCCTGTTGTTCCGCGATATTGGTTGGGCCTTCTAGTGTTACCACGGCCTCGAGGAACATCCGTGGACGGACACCGTATCGCCTTGTGTCTCTTCTTTCCACAAAGGAAATAGGTCAGGCTCTCCATCGGCATGTGTTTCGGGGTGTCTCTGACGTCGTGGTTTTCCTCTGCTGGAGTAGACACGCGCTGCGGCTTACCGGGCCCGAACTTCTCAATGAATAGGCCGGGTGTTTCTCCTTCCTCAGGCTTGCAATTCCGGAATCGTCGTCTGTAACCCTCTTCAGTAAAATCGTACTGTCTCAGCAGGGCGGCTCTCAACTTCGCATAATCCTCGGCTTCTTCTCTTGGCAGGCGGGTGTAGAAATCAAGCGCTTTGCCGGTAAGAAGTGCGCTCAGTTTGATGGCCCAAGTCTCTTGATTCCAGTTGTTGTTGCTTGCGAAGAGCTCGAACCGCTCCAGGTGAGCGTCCATGTTATCTGAATTTTCTTTTAAAAAAGGCGGTAGTTTTGGCGCACGGGCTGTTTGCTCTCTGCTGGCTAAGGCTGCTGCTTCAGTTGTCCTCTGGCTCAGTGCCTCTAATTCCATTTTCTTGAGATGAATTTCGTGTTGTCGCTGCCTCTCTGCCTCTTCTCGTTGTCTCTCTGCTTCTTCTCGCTGAATTTTGAGTTTCTTGATTTCACGCTCTTTGGCTCTTTCTTCTCTCTCCGGTCTCTTTTTTTCTCTCTCTAGTTTCTCCTTTCTCTCTAGGAGTTCAGCTCCCTCGAGTCCACATTTCTTTCCAATTCTCAGGAATGTCTCCATTTCCGATGTCGCCATCTCTGCGTTTCACTTCTAGCTGTTGTCTCCGGCTACCTTTTTAATAAGCCAACTGATGAAGTCCCGTCGGAGGTACCAAAATGTTACGTGGTAGTCGTAGTCGTTGTATGATATCACACCAGACGCACGCAAGTAAGGTTCTTGTAAAGAAACTTCACCGGCTCAGCTGCAAATCGTCACACGTGGCGCAAGGTTGTAGATCACTCAGGAGTAACAGTTCCATATTTTATTGCAGCGATGCCATCTCCACACAATGCATTCACAAATGCACCAACACTGATACACTGTCTCCTCTACAATGCATCAACACTTTTGACACACTGCGTCTCTCATACAATGTACACGCATGCTTCCTAGCACGGTCTTTTATACTATTACAGATTTCCAGAATAATCCAGCAAATTCGCACAACACAACCAATCAGAAAAGAAAACGTAACCAAAACTCATAAATATTGATGAAAAAGAATACTCGAGAATGAACTTGAACATTCGACTACTATTGTAAACGCCTTTAATACAGTGTTACGAAATGTTGCCGACACTTTGACGTCATATATGAGGTCACTAGAAAGATTGCGACCCTGCTCAAACCGCCTTCCAGTCTTATCGTAGCTAAACTACGCGTCACAACAAAAATCGATCTCAGTTCTGCGTGCGAAAGAAAATGAATCCTATTAAAAAGGTACGTAATTCTTATCCCGAATAACTAAAATGAGGGCTGCACTATATTCTGCCTCGCGCTGGGACCATATGGCGTTGAGGCGCGTCCCCTGGGTGGTGGATAGGGGGTCCCTCGCGAGAGGGTGCACCGAATGAAATAAGGTGCTGTGAACCAACATGGTCTAAGGGAAGGTGACCCCGACAGAAAACCCCTAGTCCTCCTAGTAAAGGGGTTGGGCGTGGGGCTAGCTTCCCCACCCTGCAAATAAGGAAATGGCTACAAAAACGCCGACGAAAAGACAAACAGCAATTTCTTTCCTGGAGGAGGAAGGTTCTTCTACCAGAAGATTTATGACTTCCTGTGGTGAAAGCCGGAAGACTTCGGAAGCCACAGGACCGAGCCGCCTCTCTCTATCCAGGGACACAACCATGGGCGCATGAAATGTCAAGACCATGTACCAGAGCGGCAAGGCCGCCCAGATAGCAGCGGAAATGCAAAAGTACAACCTTTCCCTGTTAGGTATCAGTGAAGCCAGGCTAACGCAGTCTGGCCAGAAAAGGGGAGATGATTCTGTATTCAGGTCATGAAGAGGAGAATGCCCCCCCCCCCCCCCCCCCCATACAGAAGGAGTAGCATTCATGCTGTCACCAGTGACACAGAGAGCGCTGATGGGCTGGGAACCTCTTGGGCCAAGAATTATCACAGCAGCCTTTAGAACCAAGAAAAAGATCAAGCTGAACGTCGTCCAGTGTTATGCACCCACTAATGACAGCGAAGAGGAAGAGAAACAAGAGTTCTACGACCCACTCCAGAGTGCTGTGGACAAATGTGCGGAGCGAGACATCTCCATCGACATGGGCGATTTTAATGCCAAAATAGCCCCCTACACCAGACAACACCGGATACGAAGAGCTGATGGGGAGACAGGGACTAGGGGTGATGAGTGAGAACGGGGAGAGGTTTGTAGACTTTTGTGCTCTAAACAGATTGGTCATTGGAGGCAGCATCTTCCCACACAGAAGAATACACAAATCAACCTGGGTCTCACCTGACCATACTACAGAGAACCAAATAGACCATATCTGCATTAGCAAGAAATTTAGAAGATCCCTTCAAGATGTTCGAGTGAGGAGGGGAGCAGATGTCGCCTCAGACCACCATCTGCTTACCTTAAGAATAAAGCTCAAGTTAAAGAAAAGCCGCACAGAGACAACAAGAAGACAGCGCTATAATGTAGGCCTCCTGAGAGAGACTGGAGTGAGAGAAGAGTTTAAACTGGTGCTGTCCAACAGGTTTCAAGCGCTACAGTAGCTAGTAAATGAAGAGGAGGCGGTCACCACAGAGCAGCAGTGGAAGGCAGTTAGAGAGGCGCTGAACTCAACCTGCAAAGACACTGTAGGGTTCAGGAAACACCATCACAAGGACTGGCTGTCGGCACAGACCTTGAAGAAGATAGAAGTGAGGAAGCAGAAGAAAGCAGTTGTCAACAACGGTCGCACGAGAGCAGCCAAAGCAAGGGCACAGGAGGAATACTCGGAAGCCAACCGCGAGGTGAAGAGGAGTATCAGGGCAGACAAGAGGGCCTACACAGACAGCCTGGCAGCAGAGGCAGAAAAGGCAGCAGGCAGCGGCAACATGAAACAGCTCTACGACATTACCAGAAGATTGTCAGGCTAGTATGGCCATACAGAAAGACCAGTAAAAGACAAAGAAGGCAAGCCTATTGCAGACAGAGCAGACCAACTCGACAAATGGGCCGAGTATTTTGAAGAGTTACTGAACAAACCCAGCCCACCCGACCCCCCCAGACCCAGCCAGCAGAGACTGACCTACCCATCAGCTGTGACAGACCCAGCCGGGAAGAGATCAGAGGAGCAGTGGCATTTTTGAAGAACGGCAAAGCAGCAGGGCCAGATGGCATCCCAGCGGAGTCTCTGAAAGCAGACCTAGAGACAACAGTAGAGATGCTGTACCCACTGTTTGGAAAGATCTGGGAAGAGGAGATGATGCCGGCTGACTGGAAGGAGGGGTACCTAATCAAGCTTCCCAAGAAAGGCGACCTCAGCAAGTGTTCCAACTACAGAGGAATCACCTTGCTGTCAGTACCAGGAAAGGTCTTCAACAGGATCATCCTGGAGAGAATGAAGAGCTCCGTTGACCCCCAGCTGAGAGACAAGCAAGCAGGATTTAGGAAAAACCGATCATGTACAGACCAGATCGCCACTCTCCGCATCATCGTGGAACAGTCTCTGGCGTGGAGCTCCCCGCTGTACGTCAACTTTGTGGATTACGAGAAAGCATTTGACAGCGTGGACAGAGAGACTCTGTGGAAACTCCTACGACACTACGGTGTACTCACAAAGCTCGTCCGCCTGTCCAAGAGCAGCTACGATGGCATAACATGTCGCGTGATCCACAAAGGGCAGTTCACCAGAGATCTCCGGGTCAGATTCGGTGTCAGGCAGGGGTGTTTGCTGTCTCCATTCCTCTTCCTACTGGCCATAGACTGGGTCATGAAGAAGACCACAGAGCACAGACGAAGTGGAATACAGTGGACACTGTGGACACAGCTTGACGACCTCGATTTTGCAGACGACTTGGCTTTACTGTCCCACACTCATCAACAAATGCAGGACAAGACCACGAGGCTTGCTGACATCTCGTCCCAAGTGGGCCTCACCATCCACAAACAGAAAACAAAGACAATGAGGCTGAACGCAAAACAGGAAAGAACCAGTCTTGCTTGCTGGCACCCCGTTGGAGGAGGTGGAGTCCTTCACCTATCTCGGGAGCATCATAGACAAAAAAGACGGCACTGATGCAGATGTCAGAGCACGAATCGGTAAAGCCAGAGCAGCCTTTCTCCAGTTGAAAAAGTGTGGAATTCCAGAGAGCTGTCACAACACACCAAAGTCCGGATTTTCAACTCCAACGTAAAAGTCTATATGGAGCATAGACTTGGAGATTGACAAAAACCACAGTCAACAGAGTACAGATCTTCATAAACATTTGCCTTAGAAGAATTTTGAAAATCCACGGGCCAGAGAAGATCAGCAACATCAGACTCTGGGAGAGAACAGAGCAGATAACAGCAGAGAATGAAATTGGGCGAAGAAGATGGGGATGGATTGGTCACAGTCTGAGAAAGCCATCTTCCAGTATCACTAGGCAGGCATTGTCATGGAACCCACAGGGAAAGAGGAAAAGAGGCAGGCCGAGAAACACCTGGCGTCGAGACCTCCAAGCAGACATCAAGAGACTGGGAACCACCTGGAGTAAAATCGAAGGAGAAGCACAGGACAGGAGTCGCTGGAGGTCTCTCGTCGACGGCCTATACCCGGGGAGGGGTGACAGGCGTAAGTAAGTAAGTAAGTACTATATTCTGCAGCATCTGGAGAAGCCCAATTAATGCGCATGTTAGGCTGCTTTTTGTTGATTACAGCAGCGCATTCAACACTATCAAACCGTCCAAATTGATGAAAAGCTGCTGCACCTTGACTTAGCACAGTCCATCTCTAACTGGGTCATGGATTTCTTGTTAAACCCGCCGTGAGATGGCCTTAGTCGCTTGCTCGGCGTTAAACCACAATAACTAACTCTTGTTAAACAGACCCCAGATTGTCAGGATCGGTTCGTGCGGTCAGACCTGTGTTCAGCTGTGTCAGTTCCCTACTCCTGCTCAATGTGGACATGTATCCCAGTCTTTGACCTTGAGTACGGGAGCTCCCCAAGGATGTGTTTTATCCCCATTGTTGTATTCTCTTTTTACACACTCCCCACCCGGGTCTGCCCTGGGGGACTTGGGTGGGGTTAACTACTTTTTAGTTCCCAGGGTCACTCTGGTCAGCCCCACAGGGTGGGTTTTTCCCTCTATTCTGGGGCATGTGTTTCTGTCTGCCCCCTAGTCCATTCACTTGTATTTGCCTTTTAAAAACTCTCCCTACTGTCTTCACTGCTTGTAGCTCTTGATATTGGATGTGTGTTGCTAAATGGTCTTGGCTTTATTTAGGCCCCATGTCGTAGGTTTATTTAACGTATTTAACCGGAGGGCGACATACATTCAATGTTCTGTTTAGTTCCTTTTTAACAAGCAGTGCAGGCACGTCCTGAGAAAGTCTTGTTGCTGTCGGGACATTAAGCAATGTACAATCTTTTTACACACGACTGTGATAGCACACGCATAGTGAAAGTTGCTGATGCGTTTTGTACATAACAATGACGAGATTGCATATCGGGATGAGGTAGACATGTTGGTAGGCTGGTGTTCTGACAACAACCTGGATTTACATACTGGTAAGACCAAGGAAATGATAATTGATTTCAGGAAAAAGAAACTGACCCCCTTCCCTTAACCATCCAAGGAAATGATATTGCAATTGTTGAAACGTTCAAGTTCCTGGGTACTCTCATTTCGCACGATCTGAAGTGGGAGAAGAATATTGAACAGATAGTAAAGAAAGCCCAGCAGCGCCTGTTTTTTATTCGGCGGTTGAAGTCTTTTGGCGTCAGTCAGCAGATCATGGTGCAGTTTTACCGCGCCGCCATTGAGAGCGTTCTTACCTTCTCAATGGCGGTGTGGTATGGCAGCGCAACCGACGAAGCCCGCAAGAAATTAAAATTTAATAGGGTGATCAAAACAGCATCTCATATTGTTGGAAGCGATCTCCTCTCGCTGGAATCTCTGTACTACGCACGCACCATCAGGAGAGTGAGCTCCATCATACATGACGAGCACCATCCTGCACATAGCCTGTTCGAGCCCTTGCCATCTGGCTCACGCTTTAGATCCATTAAGGCCAAAACCACTCGTTTTCAGAAGAGCTTTTATCCCTTGGCTGTTCAGGCCCTGTCTTATGTGGCTGTGATATGATATAGCTCAGCAGATTGACTCAAAGTCCCTTTAAAATTACCTACAGCTTATCTTAGTTGTTTATAGTTCTATATATGTTCTATTAAACCTCTTCTTAAACAGGATTTACAGTTTTACAAATACATGTGAATTTAGCTAATCTCTTTACGTTGCTGCTCACTTTCGGTTTTTGTTGTCATAATATGGTTATTATGGTATACATTTATCTTATTTTACTTATTTAGATGTGTGTGCATACTTTGTAGAAAGACTGCTATACATATGTGTGGTTTGGTATATTAGAGTCTGCTTGATTATGATGTATGTATGTTTTATGTGTTGATCTTAATATGGGTGCTCGTCAGTTATGCCGCAAAAAATCCTAATATTTATGCATATGGCAATAAAGTTTATCTTATCTTCTCTTATTTTATGAATATCGGATCTTTCCTATGATTAATACGCACCTGCTCTCAAAGAATAACACAACCACAAACGTAACAAGTACCCAACGGAGAAAGAGAAACGCTTATGAAAGACAGTTACAACACCGTTTATTAATATTTCCAAAATAGACAAACAAACAAACAGAGAGATCTTCATTTATTGCAGAAGGAATGTGGCGACTAAAAGATGTGACGTAACTGAAGGAATGTGGTAACTGAAGGACGTGACTATGTATAGAGATTCAATTCACTATGTATAGAGATTTTTAAAAATTATGGCATGCCTCCCGTTATGTAAAATAAATCAGAAGTGCTCAGTCTGACCGATAAAATACGAGCTTTGCTCGCATTTTGTCGGTCGAACTGAGCACGAGTGATTTATTTTGCATAACGGGAGGTAAGGCATGATTTAATGCCACGTATTCATGCACCGACTTTTTGAAAGGTGGTTACCCTCAGAGTCCGACGTGGTTTTTTTTCTTTTTCTGTTTCTTTTTCTCTTCAAAGTGGTGCGGTGCCACAGTTCAGGTCGCTCTCACTTTACCCCCGCCTCATTGGCTGATCGTTATGTGGCAGCGCAACGATACGACCAGTTGTGTGGCGGAGACAGCATAAGCTTTATCAAACTTTATCAACACACGTGAATTGAGATAGCCTCATAACACATGTTTGGGGGGGGGGGGGGGCGAGTTGTATTTAAAACAAGGTGAACTGACGACGGCGACAACAACAATTTACGTCATTCGGCCGCCACCCCAAGCGACGTTAGTTAACTCATTCTACCCCAAGACCGAAATCCCCAAATTTTGAAGTCGTCCTCTCAAGACTGCGTTGCAGTGCAGGACACAGATCGACCATGATAGTTCAAGGGTGATGCCAGAATAGCTTGGCGCCCATAGGCGCCAAGCTATTCTGGCATCACCCTTGAACTATCATGGTCGATCTTTATCTTGCTGTGGTGTGTCTGGGGTAGAATGAGTTAACTCAAGCCACGTTATTTATTGCACACATAAAGTTGAATTGAACTGAACTGATTTCAGTTGAATGAAATCTGTTTTTATTTGTTTTTCTTCAATGCAATTCATTTACGTCAAAGTGGTCTGATGATAATTAAACAGAAACAGACCGTGAATGTGTAATATAGGTGATTTTGGACTTGCGGTTTTACGCCGTATGACCCAAAAATCACAGATCCATCCCCGCATTCATAGCTGCGAAAGCGTCGTATAGCGGTTCCGGTGGCAACGCTTTTGCGACACTTCCGCAGCTATGGATGCGGCTCGCCTTGACTGATTTAATATCAACGCCCAATCGACTTTAACAAAAATCAAAACAGCTTTGAACGTGAACTGAACGAACTCTGTCATATTGATATAACCTGACATGCTCTTTCAACCTCAGTATGTAGTTTTTGAACATTACCTGTGTAGAGGTCTGCGATTTAGAGCAGGAAGCCGTAGGTCCAAAATCACTTACCCGCACACGCCTTTCCCACGATATTCTCCTGCGACCATTAAATGGTAATCGTACCTTGAGAAATCAATCTATGCCACCCCCCACCCCCTTTTTTTTTTTTCATTTTTAAAAGCTTCAACAACATGGTTAAAAATAACATCAGCAAGTGTCATAGATCCTCATGAGACCCCCGCAACTGCAGGGGGCTCATGAGGATCTGTGGCTCTTGAAGATGAATGTTATTCGCTGGAATTGGTGTGATCCATAATGAAAGGGTTTTGCTGCATGGAGGATAAGCTTTTCTTTTCAGTGCCATCGGTTCCCTTTTGAATACTATGCGTTACACTGAAAGGTCTAGAAGCCACCGCCTTTTCTTGCATGAAAAAGTGATATGGTTAACACAGGCATATGATTTCCTTTTTTATTTGATGTGAAATTTGTATCTTACCTACACGACCTATTTAATCTGCTTATAATATTTAGTTTTATTTACTTTATGTGATTCTCGTTCGGAACCGAAATTGGGAATCCGCCGCGACAGTTTTTTTCCCGGAGTTGCGTCCCTTCTTTTCCCCTTCGAAAACGACTACTTTTTAATCCCACAAGTGTCGCCCCCCCACCCGGGTCTGCCCTGGGGGATTTGGGTGGGGTTAACTACTTTTTAGTTCCTGGTCAGCCCCACATGGTGGGTTTTCCCCTCTATTCTGGGGCATGTGTTTCTGTCTACCCTTGGTCCATTCACCTGTATCATTTCCTTTTTTAAACTCTCCCTACTGTCTGCGCTTTCTGTATCTCTTGATATTGGACGTGTGTTGCTAAATGGTCTTAGCTTTATTTAGTGCATTAGACCGGCTGGCAACATATATTCAATATTTATTTATTATTTTTTTTTTTTCACAAGCAATGCAGGCACGTCCCGGCTGAGAAAATCTTGTTGCTGTCGGGACGTTAAGCAATGTACAACCAATCAACCAAACATAAGTGTCGAGAAAACGGGACCACAACCAATCTGCAAGAGACATAGATCCTCTTGAGCCCCCGCAGTTGCGGGGGCTTATGAGGATCTGTGCCTCTTGCTGAGACCACTTTGTATCTAGGTTCCCTGGACGACTGGAGATCTCTGACTTCAAAGTCTACAATGATGTCAAAATCACACTAGTCCACTAGTCGTGAAGGGGTTACAATTTTTTTTTTGCAGACTGGTAGAACAACTAGTGAGCTAGTTGTTCTACCAGTCTGCAAAAAAAAAAAAAAAAAAAAAATTCTTTGTGGGGGAACACATCCTAACAGCAAAAGCCCGTTCAAAATTTAACGGTATTCATTCATTCATTTATTCATTCATTCATTCATTCATTTGCTTGTCATGCTGTTTTATTCGTCAATGTGGACTTGTATGCGAGGACTCTATTCACTCGCAGGCACCCCTCTTCAGCTAGCACGGTCGATCCATCCCTTACAACTGGGTCCTGGCTGTGAGACCCAACTCTGAATAACGTATCTTTTGTTCGCTTAATCATTGCCACGTTGCAGGTCGGGCTGAATGACAGCACTCGAGGACTTACAAAAAAATTGCAACCAGCCAGTCTGTGCAGGTGATTGAAAATTAAATATTGGGACAGACTGAATGTTTGATTTCCTGCGTGGCCTCCGGTGTGGACTTTATGAAAGACACGAAAGACTGAATGCACCTGTAAATCAGACGCAAGCAACGCCACAGATTGATTTTCAAAGCAGGTGACACCCCCCCCCCCAAACACCCCTCACCCTCCCCCCACTCCCCCCCCCCTCCACACACACATAAAAAAAATATACAACACATGCACACCCAGACACTCAAACACACAAATACACACGCACACATGCACGCACTCACGCACGCACACACACAAAACGGAAGGGGTTGGAATATCGATTTTAACCCGCTCTTGCCTGTCGGTAGCACGTTTTGTCGCGATGATTCCGGCAGGAATCATCGCGACAAAACGCGCTGCCGACAGCGGGCAACGGGTTAAAAACTGAAGTACTGCCTGAATAGCTTGTCTCCTTTAGCAAGGCGCCAAGCTACTCATACGTTTCACTCGCTTAGATGGAAAGTTGACAATACCGTGTAGCGGCCTTACGCTAACACAAGCAATACCCTTCAGCTGTTGTGCTTGATTTACTCAGGCCGCGTAAGCTGAATGTGAAAGGACATAGGGGCCTGACGAGTGGTGCTTTGGCTTAACGCAAATCCGTTGCGCCACCGCGTGCGCGCGGTCACCGCGTAACTGGACCAAGGTATTCTGACGAGCTAGTTACGCAGTGGCCGCGCGCACACGGTGGCGCAGCGGATTTGCATGTAGTCAGAGCGCCACTCGTCAGGCCCCCATATGTGAAAGGACCAAGGGTGGGGGCTCGGTCCGTGAAACAAAAGAAATTCTTGACTGGAAAGGAAAGCCGCAAACTGCCTTACCCACAAACGTTTGAGTATCACACGGATTTCACTTGCTTTCGCCTTAAAAATGTGCAACCTAAGTTTACGATCAGTATGTACGTTATTCCAACTGCATTACTTAATATGTTAAAAAAAAAAGTGGATAAACCTAACTAACCTTTACTCTTAAACCATTTAGCCAACACGCCCTACAGCAGGAGATGGATCGACCGTGATAATTCAAGGGCAGTGCCAAATTAGATTGGCGCCTGAAGGCGCCAATCTAATCTGGCACTACCCTTGAATTATCATGGTCGATTCATATCCTGCAACTGGTGCATAGTTGTTTGGTGATACCTGCAAAATGTGGGAAATGCGGCCTTTGGGTTAAAATGGGTTAAACTCCCAGCACTATATGACTTCTGTTCTAAAGACGGGATGGCATTTAGTTCTGGGAGCTTAAGAGTTAATGAACAATGAAGTATTTATTTCTTGCTTTCTATCTTCTTCAATAAAAACACACACAAAACACCGCTTCACTTTCAGCTAAAGAGTGAAATTCTCGATTTCATCTTTAAAGTCACAGCATGACCCCACATAAATCTCCTTTCTTGGCACTTAATGGTCCCCGTATCGCTTTCTACCACATTTTTCCTTTTAAACTGACCCGATTTTTCTGTCATTGAAGACCATTGAGTCACCGTTCAGTTGGTACGAACAGGAATACTATTTAGAATCCCTTGTACGAAGTATAATTGCACGCTCCATTGCATTGCATAGGGAACAGCGTTAGACGGAATACCACATTACTTCCTCATTGTGAAGACGTAAATGGTCCCGCTAGCGTCTAGCAAGATGCATATATTCTCATGAGCCCCTGCCTGCGGCAGGGGCTCATAAAAATCTACGCCTCTTGCAGCTGAGAGAGGATTTCTCGAGGAAGTGAGAAAGCCATTTGCCCTGGCTTTACGGTGCGTTAATCTGTTTCGTGCAGTTTGTATGGGAGATGTTGACTATCGTTTTGCTTCATCTCACAAACCAGAAAGGAGAGGGCTGGGGATCTAACTGTATATGCCCAGCGCTAAGTAATTTCCCTTGGTATGTGTACTGTTCTACCAGCGCTAGCGTCACCTATCTGGTTTGTGAGTATTCTATAACTCCAGGCACAATTTGTATCGTGACATTGTTGTGTATTGTCTTGTGCATCTGCTGTGGGCTTTCAGGGTATTTACACGACCACATCGTAGTGCCACCTTCTTGTCTGTGTATGTGTGTTTCTCCTGCCTACTTCCTAAGTTCCAGAAAAAAAACATGGGTTATAGGCTTGGATGCGTCTTTTTTTTTCATATTTAATTTAATTTTTTTTTTTTTTTTTTAAGGGATGTATCTGATATGATAGTCTTGTTCTTGACCTGCGTATTTTTCTGTGGGCTGGCGATTGGGTGCCTGATAGGAGAGGCCGGACAGGGGATCTAACTGTGTGGTTTGCCCAGCGCTGAGTAATTCCCGGCCTTGGTATGTGTATAGTAACCCTTTTCGCTTTCGAAAACCGATGGCTCACATGGAGTCTTCAGCACTGACTAAGCGACCGTAAATAGTTAATAGTTTGCAATATCTCCTTTGTAAATGTTCTTAGCATGTCTTTCAACAATGCTGAACTAAAAGGGGTAACTTAACTCTTTCGAGACGTGCCGCATCCGGATCGCGGCGTAAAGCCGCGAATCCGGATGCGGCAGGTCTCGAAAGATGAGGTTTGAATGCCGTAAAATGAAAGACTTCTCTGCTCGTTTCGTCCTATACGCAGGAGAGTTCCTTCCGCTGCGCTCAAAAAGCAGTGGAAAACCTCTGATGCACGTACCCCACCCGGGTCTGCCCTGGGGGACTTGCCGGGGTGGGGTTAACTACTTTTTAGTTCCCAGGGTCACCCTGGTCAGCCCCACAGGGTGGGTTTTTCTCTCTATTCTGGGGCGTGTGGTTATGTCTACCCATTGTCCATTCACCTGCATTTGCCTTTTTAAAACTCTCCCTACTGTCTGCACTGCCTGTCGCTCTTGATATTGGATGTCTGTGTGTTGCTAAATGGTCTTAGCTTTATTTAGGCCCCGTGTGTTAGGTTTATTTAATGTATTGGACCGGCTGGCGACATACATTCAATGTTCTGTTTAGTTGTTTTTTTCACAAGCAGTGCAGGCACGTCCTGAGAAAGTCTTGTTGCTCAGTGTCGGGACGATAAGCAATGTACAATCAATCAATCAATGTGATGCACGCACCTACTGACTCACATGGATCATGAAAGAAAGGGTAGAAATGTCTTGGTTGAGGCAAGACACCATTGAGAACCCCTTGTATCGGCGAATGTCAACAATCAAAAGCCCGTCCTGCAGGAGATCGCTTTAATTCATTCTACCCCAACACCGAAATCCCCCAAATTTTGCCGTTGTTCTCTGAAGACTGCATTGCAGTGCAGGACACAGATCGACCATGATAGTTCAAGGGTGATGCCAGAATAGCTTGGCGCCCATAGGCGCCAAGCTATTCTGGCATCACCCTTGAACTATCATGGTCGATCCGTATCTTGCTGTGGTGTGTCTGGGGTAGAATGAGTTAAATAAAACAGGGACAGGTAAAAACCGCCCTAAACTGGCAGAAAAACAACAACAACCACACAACACTTTAACCCTTCAGGCCCAAGGTCCCGTTTCTCAAATTCTGGAGGTGTTGCCTAACGACTATGTACCAGCTGCACGGATGGATCGACCATGATAATTCAAGGGTAGTGCCAGATTAGCTTGGCGCCTGAAGGCGCCAAGCTAATCTGGCACTACCCTTGAATTATCATGGTCGATCCATCTCCTGCTGTAGGTACTCGGGGCTAAATGTGTTAAGCCAATACGTCTTTTTTTGTGAAAAGCGAGATTTGTAATGTACTACATTAAAAATCGCGCTTTTCACAAAGTAGACATACTGGGTTTTGCCACTGTAGCGCAGATTATTTGGTGACAGTGAGTCTTTCACATTCTTTTAATCAAGCACTTACCATGAGCCGTTACGACCAACCCATCTGCAATAGTTGGCACTGACAATGGCGGATATAACACAGGACTGCGTGCATTCAATTTCTTTTTAGTATTGCAGAACATGGATCAGTCTGAAAGACACTGAGGAGCAAAATAAATGCAACATCATTGGAGTGACATGTCGTATTTTCGTTTGCTCGTCTGTGTAGAAAAACGTCATGTGCATGCTCCGGAATGCGCTCCGACCAGCCCCGTTTCAAAGTCTACCGTATTTTTTAATACGTTAGACAAAAAGACGCACAGTTATCATAAATCTGAAAATATGAACATGAAGAAAATAGCTGTTGAAAATAATGTATTAATGACTATTAAAACGTAATTCTAGCGATGAGATCATGGCAGAATTAGTCACCGACTTTTAAGAAAAAAGAAAAAAAAAGCGCTTTACATCAAAGCAAGAACATCAAAGACAAGCACCACTAAATGCCCAGTTGAATCACGGAGGAACATTACGGCAAAAAGTTAACAAGACGCCAGTGTAACAACAGTAAAAGCGTAACAAGCACCATGAACAATGGAAACAATGGAACCGCCACTTAACTCATTCGAGACGTGCCGCCTCCGGGTACGCGGCATAAGCCGCGTATCCGGAGGCTACACGTCTCGAATGAAGTAATGAGTGGGATAAAAAGAACTAAGTGAAAAAAATAAAAACAAATCAGAAGATTCCACTTGACAAACAAACCAAAAAAAAAAAAATGCTAGCGAGACCTGTAGTTTACACAATGTCAGTGAGGTTCTACACTTTGAGGTGTGGCTGAGGCAAACGTGAAAATTTCGCGCTTAACCCCTTCTCTGCTCAGAAAAAAAATACACCACCCTACTGCAAGAGATACAGATCCTCATGAGCCCCCGCAGTTGCGGTGGCTCATGAGGATCTATGCCTCTTGCTGAGACCGGTTTCTGTCCATGGTCCTTGGACGGCTCCCCAGCCGTGTTCGGAATCAACAAAGATTTCAGAAACACAATTCGCGTCCGCTGGCAGTCGAGTCAAGTGGTTAACCCTTTGGCTGTCGGCAGCGGGTTTTGTCGCGAGGATTCGTCGCGACAAAACCCGCTGCCGACGGACAAAGGGTTAACCCTTTTGAAGCCCTTGCCCACTGCAGCAGGAGACCGATCGACTGATAGCTTCAGCGTGGTGACAGAATCGCCTGGCGCTTGGAGGTGGTGATTTTTGTAAGCTGCGGGAGATGAGCCACGTGACAGTTCAAGGGTAGTGCCTGATGGGCGTGTGTTATCTCTAACTCATTGGAGGCGTGCCGCATCCGGATACGCGGCGTAGAGCCGCGTACTCGAGTGCAGCACATTTCGGATGTTTGTTCAAAGGACTAGTGTGTATGAAAGCACAAAACAGTTTTAAATGTAAAATAAATTACTGGTTGGTGAAAGACCACGATTGACGCCCGAAATATTTATAACAGAGTGTGTTAAGTGGCACTATTCAATTATAGAACACAGGCAACTAATTACATGCAAAGTAGTTATCACATGACCGCTACAGTGTCCAGAAATTTACACCATAAATACAAAGTAGACATTGCATTGGTTAAGGCTGTTTTCGGAAGTACATGAGCAGATCCTCAGATTAACAAACAAACGAGCGAACGTACGAAAATCAATCAATCAGTTAATCAATCAATCAAATAATCAATCAATCAATCAATCGAGCGATCGATCGATCGATCGATCGATCGAACGAACTTACAAACTTAAGAACGAACGAACTTACAAACTTCCTTACGAACGAACCGAACGAACGAACTAACGAACGAACGAACACACACTCTTGAAAAACTAAAGGTAATAAATTAATTGTTTATGTACAAAGACAACTCTGGTTGAACCAGGAACTACTTGAACAAGTCTGCTGGAACGAGGCTCTTCGACTTTGGAATCAGAAGTCAAGGTCATGTCGTGGGGGTCGAGAGATTTAACACTTTGCGTGTCGGTAGCGGTTTTCGTCGCGATGATTCCTACAGGAATCTCCTCGACAAAAGCCGCTACCGACACGCAAAGGGTCAACAAGTGCGGAACAAGTCTCTTGGTATTGCATCCCGGCCACAGAGCTGAAGGTCAAGGTCACGTCGTGGTGTCGAGGGAGGTAACCAGCGTGAAACAAGGCTCTTGGCATTGCATCCTGGTCACAGAGGTCACGCCGCGGGATCGAGATCGTGCACGCGCATGTGCTTGTTCAGGTGGTCCTTGCGCGTGAAGGCTTTGCCGCACGTGCTGCACGAGTAGGGACGCTCCCCGGAGTGAATGCGGCGATGGCGTGTCAGCTCTTCGTTGCGCACGAACGTTTTGCTGCAGCCCGGCTCGGGACACGGGAAGGGACGCTCGCCTGAAACAGGACAGTAAACGAGACTGAGCCCCACGGTCCCATTTCTCCAAGCTAGGAAGGCTGCTTTAACCCTTTTAGCCCCGGATCCCTACAGCAGGAGATGGCTTGGCCAATGATAATTCAAGGGTAGTGCCAGATTAGCTTGGCGCCTGAAGGCGCCAAGCTAATCTGGCACTACTGGCACTACCCTTGAATTATCATGGTCAAGCCATCTCCTGCAACTGGTAGGCCTACATAGTCGTTAGGCAACACCTGCAAAATTTGAGGGATGGGACCTTGGTGCTAAAAGGGTTAAGCCTACCATTCAGCAGACACACAGATCAGCGCATTGAGCCCATGTGTTAACCTTTCGGCTGTCGGTAGCGCTCCGGCATCCGGTCGAGGTGATTAGTGAGGTTTGGTTTGCCACGAACGACTCCCAACAAGGAGCGCGAGCGAAATCACAGCGGACAATCTGCTTCCACCAGTAATCATAGACGTGACTCCAAACATCTCCAAGAGGCATAGAGCCCGATGGGCTCATGAGGATCTATACCTCTTGCAGATGTTTGGAGTGTTGTATATGCTCTGGTTACAAGCTGGCTATCCGCCGTGACGTTGCGCTCGTTCGTCGTCAACAGTCGTTCTTTGCAAACCAAACCTCACTATTCTGGCAGGAATCACCACGACAACAACACGCTTGCGACAGTCCAATGGGTAAAATGACTGAATTTGAGACTTGTAATCTTGAGACTACTTTGCATTGCAGATGACACGCAGATTAACTCATTCGCGGCGAACCGCCGCGAATGAGTTAACCCTTTGGCTGTAGGCAGCGCTTTTTTGTCGCGATGATTACTGCAGAAGTCCTCGCGACAAATAGCGCTACCGACACCCAAAGGGTTAGCGCCCTGAGCACTAAAGTAACATTTGAGAGAGTTGTCCTGTCCAGACTTAATTGCAGTTCAGGAGACAGATCGACCATGATAGTTCAAGGGTGGTGCCAGCACCGTTCAGGAGTCAGACCAGACTCGATGTTTTAAGGCTGGTGCTTAAATAGCATGGCGTCTCCAGGCGCCATCCGATTTTGGCGCCACATATAAACCTCCACGTTCTTCTGGGCGCCAGGCTATTTTTACTACACCCTTGAACTATCACGATCGATCAGTATCTTATAGTATACTATTAATATATTATAGTAGAATACAGTTTTAATATTTTAAATTAAACTACCTATGTTAATTAAGATATGTTATTACTTATTTTAATTTAAAGCGAGGATGTGATCTAACGACAAGTTTCCTTTTACGGGACAATAACGATTTTTTGAATATGAACTTGAATTTGAATTTGAATATGGTAGTGTCAAGTTGAAATGATACAATGAAGAGAGGGTGGGGAAGAGAAGCCACGCAACACGAGGCAAAATCCAAACCGAAAAGGGTGGCGGCCTGTTAATAAAATGACTCATTCAGCCCGACGCACGTATTTCCCAAATTTGGGAGGCGTCATGTAATGACAATGCACCAGTTGCAGGAGATGGTCGACCATGATCTGGCACTACCCTTGAATTATCATGGTCGACCCATCTCCTGCTGTAGGGTGTCAGGGCTGAATGGGTTAAATGAAATTAATAAACTGTGTTGTCACTCACAAACCAGATAGGTGAGGCTAGCGCTGGCAGAATTGTATGCAAACCAAGGGGAATCACAGCGCTGGACAGACAACAGTTAGATCCCCTGCCTGTGTTGTCACTGTCTTTTCTGAGAGTCCGAAATAGCTCAGGCGGTTAAACGTCGGAGCAGGAGAGCGAAGGGAATCGCCGGGTCGGGGGTTCGAATCCCGTCCCGGCCCCGGTAGCTGGACTCACAATCCAGGGGGAAAAACGGATTTGTTCAATAGCATGTCCGTTGAAAAAGGTCCTGTTAAATCAAAGTGGCACAGTTGGAGTGCGCCTGAGTTGATCTGTGTTCAGGTCGCACTCCATAGGCAATAGATTTCCCTGTCCCCCATAACCCGCCCGTCAGGGCCGTCCATGATCACCTCGGTGCTGTGGACGTTAAACCCGAACTAACTAGGCAACTAACTCGCTGTCTTTTCCCTGCGTGTTTCTTTCTTCGTTGGGTTCTTCAAAGCAAGGCCAGATTAGGTAAGATACCACAAGAGTAGTTACAACGTGAACTTCAGCTGTCGAGGGAGGTAAGTGTCCAGTCCAGTCCAATAGCTCGCACGGGCCGAAATCGGCCTCAGTGGGCCCGCGCACGACAGCGCGCGGTCCCACTGCGGCCGACTTCGGCCCGATAGTCTTTTGCGAGCTTTTCAGCGACATTTTTGCGCGTCTTTGAACTCCTTCTATTAACATCTCCGGTTAGAAATGCGTCTGTTATAACTTAGTTTGCTCGTTTTTCCTTTAACCCCCTTGTGCATGCAGCCACCGGTACTGTGAACAGTACCGGTGGTTGCATGTGCAAGAGGGTTAATTAATTTTGCACGCACTTGTCCATGGATGGGTCTCATGCTTTCTTTTTTTTTTTTTTTTTTTTTGTACAGACGTCAAGCTTAACACAGCCTATGGCATCTCTGGCAAAACACTTAGCTGGTTTTCCTCGTATCTGCGTGGGCGTACTCAGAAGGTTGTTGTCAATCAATCAGAGTCGCAGCCCCTCATGCTGAGATTCGGTGTCCCCCAAGGATCCGTCCTTGGGCCCGTCCTTTTCAGCCTTTACACCCAATCCCTGTCTGACATCATCACCCGACATGCCTGTGAATTTCACAAGTATGCCGACGACACCCAGCTCCACAAAGGTGCTTCTCCATCTAATTTTCCTGCTCTTGTGAAAGAGATTGAACTTTGTATTTCCTCTGTGAAAAAATGGATGCTGTGCAACAAACTGAAGCTGAACGACGGCAAGACTGAATCACTTTGCGCTGGTTCTGACCACTCCCTTAGTCAGGTCCCACCAGGGGCCTCCCTCGTGGTTGGCGACAGTGAAATAACCTTTAGCCAGTCTGTACGTAATCTGGGAGTTCAGTTCGACTGCAGTATGTCCATGCACCATCACATTACTAATGTGTGCAGGACGGCGAACTTCCAGCTGCGAAGAATCAGCTCCATTAGACCATTCATCACCCGGTCCGCTACTGTTCAACTTATTTGCTCCCTTGTCCTTAGCCGCTTAGACTATTGTAACTCCCTCCTGGCAGGTGTCCCCCAGAGAAAGAACTCTCTCGTCTGCAGACAGTCCTCAACAATGCTGCCAGACTTGCTTTTGGCAAATCTAAAATGGACCATGTAACCCTCCTACTTCAGGAATTGCACTGGCTACCCATTCAGTTTAGAGTCGAGTACAAGATTGCGGTCCTGGCTTTTCGCTGCTTTGATGGATCCCTACCGCCATACCTCTCATCCCTCCTCAACATCTATCAGCCCTCCCGTTCCCTTCGTTCCTGCTCTGAGAAGCGTTTCCGTGTCCCCAGCTTTTCCTCTAAGCGGTTTGGTTGCCGGACATTCCAGTATCAAGCCCCTGTTGTCTGGAACTCACTTCCCCTACACCTCCGGAATGCTGAAAACATTGACGTCTTTAAGACCCAACTTAAAACCTACTTCTTTCAGCTTGCGTACCATTAATCCACAGAGTGTGTGTGCGTGTGTGTGATGATGGTTTGGTCTGCATACATATGGTTTTGTTATGTGTGTTTTAGTTGTACGTGCGTGCGTAGATTAGAAGTGCATAGATTAGACTGTTTTAAAGGTAGTGAGATTCTGCATATACATTTTTTGTAACGCGCTTAGAGCCCACTGCTCCTGGGGATTCAGCGCGATATAAATGCTCTTTATTATTATTATTATTTAAGCTTTCTTCTGTGCATTACTTTATTCCACGTTATTTTGTTTGGTCGTCATTTTCATTTGAATCTGTATTTTCAATGCTGAAGCGAATGCAATTAATGATTTTGTATGCGCGTTTAAGTCTACGGAATAAACATGTTAGCTTTTGCTTTTGTATTACCATAGTACGGCCATGGTTTCGTTAAAATGGTTCAGAAATAAAGACTTCTTCTCTGTGGCTGCATATTTGCTTTAGCTGTTCAGAAGCTGGGCGTCGAAAACGTTTTATTGACATCTCATTCAACAGATAAACTGGCTGTTCAAAGAAAGAAACACTTCTGCGCGTAGCATAATGCGTAGTTTCCCCCTTGCCACATCTCTAAAGAATTTGAAAGATGCAGCAGCATCCCTCAGAGCAATATCGCACAACCTGGTGAACGCAGTAACCGGGAAACGTGACCATTTTCGCTACACGAATCAACTTAACTCATTGAAGACGCGAATGCATCCGAACACGCAGCTTCAAGCCGCGTGTTCGGACACATTCACCTCTCAATGTGTCAAATTAATGCCTTTCTGACTGAGATAGTCTCGGACGCAGGCAACTGTTACACGTCATCATTTGACGTCATACACACTTTTTTTTTTTTTACACAGCGTTTGACGTAAGCATGTGTGACGTACTCATTGTTTTATACTGCTTATGACGGCATATTATGACTTACAGCAACTGACTGTAGAGACAGTGCCTAGACTAAGTGTTCAATGGTGTAACCGTAAGCGATGTTTTCCTCAGAAATATGAATGAGATCTCCAAACCATAAGATCAAATGGATTAGAAAGTTGCTTATCAAAATTGTAATCACAGTACACTGTCCAGATTAACCCATTAACCCCAAGGTTAAGTTTCCCAAATTTTAGAGGCGTCACCTAATGCCTATGTACCATCTGCAGGAGATGGATGGACCATAATTCAAAGGGAAGTGCCAGATTAGCTTGGCGCCTGATGGCGCTAAGCTAATCTGGCACTACCCTTGAATTATCATGGTCAGTCCATCTCCTGGCTAAATGGGTTAACTCACATTTCCTGTGACACAGCAGGCTGCGCTATCTCTATTGGATTTATGTGATACGAAATATGTGATTATAAAGTGGCTACATTGTTATCTGTTTTTTGAAATATTATTTTTTAAAT
>BTPG01000002.1:316962032-316989532 GCA_036245525.1 Semisulcospira habei
CATTTTATACATATCGGGTGTTGATATTCGTCAAATACTTTTACGCAATGTTGAGAATGCTGCGGGAGCGCTTACGGCCTTTAACCCCAGGACCGAAATCCCCAAATTTTGAAGCTGCCCTCTGAATGGACTGTATTACAATTCTAGAGACAGATTGCGCATGACAGTTCAAGGGCGGTGCCAGAATAGCTTGGCGCCTGTGGGCGCCAAACTATTCTGGCACCACCCTTGAACTATCATGCTCCATCTTGCTTTGGTGTGTCGTGGCTGAATGAGTTAATGCAGACGAGAACAAAACAAAACAAAAAAAAAAACAAAAAAAAAAAGGAGATATAGACAAAATGCAGGATCATGGTGGCAATGGTGTTCCGCGGTTTAAGCTGACTCAGTGAAGAGAAGCCCTGTCTCAGTGAAACGAACCTGCCCGGATCTTTTGTTGTATCACGAAGGACAAGGGAAAGCAACGACAGGGAGAGAAAAGAATGAACTGACGAGACATGGGAAGACAAGACATTACAAGATATCCAGAAAATGGACAGTAGAAATATGCTGACCAGCAAAAGAAATGCGATATTTTCGGAACCATCGGAAACACTAAAGTTCCGAAAATGTCGCATTTCTTTTTCTACTCTGTAGGTTACAGGCAAGTACTGATACACATGAAAGAGGACAGGAAGAAAGGAAACGGTACAAAAAGAAAAGAGACGAAAGGGAAAGTATACATAAAAAAGAGAAGATACGTAAGTGAAGAAAGGCAGGAATAAAACCACAGTTTACTTTCAAGTCTTGAAGTATTTGCTTTCCACCTAGCCACATAACTATACGCATTCTCACGTCACCCGCCTGTCACCCGCGGGGCAAAAATATAGCAATTATGCTTCAGAAAATCATTTGAGACCCAGCCACAAACGAAGATATGCCCGAGCACACAAAATATTAAAAGGGACGGGGTCAGGAGGCTAAAAATATTTATCTCTATTTGCCTACACTGGGCGGCAACAGTGACCTATTCACTTCCATCGCTAGCTTGCCATTACGCTGACGTGAATCTACGATTCACTCCCTTAAAGGAGTAGTGGGGCCCATTTGTAGTATTACAAACAATACAATGAGGCCGATTCCTACTGGCAAGGGCTCATAAGAATCCATGCTTCTCTTGCAGGCGGAAAGGACCGCGTGTGAAATTCACAATGGCCCCTCCCTTTGCGTCAGCAGCGGTTTGACACAATATACTCCTCCCTTGCGGTCTGTGGGATACGAAGAAATATACACTGTGACTGAAAAGATTTTCTGTGCAATCTTTTCACTGTTCGGTTTGACAAATGCGTCCTTTCATTCATATTTACAAGATTTATCGGTGTATTTTCCGCATTGGCATATATGCAAAACTCCCATAAACATTGTCCGGGGGATTGACGCCAGTCAGAACAAGAACGCGCGATAAAACTAGTGTAAGGGCCAGGGGCTGTCACTTTCTCTGAGTGTGGAAATTTGAAACTCAGCTTTTCTTAGGCCGTGACAGACTACAGGAATTCTATCTCAAGCCAAGAAAGATGGCTTATGCGGTCATTAATAGGCCTAGATTCTTATGAGCTCTATAACATGTCGCATTTTGAAGGTGTCACTCATAACGACTATATACCGGTTGCAGGAGATCGACCATGATCATCAAGTTCAAGGATAGAGCCAGATTAACTTGGGGCCTGATGGTACCAAGCTAATCTGGCATTACCCTTGAATTATGGTCCATCATGATATTTCAGGGGTAGTGCCAGATTAGCTTGACGCCTAATGGCGCCAAGCTAATCTGGCATTACCCTTGAATTATCACGGTCGATCCATCTTCTGGTGTATTACGTTTGGGGCTAAATTAGTTCACTTTCTATGCGTGGTGGTTTATGATTTTGAAATTTACGGGTAGGATCGTAAGGTCTAAAATCCTGAGTAGCATTCGGCAGCAGGATTTGCGTGAAACGTTTAATGATTATATCGGCAATTTTAATTGTGCAGACTAATGATTTTCTTAATCTTTGTAAACACCTAGAGCTCCAAGGATATTAGGAAACATAATTATTATTTGTTATTTCAATATTATTATTATTGCATTATGTTTATACATCAAATTTAATTTCATAACATTCGACACATTTATGGTGACACAGGGGTGCGAGAACGACCACTTATCTGTTTAAAATGAGTATACAACTCTTCTTTCTTAGTTTATTTTCTATTTTTACGGCCCTTTTCTAGTAAAAAAACAAACAACAAAAAAAAAAAACCCACCGAAAATCATGTTAATCCTGTAAGCTGTCGGTAGCGCTTTTTGTCGAGGAGATTCCTGCATGAATCACGTTGACAAAAAGTGCTTAGCAACGGCCAAAGGGTTAGCGTGAAAGAAAACAGACCAACCGTTTCACTTTCAATTGACAGGCAGATCGAATTAATATCTGAAACCATTTGTTGGCTTTAAAAGCTTGGAAACTGTTCTGCATAAATAGCCCTGGTGTACATATGTACAGCAAGATGCACAGATCGCCATGAGGTCTCGCGATTTCCTTAGGGTCTATGCCCCTTGCAGTAGAAGTGCTGACTGCGTCCTGGTTGTGGAGGTATTAAAATGTCTTGACTGATCCATATACAATTCCCGCCCTGTAGGTGTATTATTGTAAAAGTACACACCTCAGATAGCAAATGTTTGTCGCGCCAACATCAGTCATAGCTGGCCTAGTCGTCCGCCGGTCAGTTAAAACTGATGTTGGCCCCAGGACCTTTCGTATTGCAGTCCAGACGACTCAGGTTAATTAATAATCACGAGTTTTGCTTGCGTTGTATTTTTTTTTTAAAAATATAGTTATTCTATTTATTTTTGTGTTTTGTTTTGTTTTGTTTTATTTTATTTTTTGTTTTGCTTTGTCTTATTTTATTTATTATTTTGTTTATTTGTTTATTTTATTTATTATTCTGTTTTATTTATTTTGTTTTATTTGTTTTGTTTTTTAAAATTTTGTTTCATTTATTTTATTTCATTTCATTTCATTTCATTCTATGCCCGTTCTATTTTATATCATTTTCTCTGATTTAATTTTATTCTGCAATATTTTATGTTATTATTATTTTCTTTCGGAAAATACATTCTCTTGCACTTCAAGGGGAAACGCGCGAAATCGGATCGACTTGGATCAGTTTTCGAGGGAAGTGGAAGAGATACTGTCTGTAACCCGTACCCCGTCACGACCCAACTGCAAGAGGCAAAGAACCTCATGAGCCCCCGCATCCGCGGGGGCTCATGAGGTTCTTTGCCTCTTGCTGACCCTATTGACATCCGTGTTCCTTGGACCGACGGGAGTGTTCAGCGTGGAACTGGCCTCTAGTATCAACAGACACAAGTTTGCGTCTGCTAGCGGTGAAGGGGTTACAAAAATCAGTTAAAAAACATATGTGTAGGTTGTCATTTTGCTGTCAACTGTCGGGGCACGGCGAACGCTACCCGCCATTTGCCCATGACATAAATCCTCATGAGCAACCCCCCCCCCCTCCCCCGCTGTCAGCTGTCAACGTGCGTTAACCCTTCAACTGTCGGGGCACGGCGAATGCTACCCATTTGCAAGAGACATAAATCCTCATGAGCCCCCCCCCCCCACCCCCCCCCACTCCCCCCCCCCCCCCCCCCCCGCTGTCAGCTGTCAACGTGCGCTAACCCTTCAACTGTCGGCGCACGGCGAACGCTACCGCAAAAGACATAAATCCTCATGAGCCCCCCCCCCCCACCCCCCACCCCCCTCCCCCCCCCCCGCTGTCAGCTGTCAACGTGCGTTAACCCTTCAACTGTCGGGGCACGGCGAACGCTACCCATTTGCAAGAGACATAAATCCTCATGAGCCCCCCCCCCCCCCCCCCCCCCGCTGTCAGCTGTCAACGTGCGTTAACCCTTCAACTGTCGGGGCACGGCGAACGCTACCCATTTGCAAGAGACATAAATCCTCATGAGCCCCCCCCCCCCCCCCCCCCGCTGTCGCGGGGGCTCATGAGGATTTGTGTCTCTTGTTAGTCCTGTGCTGTTTGTGCCCGTTTTTGGTCCCGTTTCATTTGTATTCTTCACGCGAGTGTCGGTCAGTGGGCAGTGGCTTCGCGGCGGGGAGCGAAATCCGTGATCACTTGCAGCGAAGGGGTTAAACAGAGAACCGAACAATCTTATCGCTTAACATATATCTACGGAATTCACCCATGCGAGGAAAATGACATGATTTCGATTTCCCAAATGGATGTCACGCCACAAATGTTTATAATGGGTTTCCCGCCGAGTGCATAGAAATTATTGAAAATCCACCACACCCATAGTATACTTTAAGTGTTTTGCGAGTATTCAAAGTTGTCTGGGCTGCAAATTAAGAGCGTTTACGTTTGACTGCTCATTTTCATTTTAGTTTGTAAATTATTTTTTTCCGTTTAAAATACATGCTTTTTTAAAATTTCAAGTCAATAAAAGAAAAGAAAAAGAAAAGAAAAAAAGAAAGAAAGGCTTTGAGAGCTAAATTTGAGCAATGCAACGGGTTGTCAATGTTTGCCTAAGCGATATGAGAAATCACACGCAACAGAGGTGTCGACACTACGCTATGTACTGGGCAGTAACGAGATACTGAGGCATGATGAGATATTGCCAACTACTAACTTTATTGCCTTTTCATATCCCCCCCCCCCCCCCCCAAGTTCAACCTCCAGAAAATCAAACAAAGGGAAGGGGCAGGGGCAAGACGAGTAAAAGCCCAAACTCCGAAAAGTGAAGCAAAAATTTATTAACTCATTCAGCCCGGCGGCCGTATTTCCCAAATTTGGGAGGCGTCATCTAATGACTATGCGCCAGTTGCAGGAGAATGATCGACCATGATAATTCAAGGACAGTGCCATATTAGCTTGGCGCCGACAGGCGCCAAAGTCAGGGATGAATGGGTCAAAGAAAGTGATTTTTAATTTTCTCTAACTAATAAAACTTGTCTTGTCATCTTTCTTCTTGCTCTTCGTCTTGTCTTTTTTCTTCAATTGATTCCAAATTTTGTACAGTCTTATACAGTAATGTCGATCATCTGTTAAATAAAAAGAGTGAACTTTTAAAAAGGATTGATGATATAAAGCCTGACATCATTGGTCTTACTGAAGTGAAAGCTAAAAATCAAATCTACACTCCACTGGAGTCAGAATACACGTTACCAAATTATGATATGTTTCTTAACACAAACCCTAAGAGAGGAGTTGCCCTTTACTTTAACAAAAAGTTAAATGCTCAAGAATGTGAAATATTGAACAATAGTAAGTTTGAAGAGAGCTTGTGGTGCTGTTTTGTGAGTGCTTCTGGTGAAAAAATTCTTGTTGGTTGTGTGTACAGAAGCCCTAGCTCCACAACTGAAAACACAGATTTACTATTACAACTTTTACGATCCGAGGAGATACAAACATATGCCAAAATTTGCATTCTCGGAGATTTTAATTTCCCGTATGCAGGATAGGATGGCTCCTGGACAGGTGAGAAAAATAATCAAATTGTGGAGTGCATAAGGGATGCCTTCCTGATTCAGATGGTGAAAAATCCAACAAGACATAGGCAAGGTCAGAGGTCAACATTAGATGACCTAATATTAGTAAATGATGAGTTGCTAACTTCAGATATTCAACATTTGGATCCCATTGGCAAGAGTGACCATGATGTTTTACACTTCCAGCTGTATGTACCTAAGGTAAAGGTGACACAGAGTAATAAATATTCCTTTAGCCTTGGAAAGGAAGACTATGATAGTTTGAGAGCACATATCGCAAATATAGACTTTACAACTAGTAAACCTGAAAATCGCGGAGTGGAAAAACTCTGGGCATTAATTAAGTCTTCGATTTTGAAAGGGGGTATGGAGTTGCACATCCCAAAAGTGATGAGTAAATCACATAAAAGAACCACACCATCTTGGATGAATAAGGGTGCTTTAAGAATGATTAAAAAGAAATACAAGTTATACAAAAGATATCTTCAAACTAAAGAAGGTAGGGATTACCAAAGATATATTACATTAAGAAACGATTGTAATAAATTAATTAAACGTAATAAAAAATTAAATGAAAGAAATATTGCAAATAAATGTAAAATGAACCCTAAAATATTTTGGAAGTATGTACAGGAACAAACTAAGTATAATTCTGGAATAAATGCACTTAAAAAGGAAGATGGTACACTTGTTGTAGCTGATCATGAAAAGGCAGCAACCTTGAATACATTTTTCTCAAGTGTATTTGTGAAAGAAAATTTGAGTAATGTTCCATTGCTTGGTTGAGGCTCAAAATCGAATGGGTGCACCATAACTGATATTGTAATAACTCCTGATATTGTCAAGAAAAAATTAAAAAAATTAAAGCATTCTAAAGCTCAAGGTCCAGACTGCATCCCCCCCCCCCCCCCCAGAGTTCTACAAGAGTTGTGTAATGAGTTAGCAGAACCACTTTGCTCACTATTTACACTTTCCCTTAAGTCAGGTATTGTACCGCAAGACTGGCGTAGCGCAGAGGTAAGTGCTATTTTTTAAAAAGGTTCTAGGTCAGATGCAGGAAATTACAGACCAGTAAGTTTAACGTGTATAGTATGTAAAGTTTTGGAGTCTATAGTCCGAGATGAGATCGTTAATCATTTTACTGTGAATAATTTGTACACTGAATGCCAACATGGTTTTAGAAAGAAACGATCATGTGTTACTCAATTACTACAGGTTATGGATGATATAACTTCCTTGATTGACAACAAAAAAACGGTTGACATCATATACTTAGACTTTAGAAAAGCATTTGACACTGTTCCTCATGAAAGGCTTCTTCAGAAGCTAGAGGCCTATGGTGTATGTGGAAACATTTCCAATTGGATAAGAAGTTTCCTACGTGATAGAGAACAAGTGGTAAAAGTTGAAAATGCAAAATCGGATAAAATAAAGGTGCTGAGCGGTATACCTCAAGGAAGCATCCTAGGACCTATATTATTTACAATATTTATAAATGACTTGCCAGACTGTGTTAATAGCATTTGCAAAATATTCGCAGACGATACTAAAATTTATAATGAATCGAGTAATAAAGACGTGTTGCAGTATGATTTGGATCACTTGCAAGAGTAGTCAGACATATGGGACTTGCATTTTAATGTAGAGAAATGCAAGGTCTTGCATGCTGGAAGGAACAATCCTGAACATGATTACTTGATGAAAGTTAACATCGACATTAGAAAGGTGGTATCTTGTGAGGAGGAAAGAGACTTAGGTGTTGTTTTTGATAAAGCTCTATCCTTTGACCCCCATATTCAGAACTGTATCAATAAATCCAACAAAATGGTTGGAGTAATTAAGAGAGCCTTTAGTTATTTGGATAAGGATATTTTTTAGTAAACTGTATAAATCACTAGTCAGACCACATTTAGAATACGCAAACACTGTATGGTACCCAGGTTTAAAGAGACAATCAGTTGCACTCGAAAGGGTACAGAGACGAGCAACAAAGCTGGTTAAAGAATGTAGAAATATGACTTACTTAGACAGACTCAAATACTTTGGACTACACTCCTTACGTGGACGTAGAATACGTGGTGACTTAATACAAGTTTTTAAAATTTATAATGGCATCGACGACCTAAATTGGAATGACTTTTTTGCAGCACAGTTTGTGACAAAACCCGAAACTCTGAAGGTAAAATCTTTGTAAGGCACTGCAACACTAAACTGCGAAAGTTCTGTTTTTCTAACAGAGTTGCCATTGTTTGGAATGAGTTACCAGTTTCATTAAAAAAAGCACCTAACATAAATTCTTTTAAAAACCAGCTGGACGAATTACCAAACTTTAAAGAGATTTTCTATTCCTATGATGAATGATTTATAGGAAAATTGCATGAATAGCAGACCCATAAAGAAAATAAAGAAAGAAAGGACATTTACAAAGGCCTCACAGCCTATTTTGTCCTCACACTACTACTACTACTACTACTACTACTACTACTACTACTACTACTACTACTACTACTACTACTACTAAATAAATTAAAAAAAAAATAAATAGAAGATTTGTTTTGGTCCATTTTTTAATCCAATTATTTAAAATCCAAAATATTGGGGTGGTGGTGGGGCGAAGGGGTGGGGGAATGGGGGGTGGGGGTGGGGAGGGTGCGAGATTGCGGGGGGGGGGGGGGGGGGGAGAGGGGCATACTCTGGTCTCTCCTATTTTGTCTTTTTGGGGTCCAGGCCCCCTCCTACGCCACTTTAATGATAAGCGTGTTTGTTTTTGTTCAAAAATTAAAATAATAAGGATGGTGATATTGACAGCGATGGTGATGACCTTGCTTTCCACAGCATGACCCATCAGGGTCAGGGTCATTACCAGGGCCAATGACGTGCCCCAGTAAACCAAGGGTCCTAGAACCGACGTCTGGGCACTACAGACTACCCGCCTACGTTACATCAATCTTGGGGTCATTTTGACGTGGTGGAAAAATGTCACGCCACATCGATCCGGGGTCATTTTGGTTTGGTCAAGTTTGCCGCACCAGAATGACCCCGGGATCGATCTGTTGGGGTCAATACGTTTTACACGGAACGACTGCCAGTAACGAACTGTGAGAAAAAAAAAGTCATGACAGCTTCTAACATAAGCATTAACAACACTCCGAACATCTCCAAGAGGAGATGTTGGGAGTGTTGTCTGTGTTTATGGTAGAAGTTGGTTATCCGCTGTGACTTTGCTCTCGCTCGCTTTTGGGAGTCATTCGGCGTAAACAAAAATTCTCCATTATACCGGCGTCACCATAATATTACTTACCGGTGTGTGTACGCAGATGCCCCAGAAGCTGTCCCCGGTTACTGCAGGCCACGGAGCACAGCGGGCACGGGAACGTACGGGAGCGCGAGCGCTTCCTCTTTGCCGGACGCACGTGCGACCTTGACTTCTCAGGTCTGGAGGGTTCTCGTTGAGGTGCCACACTGGGTTGTTCCCTCGATCCGCTACGTGCGTAGCGGATCGAGGGAGGAAACCAGTGTGACTGAAGTGCGTGGCCATCTCCCTGCGTGAAGTCCTGGCGTGTGTCGACGTAAGCGTTTCGGTTTTGATGTGGCGTCTCTTCCTGTTTGAATTTCACTGATGTCATTTCTGAGACGGCTTTTCCAGACGTTTCTGACGGAAAAGGACACGGCGCGGTTTCTTTGGAAAAGTGTTGATGTGTCATTTCTGTGGTAAATGTTCTATTGGTAAGCTCAGTGATGACTTTTTCTGGAGCCACTTCCACCGCGCTGTTTTCTTGTGTTATTTTGGTGATCTGGTTAGTGTCCATGTCAGTGTACACTCGCACCCCGGACATGGTGTCTAAATCCTGTCTTTTGTTTCCGTGTTCCGTCCACTCGGTGTCATATCTGCAGAAGGTTCTGTAGTCAGAGCACAGATCTGGACTTTCCTTACTTGGACTGTGAGTATTCGGGTTGAAGGCTTGAACTCCATAAGAACAGAAGCTTTGTTCTTTGTTAGTTGTGTTTTGCTTGCTGGTCAGATCATAAGGTCTATCTTGCGCGGGGCTGGGTGATGTCAACACGCTTTCTGTCACATCGCTTTTAAGTG
The DNA here is from genome assembly GCA_036245525.1 of Semisulcospira habei. NCBI lineage: Eukaryota > Metazoa > Mollusca > Gastropoda > Semisulcospiridae > Semisulcospira > Semisulcospira habei. The sequence goes on from BTPG01000002.1 coordinate 316,971,651, forward strand.
ACACATTCGTGTTATGTTTTTGCGTCTCTGCAGTTTCCGTTGTAAACGGACAGCACACGACGCATTGTTGGAATATCGTGTCCGTCACATTTCTGGGTGTGACTTGCGGAACAGGCGGGAATGCATTGTCTGCAGACTGGTTATCACGACAGGCAGGATGTGCCGCATTACTGGGGCCTACCACCGTCCATATTCCACGGTAAACGAGAAAACCGGGTGATTCGGCCTGACCAACTGTAGAAATCATCGGAGGCTTGTCGCTGTTGTACGATCCGTGTGTTTCCTTCCTCTTTGAAGGAGAACAGTTTTCAGGTTTCTCTGCAACAAAAAGGTTAATCCTTTCACTGCCAGTGGATACACAACTGTGTCTCTAACCCCTTTACTGCCGGGGCAAGACAAAGGCAACTTAAACTGTAAGAGACATAAATCCTCATGAGCCCGCGCAGTCGCGCGGGCTCATGAGGATTTATGTCTCTTGTTCGTTTTATGTTCTTCATGTCTATTTAAAAAAAAAATCTCATTTAGATCTGTATTTTTTCACGCGAATGTCGGGCAATGTGTAGTGGATTCAGCTATCATGGTCGATCCATATCTTGATGTGATGTGTCAGGGCTAACTAAGATAGACAGAAAAAAAACCCACCCATACCTCTCCACTTACCACAAAATCTTCCGTCTGTAACACAAGCGTCACATTGTGCCATCGGAAACTTGCTGCTGGCTTCTAGTGGTCTCATCTCCTCCGCCTGCTGTCTGCAGAAGTTCTGAGTTTCATCGTGTTCTCTGCATGTGCAGCACTCGGCGCGTCCGTCAGACGGGTGGAAATGACGGTCACTCTCAGATTCCATTTCTTCGTGAGGAGTCTTTGATTCGGCGGGCCGAAAACGGTCATCACTTCTTTGCGGTATCTCTGGGTATACACATACTTCGTACCATGAACTTGTGGGATTATGAGCCGAAGGCTGATGTAGTCCAACAGAACACCATTTATCTGAACAACATCCAGTCTGCTTTGCGGCTGAGAAAGGAGACATCTCGTGATCGTGTTGTTGTGACCAGGGTGGGGGATCATCACCAGCTCCATGACAAGAATGTGGACACGCTACTTTGTGTCTGAAGACATCTGATCTCATTTGGCACTGGAATAGCTTCTGGTTTTTGTACAAGCCATCTTGCTGCAGATGCTGAGATCCAAGCTGAGCATACAAGAAAGGCCGTGCGGTGTGAACGTTGCTGATTTTGGTATCCATCTCACTTGTGAAAGTCCTGCCTGGTGAATTCCAGCACACTTTCTCTTCATCACTGCCCGAGGTTCCCCCGACATATGTCTTGCACCAAAGATTCTGGGTAAGCACTTTCACCTTCTGACGACTCAGGTCCATTGGCTCGGTACTGCCCGGGTCTGCTGCCGGCACACTACCCGGGAGGCAGCCATTTTCGTTCTTGAAATATTCCAAGACTGTGTCATGGCATGAAGAGGCGTGCGTCTTTCCAGACAACTTGGCTGTCCAGCTCGGCAAGGTCCTGCAGGTTCCAGTACAGCCTTTTCCGTCCCGAATGATGACTGTGGGGGAGAACACTTTAGGCATGGTTGAACCTGGGCACAGAAGCTCCATGACATGACGACTCACGCGGGACTGAAAGATCTTGCGCTAGCTTTTATATTATGTATGTTCATGTCAGTTTTCCGGTTGGCTGCTTGACGCTGCATGTGTTCTTAAGACATGCTGGTTTCCGCCCGTAATAGATGAAGTTCGACAGTTCTGGAGTAAGAATGCCAACAGAATGTTCCGAACTCTACCCTACTGAAAGCTGGAATTGTGAAAACTTGTCCCAAAAAAAAAATTCTTGCAAATTCAAGTAACTTAAGTTTTACTTAAACGCAGCTCAAATGAAGCAATAAGTTGATTCAACTGGCCTGGACTAGGCACACCCTGCATCCGTTTCTCAGGAGAGCCTTTCAACAATTTTATCTAATCCATCAAAGTGTAATGCAGAGCACTAAGTCGTACGCAGCACGGCAAATGTCTTGCTTGTATTCCTTTTCTAGAGTATAGCAACGCCATGCATGACACGAGGTTTTATCTGCCTACTTAACGCCTCGCGGCGCGCATTGCTAGGTGTAAACATTTCTACGTCTGCGCTGCTTTTATCCCTATACAAGGCATACAATGGTCGCGGCTTATGTTTGAGTATTCCACTTTAAAACTGAGGTGGGGTGTTTAGTGGAAGTTTTAGGGAGGGCGGATAGGTATGGTTAGGTGGCGGGGTCTGGGTGGGGTGGAGATGGGAGGGGGAAGAGGTGTAAAACAGGGGGTGCTGGTTTCAGCTGTCTGTTTAACCCGTTCAGTGCCAACCGACGCAGATTGTGTTTCTTCTCAAGTTCAGTTGATTCTGCACTCTTCTTCATTTATATATTTATTTATTTATATATTTAAGTTTTTATATCTTTTGTTAGTCAGCGCAGCTTGATTCCTATGGAGTCCCGTTGACGAAAAATACGCCCACAGCTACCCGTTGAGCAAAAAGGTCCTCCGGCGCGGGACCATGTGCGGCTGACGTCGGCTCAGAGACCTTTTGTGCACCAGGTAGACTGAATATAATACAAACTAATACGTCACACTACTGGGTCCGTAGAGAGGTTAGGTTTATGCCGAACGACTGCTAACAACGAACGAGAGCGAATAGCCAGCTTGCACCATAAGTACAGACAACGCTCGGAGGGCTTATGAGGATCTATGCCTCTTGGAGATGTTTGGGGTGTTGCCATTGCTTATACTCCCAGAAGGCGAGAATAAACTAATATTGACATGCTGGTTATCCCCCGTGTCTTTTCCCTCGTTCCTTGTTTGGAGTTGTTCGGGGGTAAACGTAACCCCTGTAGTGGCGTGTCCCTTTAATTACAACAATTAGAATGGGAGTGAGGCCTTTCATAATGCAAACCGCGTCTTGCACGAAACGCTGTCCGTCTGCAAGAGGCAGGAGCCCTCTTGCTGTTTATGCTTCTGTCCAGACCGCACTTACTACGTATGTTTTTCTCAGTTGGAGGAGGTCCTCTGGTGTTCAGAGTCCGCTGGAAGTGGGAAGGGTATGGGTGACTATCCCCGGAAGGAATATGTGGGTTGTAAGGTGTGCAGGTGACGGTGGAGCTGGGGGTGGAGAGAGAGAGAGAGAGAGAGAGAGAGAGGAGAGAGAGAAGAGAGAGAGAGAGAGAGAGTTAGTTAGTTAGTTAGTTAGTTATTGGGTTTAACGCCGAGCAGGCAACTAAAGGCATCTCACGGCGGGAGAGAGAGAGAGAGAGAGAGAGAGAGAGAGAGAGAGAGAGAGAGAGAGAGAGAGAGAGAGAGAGAGAGAGAGAGAGAGAAAGAGAGGTGGGGCGCTGCTCATGTATTTTATGTTGACCCGGGCAAGCAAGACGAACTCCCGAGTGAAATGGCGATTTACGGCCGCGTAAGGAGACCGGTTTTCAGTGCAGGGCCAGGAGCGGTAGCCGGTTTTGAATGGCCACCCCTTTATTGAAGAATTGTTCAACGTTTGCCGATACTTTTTTCTCGTGTGTACATTTCAAAGCGGGCAGCTTGCCACGAGAGGGTAGCCAACCACTAGGTGAATAGCTAATTGTTGCATACACCCGAAACACCCATAACATTTTTTTGTCACCCGGTTTAGAACCGTCCACCCTTTAACTCCTTCGTTGTTAAGAAATTTGAACCAGATCCGACTGCAAGAGACATAGATCCTCATGAGCCCCCGCGATTGAGGGGGCTCATGAGGATCTATGTCTCTTGCTGAACCAGCAGCGTGCGGGGGCTCATGAGGATCTATATCTCTTGCTGAACCAGCAGCGTATACCCACGTTGCTTGGAAGGTTGGGGCTTTGAGCATTGAACTAACGACGATGTGATCTGCGCCTACTGTCAGTGAAGGGGTTACCCACTTCAACCAAACCTCACCCCTCCCCACCCAACCCACTCCGGCCCCTCCTCAACCCTGCCCCCTTCGCCACTCACAACCTCCTCCCCAAGCTCCACCGCGGATCCACCAAACTATTCAACCCTTGAACTGCCAGAGAACGCGAATAATATTTAGGAACACGAATGAAAACAGGATAACCGATTTGCACGAGAAGGGCGCACAATTAAACAAGACACGCTATTTCGTAAGAATTAACCCCTTTTGTGCACGCAGCCACCAAAACTGTTAGCATGCATGCACGCGACGGTTAATGACGGCACTCGAGACATTTTTCAATTGTGCCCTTAGTGTTAACTCATTGTGCCCGAGGTACGAAATACCCACACTGATTTTGGAGTTTTCCTCTGAGGACTGCATTACAACTGAGGCGACAGATCGACCATGATAGTTCAAGGGTGGTGACTGAATAGCTTGGCGCCTGTAGGCGCCAAGCTATTCTGCCACCACCCTTGAACTATCATGGTCGAGCCATATCTTGCTGTGGTGCGTCGCGGGCAGAATGAGTTAGGATAAAAAGGAACCTGCACGACGCCTTGAATCTCACGCGACCCTGCGTGTGTTGAGGTCCATTATAATGTACATGCTTCTCTTTCAGGCATGTCACTGTGTTTCGGCAGTGAAGGGTTAAACTGAAATATAATTATTAACTCTGTCATAAAATATTTCCACTGCAACACACCCCACCCCCGCCTCCGCTGACACTCTGTTTGATTTCGTATAATCTCCAACGCAGACCCGAATGGTATTCGGCGGTATGCACAACGGCAGTGCGCGCGAGCAAGTTGCATCAAACGTCCCACTCAGCAACTGGCCAGAATGCTCGAGGGTTTGCCCGTCCTATTTTAACCCTTACCATTCTGAATACACCAGTGTGTGAAATAAATTTGACTAAAATAGTTCAAGGGTAGTGCCAGAATAGCTTGCCGCCTCTAGGCGCCAAGCTATTCTGGCATCACATTTGAACTAAAGCCATTGGTCTATATCCTTATCTGTAAGTACTATAATGTAGCTTGCGTGTGGCAGTGTACAAATTTGAAGCTTTTAACCTCAGCATAATATGGGTTAAAGCGACCTGTTTCAGGCGGTAAAGGGTTAACAGTTCGCAATATCTGCTTTGTAAATGTTCTTAGTATGTCTTACAATATTGCTGAAAAAAAAAAAAAATCGAATTTTGAATGTCGTAAAATGGAAGATGTTTCTGCTCTTATTCTCCTTTGTATGCAGGAGAGTGCTTCCGTTCCTTGCAGGGGGCAAGGGGAACATCTCTGACGTTCGACTACTCACACTGATTGTGAAAGAAGGGTAGAAAAGTCTTAGCTGAGGCAAAACAACATTAATAACTCGTTGTATCGGTAAATCAAATTCTGTCATGGAGCAAGTCTCTTTAGACAATCTACAAAATACGACACTTCCTTTAGGTTGTGATAGAAAAAAGAATGAAACCTTTAGAAAATGTTTTGCTGGTATAATATATATATATATATATATATATATATATATATATATATATATATATATATATATATATATATATATATATATATATATATATATATATATATAAATTTTCAGCGTTAAACCCCAATAACTAACTAACTATATATTTTCATTTCAATTTTGAGAATGCTCTGCTGTGCTAATGTCATGTAATTCCAGGCTGGTAAGCTTGCATTGTGTCATCAGGACATCAGCTGCCCTTTTTTGTGATTGCATCGCTCACTAGAAAGTAAAAAGTAAAAATATATTATATATTCTTTTTTTACTTTTTACTTTACTTTTTTTACTTTGACTTAAAATGAAACAAACTAAGTTCATTGTAAACACCTCTAGTCTTAATAAGTTTATTCACAAGCAATGATTGGAGAGGAAAAAACTTTGCTTTGACTTTTGCTTTGACTTTGACTTTCGGGTCTCCATGCACAGGTTAATTTCCCCAAAGACAACATTTAGCGTTTTCTGGGTGTACATATTGTGATCGCCTCAGTAAGCAAAGGTCCTCAGGTCCGACAATGCGCGGGCCCACTGCGGCCAACGCCCACCCTAGGGTGTTTCGCTTACTGGGCTTCTACTTTAGTCCCACCCTACACACACTCACGCCCTCGTGAGATCTCGGCTCCGTCTTCCCCGTCTCTAGTCGGCACAAAACACTTGGGCCATCCTCGGCCGTAGTTGGCTTACGCTCTTCTGTGCGTGGGCATCGGTCCTATGACATTTTGCCTACCGGGCCTCTCGTGACAATCGCCTGATTTTTCAATTTTGTAGCAAAGCGTGGTTAACCCATTAAGCCCTGAAAACGTACTGACAGGACTGATCAACGTGCATGATCGCTCAAGGGTGGTGTCAGAATAGCTTGGCGCCTACAGGCGCCAAGCTATTCTGACACCACCCTTGAACTATCATGGTCGATCTGTCTCCAGAACAGTGAGGTAGACCTCAGAGAAAATCTGATATTGAAATTTAATGATGCAGTTCTCCGGGCTTAACGTGTTAACAAAGGAGGCTCTTAAAATAGGGGCACTCGATCAACACTCCATTGGGACACCCGCGGCCTACCCTTTTACTCGACATGTGCACTCCACCCACATTCTACTGTTCTACTGTTTAAATAAGGAAAATAATACGCGCACGCTCGAGAGCACACACGCTCACACACACACTCGCGCGACACACAAGCGCACGCACGCACGCACACACATGCACGCACGCGGACGCTCGTAAACCCACGCATGGCTGCACATTCAATAGCACACACATGCACTTACGTGAGCGCACGCAAAGCACACAAGCACACACACACACACACACACACACACACACACACACACTCACACACACACACACACATACATACATACACAAACAAACACACGCACATTCAATTGCACACATAATTATGCACTTAATGAGCGCACGCAAAGCACAAAAGCACACACACACACACACACACACACACACACACACACACACACACACACACACACACACACACACACACACACACACACACACACACATGCACTCACACACAAGCACGTATGTACGCACGCTGACACTGAAGTACGCACGCGCGCACGCACACGCACACACACACACGCGCGCAAACGCACGTCAACCCACTCACGTACGCACACATATTCACAAGCACACGCACGCACGCACGCACGAATACACACACACACACACACACACACACACACACACACACACACACACACACACACACACACACACACATTGACCTAACAGCTCAAGAATATTCATGCGGACAACTAAATTCTTTGACTCAGGCTTGACTCTGAAGGATCACCTCAGTCACTACACTAAGTGCACTTTTAAGATACGTTTCAAACGTAACTGAACCAAAGAGACCAGGTTCTACGCAGTTCGGTTAATCTGCGGGTCACACTATAAAAAAAAAAAATCACACTGTGGAATTGGAACTGCGCATCGCCCTCCCTCCCTCCATTGAACCTTAACGACGTAATTCCTAAATTTAAGAGTTGTCCTCTGAAGTTTACATTACAAATAAGGAGACAGATCGATCATGATAGTTCAAGGGTGGTGTCAGAACAGCTTGGCGCCTCTAGGCGCCAAGCTGTTCTGTCACCACACTTGAACTTTCATGGTCGATTCATATCTTTTTTAGTGTAGTGTGTCAGGTCTTTATGGTTAAACCCTTTGCTGTCGGCCAGTGATCACGGATTTTGCGTCATAAAACACTGCACACATTCGTGTGAAGAACACGATCTAAATGGGACCAAAAATAGTCATCAAGAACTAACAAGAGACGTAAATCCTCATGAGCCCCCGCGACAGCGGGGGCTCATGAGGTTTTATGTCTCCTGCAGCTGGCTAGCGTTTGCCTTGCTCCGCCAATTAAGGCGGGGTTAACCAAACGCTGAGATCGAGCCCATTTCGCTGTTGGGAACCTTCACTGGTATAACTGTATACAATTTGTGAAAGGATGAGAAAGCAATTTTCCGAGAACAGATTTATATTCTCAGCGTGTGATTTGGAAGAGCAACAAATCCCGGTCACATCCCAACGTAGGCCTAACCATTTACTGTCCGAAACAAACGTGAGCACACGTAGCCCTACGCAGCAGCCTTGCGTGAATGCCCCACGAGATACAGTGCGTTCTTAACCCCTTCACCGCCTGTGGACGCAGCCTGCGTTTGTGTTAATATAACGCCGGAGAGCCGCAGCCGTCAAAGGAACACGTCGCAAAGCGGTTTCAACAAGAGGCATCGATCCTCATGAGCCCCCGCAACTGCGGGGGCCCATGAGGATCTATGCCTCTTGAAGTTAGGGTGGTGTTCAGTTTTTCTCGCCAGTGAAAGGGGTTAATGGCCCAAAGGTAGTGCCTGATTAGCTTAGGTCTCTCCAGGCATCATCTTGAGCTACCATGGTCAAGTCCCAAAGGTAGTGCTGATTTCAGTAGCCCTGTGCCGGTCTCCAGGCATCTTTATCTTGAGCTACCATGGAAGTGGTCCCAAATTTCAAAACCCTGCACGGGCTGTACCCTAGAGCTACCATGGAAATCAGTCCTCCGCAGACGACTTTTAAAATGGAAAGAGTAATGACATTTCCAGCGACAAAACATTCATTTGACACCACAGGGCGTGAGCAGAAGGTTATTTACCGTCGTCAACACCTGAAGAATGAACTATCAATGACTTCCTCCGCAGTAGTAACGCTATGTATATGTCCCCCAGCCAGAGGCACAGATCCTCATGAACCCTCGCAAAAAGGCCCTCGGTTCATGACGGTTTATGTCTCTTACGGCTGTGCGATTGTTGGTGAAATGTGTGTTGTGTATGGGTACTGCGCTTTTAGTTCAGTCATGTCAGTCAGGATCAAACCGTTGAGAGATAAACTTCATTTCCGCGCCACTGGTAATAGGTCGGCGGTTTCACCACACGAATCAGTTAGTCCCGAAAATGTTACACCCAAGTTAATTTTTTTGTGTGTTAACCTTTTGGCTGTCGGTAGCGACTTTGGTCGAGGTGATTCCTGCAGGAATCACCTCGACCAAAGTCGCTAGCGAGAGCCAAGGGGTTAACTCTTTTTAGTTGCTGATCATCAGTGACGATGTCGCTCGGCCGATAAGACGCGTAACTACAACTTGACTGTTATTGACAATGGCCGTTCGGCGGAAAATACGCGTTGTTACACGTCTTTTCTACCGAGACGGATCCTCTGTCAAGGGGTTAGTACAGGCAGCCGCTTTAAAGTTTTAAGTTAACCATTTAAACCCACGGCCGCATGTCCTACATTTTTTTTAGGTGTCATTTCACGACTATGTACCACTTGCAGGAAAGGGATCGACCATGATAATTCAAGGGGAGTGCCAGGTTAGCTTGGCGCCTGTCGGCGCCAAGCTAATCTGGCACTACCCTTGAATTATCATGGTCGATCCATCTCCTGCCATGGTGAGTTGTGGCTAAAATGGGTTAAATGACACGCGCAGAATCTGTCACTATTCTGTACCGCGTTAAAGCAGCACGTTTATTTGTACGCAGAATCTGCCACTGGTCGGTGTTTACGGCAATGGGACCGTCACTGTTCATGAGTTTTGTTTCACGTCAAAGGCCTTTACACAGTGGCGTAGATACCCAAACAAAATACACGTCAACCCATTCAGCCCTGACGCACTGCGGCAGGAGATGGGTCTGATTTCAGTTGAATGAAATCTGTTCAATTCGTATTTCTTCAGCGCAATTCATTTTACATAGTCGAAGTGGTCTGATGATAATTAAACAGAAACAGACTGTGAATTGTGTAACATAGGTGATTTTTGGACTTGCGGCTTTACGCCGTATGACCCAAAATCACAGATCAGCCCACGGCTCTTTTAGCTCATTCAAGGTGCCCCCGCATCCATAGCTACCAAAGCGGCGTATAGCGTTTCCTGCGGCAACGCTATTCGACACTTCCGCAGCCATGGATGCAGGGCGCTTTGACTGCTTAGACCCATTCAGCCCCGACGCCCTACAGCAGGAGATGGATCGACCATGATAATTCAAGGGTAGTGCCAGATTAGCTTGGCGCCTGTGCGGCGCCAAGCTAATCTGGCACTGCCCTTGAATTATCATGGTCGATCCATCTCCTGCAACTAGTGCGTAGTCATTAGATGACGCCTCCAAAATTTGGGAAATACGGCCGTCGGGCTGAATGGGTTAACACTATTGAAGAGCAATCAGATTGTATAAATTTTGATTTTTATGTTTGACTTTTTTTTTTCAGAATGATTGAATTTTTTGAATGATTGTTTTATTATTATTTTTGGTATTGTGTATATTATTGTTTATGTTTGATGTTTAGAGACTGGAAAGGAACAAGTCAGAAAAAATATTTTCCTGTGCTATTGTTACAACGTATACAAACCTTGCATGCGAAGAATTGAGGTGTAAAAGTTCTTTGCATAAAAACAAATCAAAACGATACCAAAAACAATCGAACGAACGAACGAGCGAGCTAACGAACGAACGAACGAGCGAGCTAACGAACGAACGAACGAGCGAGCTAACGAACAAACGAACGAACAAAAGAAAGAAACAAAAGAACGACGGAACAAGCAATCAATCAATCAAACAAACAAACAAACAAACAAACAAACAAACAAACAAACAAACAAACAAACACGAAACGAACCGAAACGAAACGAATCTAACGAAGCGAAATGAACCACACCACACCACACCACACCACACCACAAAAAAAATTAAAAAAAAAAGAAAAAAGAAAGGAAAAAATAGAAAAAGAAAACCAAGACACAACAAAAGAAAGAAAAAACAAACCAAACCAAACCAAACCAAGCCGAACCAAACCAAACCAAACTAAACCAAACCAAACCAAACCAAACCAAACCACACACCACACCACACCACACCACACCAAATTAAACCAAACCAAACGATACCAAAAACTATGGAAAGCGGCAGTGACACGCATCGTAATGTTACTTACGTAAGTCGTGTACATGCACAGCGAAGAGAACAACAGTATTTCACAATGGAAACCCGAATAACGAGCATAGGAAACAGCAAAAAAGAAAAAAAGAAAAGTATTTGGCAATATATTAGCCCCGCAGAGCTGTCTAGGAAAGAGTGGCTGAAACTCTAAGCATCTAGTCCGCTCAGTCCCGTTTTCTTTGAGTATTATAGTAGTGGAATGAATAGGCGCAGGACGGCGCTAAATGCTTATTTATCTCCTTGTAGAGACCCATAGACCAAAACCGCCCAGAGCCTTTGGTAAAATCACGCAGAGGTTAATGAGACCAGGATGAGGCATAGATCCTCATGAGCCCCCGCATCTGCGGGGGCTCACGAGAATCTATGCCTCTTGTAGATTAAAATGCTTGTTAGGGGTGATTTAGTACTATTTAAACCTCGCAACGGTGCTTGAAATGATCAACAAAAATGAATGTTGGTCGATTTTAAGAAGTTTAAAAACCACAGAGAAAAATATCAGACGTCATACTTCTTTGCTGTTTTCGACTGGCGAATGTAGATCTGCGAATCATGCACCCTTCGAGTTGTGTTCGTGTCATGACTACACTTTCCCCTTCCACTGCCAACTGGGTGAGATAGCTGGGACCTGATAGCTTATTACTCAGGGTTCAATCACAACATTCAGTTTCTTGAAATTTCAGAAAGTCAGACAAAACACGGTGACTGCAAAGCGTGTAAAATGCAGTGAAGAACCCGAGTAAGATGAAAGCACGATTAGAAAAGACAGTTACAACACAGTTTATTAATATTTCAAAACAGACATCCAAACAAGTAGGCTACACAGTTTGGAATTTATATTTTCATGAAGTGAAAAAGCAAAGTGTGTTCGTATGTTTATTTTTGAATATTAACCCTTTTTGCGCCATGGGCGCATTTCCCGAATTTGGGAAGTATTACTTAACGACTATGAAGCACTTGCAGGAGGTGGATTGACCATGATAATTCAAGGGTAGTGCCAGATTAGCTTGGCGCCTTCAGCTGTATTGTGTTGGCGCTGAAAGGGTAATTAAATTCTGTTCAAGTGTTCTTTCTAAGCGTGTTTCTTCGTTGCTTGGGTTCTTCTCCTGAAATTCCAGGAGTTAGGAGTTGTCCTTTAAAAACTACATAGCAGCTCAGGAGACAAGCAGACCATTATAGTTCATGGGTGGTGCCAGAACAGCTTGGCGCCCACAGGCGCCAAGCTATTCTGGCACCACCTTTGAACTGTCAAGGTCGATCGATAATTGCAAGACATGGGTATCCAATACAATGTAGTGAATTAGATGGCCCTTTGGCTGTCGCTAGCCTTTTCTTGTCGAGGTGATTCGACAACACAAAAGCGCTGTCGACAGCCTACTTAACTGGGCGAGACAAACACAAACCTCGTCTCGGCGAGACACCCGAGACAGTCTCGGCGAGACACCCGTACCACCCCTTTATTCGGCACGTCTCGGGTGTCTCGCTGATCTTGTCTCGGAGAGTTCGCCGAACCTAAAAAGGGGTGGTTCGGGTGTCTCGCCGAGACTGTCTCGGGTGTCTCGCCGAGACGAGGTTCGGGTTTGTCTCGCCCATTTAAGCCAGCCCTTAAGGATTAACTCAGCGTCTGTTGAGGATGTGTCGCACAGATCAGCCACTGCCGTTGAACTATAGTGGATGATCTCTCCCCTGCCCCTTGAATGTAGCAAGTTGTTCAGTAAGCGATCCTAACTGTCGAATCCGATTTTGATTCCTCCCTTCGAAAACTTCTAGACACCCATGCCCCTGTCACCACCTGCTCCATACCTAACCGACTCCCCTCCCCCTGGCTCACTGACGACATAGCTGACGCCAAGCGCGAGCGTCGACAAGCGGAACGCCGCTGGCGATCATCTGACCTCACTGTTCACAGAGAGATCTTCCAAACCACCAGATCCAAAGTCTGCAGAATGATCTCCGACTCCAAACGTAAACATCTTCAAAACAAAATCCTGGAATCCACTTCTTCCAAAACCCTCTACGCCACCATGAACACACTCCTAGGCACTTCTAAAGACTCGCCTCTTCCCAACACACACAGCAAAGAAGAACTTCCGTCCGCTTTCTCCTCCTATTTCTCCGACAAAATCCAAACTCTGCGCAACACACTCGACACTCTGCCTTCTCCGCCTTGCCTTCCCGACCCCCCCCCCCCTTCTCCGGCACTACCCTCTCGTCCTTCCGCCCCGTCTCTCAGGATGAAGTCCTCAAGACCATAGAGTCCATGCCTTTCAAAACCTGCGAACTAGACCCCCTCCCAGCTTCTCTTTACCGGGACGGCCTCCCAAAACGTTTGCCCTTCATTACCGACATCATCAACACATCTCTAGAGAATGGCTCCGTCCCCGATATCTTCAAGTCCGCCATCGTCCGTCCTCTCCTAAAAAAAAACACAACCTCGACCCAAACGAACTCAAGAACTACCGCCCAGTCTCCAATCTCTCTTTCATGTCCAAGCTTCTTGAGAAGGTTGTCCTCAACCAACTCAACCCCCACCTCGCCGACAACAACCTTCTCAGTTCCTTCCAGTCTGCCTATCGCAAACATCACAGCACTGAAACAGCCCTTCTAAACGACCTGCTTCTCTCCACTGACTCGGGCAACATCTCCCTTCTTACGCTACTCGATCTCTCTGCCGCCTTCGACACCATAGACCACTCTATCCTCCTCCACCGCCTTCACCACTCCTTTGGCATCACTGACTCTGCCCACTCCTGGTTTCTCTCCTACCTTTCCGACAGACAGCAGTCTGTCACCATCGACGGCGTCTCCTCCAACCCAGTCAGGCTCTCCTGCGGAGTTCCACAGGGGTCCGTCCTGGGCCCGGTCCTTTTCACACTCTATACCTCTCCCCTGTCCAACATCATAAGTCTCACCACATACACCACCACCTCTACGCTGACGACTCACAACTAATAGACAAAGACAAACTCGACAACACTCAGACACTACTGACTCGCACGGCTGACTGCTATGAAGACGTGAAAAACTGGATGACAGCAAACAAGCTCAAATTGAACGACGACAAAACGGAAGCCATGCTGGTAGGCACTCGCCAGAAACTTTCCCAGCTCCCTCCCTCCCTCCACCTTCAACTCGACAGCACCCCCATCTCAGTCCCTCTCTGACTCAGTCAAGAACCTTGGCCTTATCCTCGATTCCTCTCTTTCCATGACCAGCTTCGTCTCCGCCACGGCCCAGGCATGTTATTTCCACCTCCGCCGCATCGGTCAGATCAGAAAATACCTCACTACCGAAGCTGCCACCAAACTCGCTGTCTCTCTCATCTTATCTCGCATCGACTACTGCAACTCCCTCCTTTCCGGCCTTCCTCACTCCACCACTCTCACTCTCCAGCGCGTCCAGAACAATGCTGCCCGCCTCGTCCTTAGAAAGAAAAAATCCGACCACATCACTCCCCTGCTCAAGCTCCTTCACTGGCTCCCCATCCCCCAACGCATCCAATACAAGATTCTGTCTCTCTGCTACAAATCCCTGAACAATTACGCTCCTACCTATCTCTCCAACTTACTCCACCCCTACACTCCTTCCCGTTCCCTCCGCTCCGCCTCCGACCCTCTCCGCCTCCTCATCCCCCGCACCAAACTCAGCACTTTCGGCCCCCGCTCCTTCTCAGTATACGGTCCATCCACCTGGAACACTCTCCCACTCTCTCTCCGTCAGAAACACTCTCTCTCCTCCTTCCAGTCCGCCCTCAAAACTCACCTCTTTCAACAGTTCTAGCACTACACCACCACACTCGCCACCCCAAGCTGACCGTCGTAATGTTTTTTCCCCACTATTTTGGTACGTGAGTCATTGTCTAAAGCGTGCGCATGCGTGTGCGAGTTGTGAGTGCACGCTTAGAGTTATAATTATTATAAGATAAGCGCATTATAAATACCTTAATTATTATTTTATTATAATCCGTTGGCTTTAGCCATGAAAAATCTAAAAATAGTACCAAAGGTCACCGTCTAAATGCCCTTGTACTTAATGACCTCGTCCGTAGAGGTCGAAATGTTTATTTCTTGTTCATTTTGAATCGTTCGTGTGATCGTGTGATCGACGGCGCGTTGTGAGTTTGTATGTTTTGTTTTGCTTACAGAACGTTTACATTTTTTAAACCACACAGACGACTAGTACAAAACAAAGAAGACTTACGCACAATCACTGATATGAATATTTGGAATGAAACACACTTTATTCTACACAATAACTTGTACATTTTCAAGTATATATCTAACTTCATGTTGACTAATAAAAATTATTATCGAGGATCAGATTAAACTCACTGGAAACAAAAAACAAAAAACAAATATGGAGCTGTGGGCGCAAGAGAGTCACGTCTCTTGTCGCGTTCACTCACATCCGTTAATTCATTCAAGGCCCCTTGCATCAAGCGAACGTGTAGTCAATCGTTGCCGGCATTCACTCAAGGCGCCCATGCATCAATAGCTGCAAAAATGTCATATAGCGTTGCCGGCGGCAACGCTATACGACACTTCCGCAGCTCTTGATGCGAGCACCTTGAAGGAGTCAAAACATGGACAGAACATTTCAGTAAGCAAAAGGTCCGATGCCGGTCAGTTGTTCCCTGGCCAGCTGGGACTGTTTTTTTTTTCCTTTACTATTTTATTTTCTATTACCCTTTACTATTATTATGTTTTATTTTCTATTACCCTTTACTATTATTATGTTTTATTTTCTATTACCCTTTACTATTCATTCATTCATTCAGTCCTCTCTGCGCCGTCTGGTGCTTGAGGCGACACCCTTTACTATTATTATGTTTTATTTTCTATTACCCTTTACTATTATTATGTTTTATTTTCTATTACCCTTTACTATTATTATGTTTTATTTTCTATTACCCTTTACTATTATTATGTTTTATTTTCTATTACCCTTTACTATTATTATGTTTTATTTTCTATTACCCTTTACTATTATTATGTTTTATTTTCTATTACCCTTTGCTATTATTATGTTTTATTTTCTATTACCCTTTACTATTATTATGTTTTATTTTCTATTACCCTTTACTATTATTATGTTTTATTTTCTATTACCCTTTACTATTATTATGTTTTATTTTCTATTACCCTTTACTATTATTATGTTTTATTTTCTATTACCCTTTACTATTTTTACAGTGTTAACTCATTCGCGGGAATCCGCATCTGGATGCGCGGCTTAAGCCGCGCATCCGGATGCGGATTCCCGCGAATGAGTTAAGTTCGTGTGTGCCACTTCATGCAGGTAATGGCTGCCTTGTGTTACAGGGGTGGCAGAGCTGTCAAAATACTGATAGAGTATGCGTGCTCGGGAGTTTGTCCTTATGTTTTTCACGCTTCGTAGCAAATCTGAAATATAAATTAATTAAGTAAGTACGGAAATAAATAAATAAATAAATAAATAAATCAACCGATAGATAGACAGACAGACATACAGGCAGAGACACTAGACAGACAGGTAGACAGGTAGACAGACAGAAGGAAAGACACACAACAACAAAATAAATAAATAAATAAATAAATAAATAAAAGAACAAAAGAATGGACGAACGACCGACCGACAGACCGACCGACCGACTGAATGAAAAAAACAATGAATGGCTGGCATAAACGAACAAACGAACGACCAAATGGATGAAATAACCGACTAATAAATGAATGAAGAAACAAACGAACAAAAGACCGTCCGAACGACTATACGAACAAACAAGTAGGTAAATAGGTATGAAGAGAAGCAAAGTAAATACATAAAACTTACAAGTACGTGTTCCATATTTACATACCTCCATACAGCAGGTTCACAATTTACATTCCTCACAGCAGAAACAGTTGATGAACAGGATGATTGGGCAACAAACAAGGTACAACAGACACCGCAGGCCAAAAGCGATAATGGTGCAACAACGTTCACACCCTGATTGGTCGCTGCCGCTGAAAATAAAACGCGTCAATGTGTGTTTCATCAACATTTCCATTTATTCACATTTGTCATGTGACAAGTGGGTTAACTCATTCGCGGCCAGCAGCATAAGCTGCGCATCTGGATGCGACTGGCCGCGAATGAGCTAAGTGTAGCGCTTTTTGATTGATCTCGAGAAAAAGCACAACCGACAGCCAAAGGGGTAATATGTTTATACGCATAGTATGTTTATACGCATACATATACTGGCCAGAAAAAGAAATGCGACATTGTCGGAACCATCGGAAACACTAAAGTGTTTCCAATGGTTCCAAAAAGGTTGCACTTCTTTTGCTATTCAGTATACACACGCTTCGTCAGCATACATAATGCGCGCGAGCGTCGATGTCTATTACTGTACGAATGCCGGACAGTTAGTTATTTAGGTTTAACGCCGAGCTGACGACTAAGGCCTTATGACAAGAACTTTACAGACAGCCACAAAATTCCTTATAATTATTTCCTGACTTTTCAGGGGCTGATCAGTTGCCTCCCCGGGGGTAGGGGGTGGGAGACGGAGGGGAGGGGAGAGGGGGTTTCAAACTTTTATTTAGGGGGACCCTCAACCTGATTGGCACAACAGGTCTCCCCACGACAGACCTTCCATTTCAGTGGCCGAAAAATCGAAGAGCAAGGGCCGGGAGCCTGGGGGGGGGGGGGGGGGGGGGGGTGGAGGGAGGGGGGTGAAGAGAGGGGGGAGGTTAGTTGGTTAGTTCGTGGTTTAACGTTTACGGCACCGAAGTGATAATGGACGGCCCTGACGGGCGGGTTATGGGGGACAGGGAAATCTATTGCATGTGGAGTACGACCTGAACACTGATCAACTCAGGCGCACTCCAACTGTGCCACTTTGATTTACCAGGACCTTTGAACGGACATGCTATTAAACAAGCCCGTCTTTTCTCCATGGATTGCTAGTCCAGCT
>BTPG01000002.1:316992032-317024532 GCA_036245525.1 Semisulcospira habei
CGCCCCCCCCCCCCCCCCCAAACCCAAAATTCTTCAATTCTTTTTGGGGTGTTTGGACCCCCCCCCCCCACCACCCCACCCTCCCGTTGTTTGATATTTTGGCAAATGGTGAGAGTCTTAACACACGCCTTCTCTCTCTCCCCCCCCCCCCCCCCCCCCCCCCACGCTTTTTGATTTTTCGGCCCCTGGAAGCAAGGTCTAGCGTTAGGGAGGCCTTTTGTATCAGGCTGAAGGTCCCAATCGAAAAGTTGGAACCCCTTCCCCCTCCCCCTCCCCACCACCCTCGAGGTACTTTGATCCGCCCCTGCCTTCCCTGCCACTGTACGGTTCTGAAATCTTGATTCATTAAACAGCCAAAAGCCAACACCGTCCAAGAAACATGGATACAAACTGGTCTCAGCCGTCGCGGGGGCTCTTGAGGATCTATGTCTCTTGCAGTTGGATCATGGTCACTTGTTTCTCTCGACAGTGAAGTGGTCAAATCCTTCGCTGCCAGTGATAAAGAATCGCTCGCCTGAAATCACTTCAAACTGGCCGACTTTCTCGTGAAGACCCCCCCCCCCCCACACACACACACACACACAGATTTAACCCTTTTAGCCCCAAGGTCCCATTTCTCAAATTTTGGAGGTGTTGCCTAACGACTACGTACCAGTTGTAGGAGATGGCTTGACCATGATAATTCAAGGGTAGTGTCAGATGAGCGCCAAGCTCATCTGACACTACCCTTGAATTATCATGATCAATCCATCTCCCACTGCAGGGTCCTGGGGCTAAAAGGGTTAAATGGGACCCAAAATAAACACAAAGAACACAAAATTATCCAGAGACGTAAATCCAGCTATTCTGGCACCACCCTTGAACTATCATGCTCGATCCACGTCTTGCTGTGGTGTGTCGGGGCTGAATGAGATAAGAGACTAGCAAGCTTGTTGTTTGGCACACATTTAATTATGAGTGCCTCTCTCTTTCCCATAATAATGTATATTCACGGTCTGCCACACACACACACACGCACGCACAAATACACGCACGCATGCACGCACGCGCACGCGCACACGCACCGATTTTTTGTTCGTTTACTTATACGTGTGCTGAAGTATCAGTTTATATACATGTGCATGAAACCATGAGCAAAACAAATGCATGTCGATTTTGGCTGAAGGTAATGTTTTTGTTGCGATGATTCCGGCAGGAATCATCACGACAAAAAGCGCTACCGACACTGAGACAAAGTGTTCACCCCTTTACTGCCGGAGGCGAAGGCCCCCCCCCCCCCACCCCCCTACCCCCGAATGAAAAAGAAGAAAGAAATGGCGGATGCTCTTGTTTGCGCACAAAGGATTAACTCATTCGAGACGTGCCGCCTCTGGATACGCGGCTTAAGCCGCGTATCCAGAGGCGGCACGTCTCGAATGAGTTAACAATTTCACTAAATTATTTTATCAGAAAATTTAGGCTTGCCTGTTATTACCTGTCTGGCATAAAGCACAGATTATCACGGGCACTTGCAGGCGCAATGACTCGCAATAGTCTATGTATCGCGGTCAGACGGAAGTGTTTAGCTGATTTAACTCAGCAGGAGCGCAACAGAATCTTGCTGGTAAAGTCGGCTCCATTTACATCACGTCCTTAGAGTTATGGCTTCTGCAACTAGTAGGGGTATATGTATTACTTCGCCTGTGCCTCCAGGGGCTCATGAAAATCTACACCTCACGCCCACAGAAAATGGCACCGTTTACATAATCACTTTTTGGCTGTCGCTAGCGCTTTTGGTCGCGGTGATTCCAGCGTCACAACTGGAGTGGAGATAGTAAAGGGAGACAGTTCATGCCGTCATTAGCAGAGTCGCCTTAAAGCAGTTCTGTCCCTTAGACCGTTTTGACTGACAGAAGAGAAAACGGGGTTGGGGGCGGCGGTGGGAGGAGTTAGGGGCGGTACAATTTTATATCATTGAGTGTCTATGAAAAATCACACCCTGTCATTCATTCAAACAGATGACTTTCAAAAAATTCTGAGACGTAGTCACTTTATTTATCTGTCAATTACTGTTAATGAACGAGGCAATGAATCAATGACATACCTCCAATTCATGTAATAGACGATGTTAGTTGGAAATCAAAAGTAGGTCAAAATGCACGTGTTTCGGGCGAAAACAGCTGTTTTCGCCGAAACACGTAAAATTTCGACATATTTGATAATTTCTGATTTCCGGAAATCGTATATTCCACCACCCCCACCCCAAGCTCATTCCCAACACCACCCCACCCTCACCTGCTCAACTGTCAACAAGCTTTCGTGACCAGTGTTCACCTCGTGCGGACAGGGCGTGAGTAAAGTTCATGGGTCGCAGCAACTGAGGTAACAACTACCCGCGTGAAGTTCACGTGAAAGTCGGACAATAATGATGACAGTTGTTTGGATGGCTTGCATAGGGCTAACATCGAATGGATAGTAGACATAAGTTGTCAGTGACATACACACAACCATCCTTGTTGCGTTTCATGACCGGAAGTACCGGAAGTACTTTATTAAACAAAGTCATTCGACAATAACATTACTTTCGATTTTAGTTTCGAATATCGATACATCTCCCCCCCTTTTTTTTTTCTTTCCAAAACTAGAGTACAGTTACATAATCGAGGGATAGTAACAAAATCGAGATCGAAAGTTAGTCGCGATATCGAGATGGCCTGGTAATACATCGGCCAAAGCGCGTCCGTCGCCCTTCGTCTGGGGGTTGCCCTTCGTCTGGAGGTTGCCCTTCGTCTGGAGGTCGGCCAGGGGAAGCTGGTGTAGCTGGGCTCACAGCTGGCGATGGAGGCTGGTCGATCACCCTCTCAGGTCGACGAGGTGTTCACTGCATCTGCACCTTGGATGACAGCTGCTGGGCAGTCTCTGGGCATGGTTTAAGGTGGCGTCGGTTGCGGCGAATTTCACCACCATGCTGTGTTCTGAGCAAGTACGAACGCTCGCCACTTTGTTCCACCACTCGATCTGCTGGCAGCTTCCATCCCTTCTCTCCATCCAATTTCACAAAAACTGGATCGCCTGGATGAAGCGTTGGAAGTGGTTGGACTCCGTGATGACGGTCAAAGTTATTCTTCTGCCTATGTTTAAAAGCATCGTCTCTTTCAGGAAGAGAGTCTCGTGCAGGATGAGAGCATGGCTGCAGTGTCCTAGATAGAGTTGGGAGGGTCGTTCTGATTTTTCTTCCATAGGCCAACTCTGCTGGGCTGGCACCCAACTCCGGAATTGGCGTAGAGCGATACGCCAGCAAAGCAGCAAATACGTCGTCCTGTTGCAAAATTGTCTTTGCTGTTCTTACAGCTCTCTCTGCTGCACCGTTAGCCTGCGGGTAATGCGGGCTTGTCGTCACATGTTGAAAGTTCCACACTCTCGAAAATTCAGCAAATTCATTAGACGTGAACTGAGTTCCATTGTCCGATATCAAAGTCTCTGGCACTCCATGACGTGCAAAAATGTTCTTCAGCTTTGCTATGACTTGTTTGCTGGTTATGTTTGGTAAGTGTGCAATTTCAATGTATCTGCTGTAATAATCAAAGCATATCAGGAAGTAGGAGTTCTGGAATTCACAAATGTCCACTGCCATGCGTCGAAACGGACCATCTGGCAGATCTGATGGTATCATTGGCTCTTTCCTTTGCGAGGGTTGTTTTTCAGTACAAAACTGGCAGCGACTGATTCTTTCTTTGATTTCTTTGCTGATGTGCGGCCACCACACAGTTTGTTTTGCTCGCTCTCGGCACTTGTTAATTCCCAAATGTCCTTCATGAATTTTATCCATCACTTCTTTCTGTAGCGACTGCGGAATCACTATCCTGTCTCCTTTAATAAGAAGTCCATTGTACTCACTGAGTTCTGCTCTAACAGCATACAAATTTCTTGCTCCGAGCTTCACATCTTCTTTATATTCTGGCCATCCTTTTCTTGTGTAATCTAGAGCTATGGAGAGAGAAATGTCCTTTTCTGTTTCCTGTCTCACCTTTTCCAGATATTTGTCTGACGTAGACCATGATGCTTTCACTGTGTTCACATGAAGTGTAACTTCTTCTTCTGTTTGACTGTGTCTTTCTTCATTACTAGGACTTCTGGACAATGCGTCTGCAACTGCCATCTGCGTGCCTGGCATGTAGACTGCTTGGATGTTGAAGCGAAGAAGTCGCATGAGTAGACGTTGACATCTCAGAGGAGAATCTTGCAAATCTTTGGTATTCAACAGAGGGACAAGAGGTTTATGATCAGTTTGTAGAGTGAATGTTGGTAAGCCGACGAGATAGCGCTCAAAACGTTCACAACTCCAAACAGCTGCGAGTGTCTCTTTCTCAATCTGCGCATATTTCTTTTCTGCTGGTGTCAAGGTTCGGCTGCAATATGCCACTGGTCTTAAAGTACCGTCCTCTTGCTCCTGAAGGAGTACGCCACCTAGCCCATATGAGCTGGCGTCTGCACTGACCACTGTAGGCTTAGCTAGATCGAAGAATACCAATGTTGGTGCACTGGTCAAGAGTTCCTTTATTTTTCCAACTGCCTGTTTCTGAGGTGGTCCCCACGACCACGCTGTCTTTTTCTCCAGCAAGACAGACAATGGCTGCATGATCGTCGACAGGTTTGGAAGGTGACGACCAAGGAAATTCACCATCCCCATGAAGCGTCGCAATTCTGCTACATCTGTTGGCTCTGCCATATTGATGATAGCGGCAGCCTTGTCTTGGTCGATATGCACACCGTCTCCGCTGATGACAAACCCGAGGAATTTTATCTGCTTTTTGTAGAATTCACACTTTCCTCGGTTCAGTTTTAGTCCAACATCACGTAGTTTCTGCATTGCTGATTCTAAGTGTTCCTTGTGTGCCTTCTCATTTTCACTGAAGACGATTATGTCGTCGTAGAAGCATGCTGTGTTTGGATGGTCTGAGAGGAAGCCCTCCACAGTTCTCTGAAAGATTTCTGGGGCTGAAGTAATACCCTGAGGCAGTCTACGGTAAACGTAACGTCCAAAAGGCGTAATAAAAGCTGTCAGTTTACTAGACTCCTTGTCCAATGGCAATTGAAAAAATCCAGATGAGGCATCTAACTTGCTAAACACCTTAGCTCCATTCATCTTGTGTAGAATGTCCTCAATTGTGGGTAGCATGTATCTCTCCCTTTTAACAGCCTTGTTCAATTGCTTATAGTCTGTACACAACCTGATGCCGCCACACTTTTTCTGTATTGGGACGATAGGTGCTGTCCAGTCTGTTGGTTCATGAATTTCTTCGATGATGTTTGCTTCTTCAAGTCTCTTAAGTTCATCTTTCACTTTCTGTAGAAGCGGAATGGGCACACGCCGTGCTGCATGCACTGAGTAAGGAGTATGGCCTTCAGCCAAAGTTATGTGCACTGGATCACATTTCACATGCTTTTCATCTAATTCACCGAAGAGAGGATCCTTTGTACTTGGAATTTGTACTTCATCTAGGCGCTGTAAAAGAGTCAGTTGTGCCACTGCGTCTCTACCTAGTAGATTGTCTGTGTCTGAATTGATAACAAAACAACGAAAGTTGTATAGTTCATCATTTCGATTCACTTGTGCCATAAATTCCCCTTCGTTCTTGATCACTCCTCCTGGTCCTTTTAAGGTCACGTTTGTTTTCCTTAATTGTGGTCTTACTTTCAGTTTGTTGTATTGCTTTCTTGTGATTACTGAGACATCTGCTCCGGTATCCAGCTTAAAAAGCGTTTGAGTGCCACAAAAGTCTAAACATACTTTCCAGGGAGGCTCAGAACTGGTATCTTGAATACAACCAAGACTGAAGGTTTCACTGGAATCATTTTCATGCACTACTTCGTTCACAGTGGGACGTGATCTGCAGACTACTGCATAATGTCCTCTTTTAGCACATTTCCTACACTGTTTTCCTTTTGCAGGGCATCTTCCTGGTGGATGACTTTTCCCACATGCATCGCAATTCTTATGCTGCGTGTTCTGGGCTGCACCTCCACGTGCACCATTGAATCCAGAGTTCATCTTTCCTCGTCCACCTCGCCCGCGTTTCGAAGTATGTCCTCTAGTGTGATGAAGAGCGTCAACACTGTGTGTTCTCTGATCTTTGATCTGTGTTTTAACCAGTTCATAATGACGTGCTGCATCCACTGCTTGCTTGAGACTGAGCGTTGTTTCTAACTGCAACTTTTGACTTACTTCAGTGTCTAGTAGTCCTATTACTAGTCTGTCCCTGATGCTTTCCTCTTCTTTTGTGCCAAAATCACACGTACTAGCCATGTCATGTAAGGTACGCACATATTGTTCTACTGTCTCTCCAGCCTGCTGTTGACGAGCATAGAATTTAGCCCTTTCATGAATCACATTGCGCCGCGGAATGAAATGTTCGTTGAATTTATCCAGCACAGAATTAAACACATTTCTTGGATTTGGCTGTCCTTCTTGAGGTTCCTCGAACTGAAGAGAGTTGTATATGCGGTCTGCGTCTTTCCCCATCGCATAAATTAATGCGTATATTTGCACATCTTGGTCATCTTTGTGCAGCTTTGTCGCCGTTTGAAAACGAAGAAACCTGTCACGCCATTCTGGCCACATGTCTGGTTGCGCAAAGTCAAATTGTTCAGGCCACTTCGCCATTATACAGTCAATATAAAGCACAAACGTTAGCTAGAAGAATACTGAAGCTTTTACTTCTGAATAGGGCTAACATCGAATGGATAGTAGACATAAGTTGTCAGACAGTGACACACACACGACCATCCTTGTTGCGTTTCATGACCGGAAGTACCGGAAGTAATAATAATAATAATAATAATACCGTTATTATATAGGCGCTTTTTCTAAATTTTGGGGAAATCGACTCAAAGCGCCGCGCCTGAAACCCAACACACACACTTACGAAACAGACACGGATTTACGCCATTTAAGACAAACACAGTACAAGACAAACGAAGGGCCAGTCAGCTACTGAAGTTACAGAGATAGAGTACTTTATTAAACAAAGTCATTCGACAATAACATTACTTTCGATTTTAGTTTCGAATATCGATACAACAGTTAATCATTCACTGTACGAATTGACGGTTGCTTAGAGTTCACAGCGATACATTTCCCTCTTGGAGATCTTTTGGTCAGGCCCCCCCCCTCCCAACCCACCCCAAATTCTTTAACTCATTCAGCCCGACGCAGGTATTTCCTAAATTTTGGAGGCGTCATCTAACGACTGCGCACCTGTTGCAAGAGATGGATCGACCATGATAATTCAAGGGTAGTGCCAGATTAGTTTGGCGCCTGTCGGCTACAAGCTAATCTGGCACTACCCTTGAATTATCATGGTCGACCCATCTCCTGCTGTAGTGCGTCAGGGCTGAATGAGTTAAAATGATAATAACAAAGTCCCTTTTTTGTGTGTTTTGACCCCACCCCCCATTCCTCCCTGTTTGATTTTTTGGCGAGTGGTGAGAGTGTTGACACACATGCACCTTCTCTCGCCCCCCCCCCCTACCCCACCCGGGTCTGCCCTGGGGGACTTGGGTGGGGTTAGGTATTTTTTAGTTCCCAGGGTCACCCTGGTCAGCCCCACAGGGTGGGGTTTTCTCTCTATTCTGGGGCATGTGTTTCTGTCTACCCGAGGTCCATTCACCTGTATTTGCCTTTTTTAAACTCTCCCTACTGTCTGCACTGCCTGTAGCTCTTGATATTGGATGTGTGTTGCTAAATGGTCTTAGCTTTATTTAGGCCCCATGTGTTAGGTTTATTTAATGTGTTTGACCGGCTGGCGACATACATTCAATATTCTGTTTAGTTGGTTGTTTTTTTTCACAAGCAGTGCAGGCACGTCCTGAGAAAGCCTTGTTGCTGTCGGGACGTTAAGCAATGTACAATCAATAATCAATCTTGGCAGTGAACGGGTTAAAATCTCCTGACGTGGTATGCCGTCTTCAGACAACTCCAAAATTTAGGGATTTTGACCGTAGGGTCTAATGTTCCGAGGAATACGCTTTGTGTTAACCCCCTATGAGTCAGGCGCGTTTAATGTCGGTTGCTGCATGCACACGGTAGTTTAAAATAGATTAACCACTTCCCTGCCACTGTACGTATAGTTTTTGTTTCTGAAATATCTTTTTCATTCATCGACTAAGAGCCAAAACCGTCCAAGAAACGTGGATACAAATTGGTCTCAGCAAGAGGCATAGATCACCAAGTGCCCCCGCAATTGCGGGGGCTCTTGATGATCTATGCCTTGTCATGGGCATCGTAGTGTGGTGTTAATTTTTTTTACGGCAGTGAATGGATTGAAATTGATTAACTCATTCGCGGCCAGCCGCATCCGGATGCGCGGCTTATGCCGCGCATCCGGATGCGGCTGGCCGCGAATGAGTTAACGTGTTTTCTTGGAAAGGGTCAGGGGCTGAATTACATCCAGCCTCATTTCAACTTTTTCATATTCTAGTGGGAGCGCACAAGACTAAGATCAAGCAGCAAGATTCTACAGTGTTGTGTGTCATCACCAGCTCCGGCCTCTTTCATGGAGACTGGCACTGCCGGGCTCCGGACTGTGACGTGAATTTCCAACTGGTTTCTGTTCAGCCGTATGTGTAAGTGACATCTCGGACTCCAAAAGTCATAGTTGGGTTAAGAGTTTTGGGTTGTAACAGTAACACTTTGTACGAACCGTTAAACGTCTTTCAGACGTTCGTGGCTGGAGCTGGCTAGCTGGGGTGGGGGTGGGTTTAGGGTGGCAAGTTTCAAGGAGTCAAGTTTGATCACAGTAGGAAGTTTTCTTTTTACTGTCCTTTCACTCGGTCTTCTTCCTCGTCTTCTGAGTTTAGAATGTTCAGTGTCTACTGAGGCCTTCTAACCTGCCTTTTTTCTTACCTTTTTGTACTAACTGCATGCTACAGTGGCTTATTCAGGCCATTTTTGAAAAGGCACCTCTGCGAAGTCAATGTATGTAATGGAGGAATGACTCATCTTTACTCATTGAATCCGACAGAGATTAACCCCTTGGCAGTGTTGATCAAAACTGTGCGCCTGACTCGGAACAGTGGATTAACATCGCGGACAAATAATTGAAACGTCGCGTGTTTGTCTGGGCTACTAGTTCGCTTGTTTTCGTTGAAACGCGGCATTTTGGACCTAATTCTGACTTTTACGCGTCTGTATAGTTTGGTTTCGTTTGCAATGAACGAGAGCCAAATCGTGGCGGATAACCAGTGTATGCCATAAGCGTAGACAACACTTCAAACATCTCCAAGAGGCATAAATCACGAGTGTTTATGCTCACGGTAGAAGCTGATTATGGGCCTTGACTTAGTTCTCGTTGGTTGATGGCAGTCGCACGTTGCACTGAAACGAAACGTTACTAATCGCTGGAAACTTGTAGTCGGAAATGGAGCAACCATGATCAGTGGGGAGTACCTGATCAGCATGGCGCCTTATTCTCCAGGCACCAACCTAATCAGGCACTAACCTTGGGACTGTCATCGTTCTCTAGTTTCCTTCTGTTAGCGCTGGAAATAAAAGTTAATAAACTGGCGTTTTCATTAAAAATGTAATAAAATGGAATATATTTGAGAAATACTGATACTAAAAAAAGCAGCACATACCTAAGAGGGCGGGATGGGAGGTTTTAAGTGTGTTCGTCTGTGATTGTTGGACCTTGTGGCCGAGATCCGTGAGGTTTGGAATCTCGGACCAGCACACGTATACTAAGTATACTAATCATTACGTACATTTTTACTGGGACATGCTGATTTGCTGCATTATGTTAACCCATTTAGCCCCGACACACCTCGGCAAGAGATGAATCGACCATGATAATTCAAGGGTAGTGCCAGATTAGCTTGGCGCCTGAAGGCGCCAAGCTAATCTGGCACTACCCTTGAATTATCATGGTCGCTCCATGTCCTGCGACTGGTACATACTCAATAGGTGATACGCCTCTGAAATTTGGGAAATGTGGGCGTGGGGATAAGGATTAACGAAAAAGTACCGGATAGAAACTGGTTTAGGTGTATCGTACAATGCGAGCTTCGGATCCCCCGTCACTTGGCCTTCCTCAGGCTGGCTGGAAATGATTGCTCCCTGTTCTGTCGGTCGCCGAGTCCCATTGTCACTTTCTTTGTTTCCCATCCTCGGCGCCAGTCATGGGCGTTTTCTTCCGGTTCTTGTGGCGTCCTCGTTGATGAGGACTTTCACTCGCTCTCTGGGTGTGAAGTTGTCAGTTATGTTGGAGAGATTTTTCTCTGGCCTCTTGGTTCATATTTTCTTTTGCTCTTCATCATGGTCGTCGGTTGTGACCCCACCCGGGTCTGCCCTGGGGGACTTGGGTGGGGTTAGGTATTTTTTAGTTCCCAGGGTCACCCTGGTCAGCCCCACAGGGTGGGTTTTTCTCTCTTTTCTGGGGCATGTGTTTCTGTCTGCCCTTTGTCCATTCACCTGTATTTGCCTTTTTAAAACTCTCCCTACTGTCTGCACTGCCTGTAGCTCTTGATATTGGATGTGTGTTGCTAAATGGTCTTAGCTTTATTTAGCCCCATGTGTTAGGTTTATTTAACGTATTTGACCGGCTGGTGACATACATTCAATATTCTGTTTTTTGTTTTTTTTCACAAGCAGTGCAGGCACGTCCTGAGAAAGCCTTGTTGCTGTCGGGACGTTAAGCAATGTACAATCAATCGTCGGTTGTGTTGAGTGGGTTTTCTTCTCTCTGGCTCCTGAATGTGTTCTCTTCCGGAAAAGGCGCCGGAGAACTGATCACTCGTGTACATTCAGTCTGAGGAAGGGCTGGCGACGGAGTCGCAACCTCGCATAGTATAGTCCGAACCAGTTTCTACCCAGTACATTTTAACTAATTTAGCCCTTAGGCACTTCAGCCAGTGGCCGATCAACCCTGATTCAAGGGTAGTGCCAGATTAGCTTGGCGCCTGAAGGCGCCAAGCTAATCTGGCGCTACCCTTGAATTATCATGCTCGATCCATCTGCAATTGGCACACAGTCCATAATCGACACCTCTTGAAAAATGCAGCCGTCGGGTTAAACGGGTATAAACAATGCAGTGAATTCGTTATCTCTGCAAGAAGAATAAAGCTTGAAAGTTGATAAGCCCTTGCGGATCACTGCCTGTTTGAGAAAAGGGTTATTTACTTTAGGTGAAACATTGTACTGAAGATTGAACGCTTATTACATCAAGGCAGCAATTCCAGGGTAGTGCCGGATTAGCATGGCGCCTTGAGGCCTTAAATTATCGGCCATGGCCAATCCAGCTCCAGCAACTGGTAAAGTGCGGCTGTGTGGTTAAATGGGTTAATTTAGAATGTGATTTATTCCTTTCACACGCAGAACCAAACGGATCTAATTTCAGACAGTTGCATGATAATCATTATAAACTTGCCGGAAATGAACCAACCATGAAAGTAAAGGGGAGTAACCCGATCAGCACAGTGGGGCCTCATGACTTGGCTCGTATTCTGCAGTTGGTACTGGAAATGGAAGATGTGTAAATAGGAGTTCTAAAGTGTACGTCCCCCACCCGGGTCTGCCCTGGGGGACTTGGGTGGGGTTAGGTACTTTTTAGTTCCCAGGGTCACCCTGGTCAGCCCCACAGGGTGAGTTTTTCTCTCTATTCTGGGGCATGTGTTTCTGTCTACCCTTGGTCCATTCACCTGCTGATTTGCCTTTTTAAAACTCTCCCTACTGTCTGCACTGCCTGTAGCTCTTGATATTGGATGTGTGTTGCTAAATGGTCTTAGCTTTATTTAGGCCCCATGTGTTAGGTTTATTTAATGTATTTGACCGGCTGGCGACATACATTCAATGTTCTGTTTATTTTTTTTTTCACAAGCAGTGCAGGCACGTCCTGAGAAAGCCTTGTTGCTGTCGGGACGTTAAGCAATGTACAATCAATCAATCTATTCTGGGGCATGTGTTTGTGTCTACCCTTGGTCAATTCACCTGTACTATTTGCCTTTTTAAAACTCTCCCTACTGTCTGCGCTGCATGTAGCTCTTGATATTGGATGTGTGTTGCTAAATGGTCTTAGCTTTATTTAGGCCCCATTTCCTAGGTATATTTAACATATTGGACCGGTTGGCGACATACATTCAATGTTCTGTTTAGTTTTTCACAAGCAGTACAGGCACGTCCTGAGAGAGTCTTGTTGCTGTCGGGACGTTGAGCAATGTACAATCGTCAATCACCTAAAGTGTACGTATTTCAAAATTCGCATGTCCGGGTTTAATTCTGATGTTTCATCGAAACACGTGCGATTTGACCTACATTTTGAATTTCGAAATTCTAGTCGCTGTGTTTAATGACAACTGTAATAAAATAGATTTAAAAAAAAATTATATGAAAAATAAAATGACGCATTCTGCCCGAGGACCGAAATCCCCAAGTTTTGTAGTTGCCCTCTGAAGGACTGTATCGAGCATGAGAGTTCAAGGGTGGTGCCAGAATAGCTTGGCGCCTATGGGCGCCAAGCTATTCGGGCACCACCCTTAAACTATCATGCTCGATCATTGTCTTGCTGTGGAGCGTCCGGGCTGAATGGGTTAATTGTAAATACAAGTACCAAAGTGGGCGGGAGGTGTGGTTTTAAGTGTGTTGGTCTGTGATTTTGGACTTTATGGCTGAGAGCCGTGAAGTCTGCAATCGTAGACCAGCACATCTATTCTAATAGACGATTTCCGCAATCAGAAGTAGGTCAACATTGTACATGTTTCGACGAAAACTCTGGATTAAAAGCCAGGATACCGCCTGATAGTCCTGGCTTTTAAATCTATTTTCGTCGAAACGCGTACACTTTTGACCGAATTCTGATTTGTCTATTGTTACTAATATTATTTTTAATTTGAAAAAAATCTGTTAGTACCTTGTAGAAACTGGCGACCACTGTCCTTTATGGAGTGTTTGCTGCGGCTAGTTATATAATGGGCGCAGAATTAAAGCCTGGAACCCTTTCATGGATGTTTTTCCTGGAATGCACTGCGAGGACTGACTGAGACTGAGTGGTGGTTTGGCACCGTGTTCTACGTATTCACAACACGCAGACTACAAGGTGTATAACGGTATTGTACTTTTACTTTATCTTGACCCCTTTGCTGCCAGTGATCACGGATTTCGCGTCTGAAACCATTGCACGCGTGAAGAGTACAAATGAAATGAAAAATGGACATGGAACACGTGACTAACAAGAGACCTAATCTTCGCAACTGCACGGATGGGGGGGGGGGGGGGTGGGGGGGGGGGGGCTTGAGGGTTTGTGCTCCGGTAGTAAAGGGGTTAACATTCTGATGAAAGTACAATGCAATGTTTCGTGGCGCAGCGTCAAGTCCATGTACAAGAAGCTGTGCAGATTGCGGGCGCTATGTCTGTAAAAGATGTTCAGTTGCCCGCACAGTACTGCAGCAGGAGATCGCTCGACGATATTTCAAAGATGGTGCCTGACGAGGCCAAGCTAATCTGGCACTATCCTTAAATTATCATGGTCCATTTCCGGCAACTGGTACATAGTTGTTAAACCTCAAATGTGGGAAAAGCGGCCGTGGCACACGCTATAACGGCCTGTACCTCGGTATACAGCAGGCTGTAACCCCTTCACTGCCAACGACCCACCCGGGTCTGCCCTGGGGGACTTGGGTGGGGTTAGGTATTTTTTAGTTCCCAGGGTCACCCTGGTCAGCCCCACAGGGTGGGTTTTTCTCTCTATTCTGGGGCATGTGTTTCTGTCTACCCTTTGTCCATTCACCTGTATTTGCCTTTTTAAAACCCTCCCTACTGTCTGCACTGCCTGTAGCTCTTGATATTGGATGTGTGTTGCTAAATGGTCTTAGCTTTATTTAGGCCCCATGTTGTAGGTTTATTTAACGTATTTGACCGGCTGGCGACATACATTCAATTTTCTGTTTAGTTTTTTTTTTCACAAGCAGTGCAGGCACGTCCTGAGAAAGCCTTGTTGCTGTCGGGACGTTAAGCAATGTACAATCAATCCAATCAAACCCTTCACTGCCAACGACCCTGAAACGACTGCACGCTTACCGACATTCGCGTCAAAAACAGATCTATGTAAATGAGACAAAATCGTAGGACAAACAACTTGGGAGACCTAAATCCAAGTGAGCTCCCGCGACTGCTTTCGCCTTGCTCCAGCAGCTAAGTACATCTTGATACGCACTCCTGGCACCACCCTTGAACTATCGTGGGCAGTTTACTGTCGGAACTGAAATGTATCCTTCATACAACGCTACTCTAGAGAAATCGGCCTCAGGATGTAATGGGGATAAGGCGTTGGGTACAATCTGAAAGGACTGCCGCAGCGCAGACAGTGGGAAGAATTTAGAAAAAAAATAAGTGGATGGACCACAGAAACGTATGCAAGATGTATGCGGGGATGACCAGGTTGACCCTGAGAAATAAAAGGTGGTAGACCCCAACAAAATCCCACAGGACAGACACGGTGGGGGTTCACGGTAGTTCAAGGGTGGTGCCAGAAAAGCTTGGCGCCTCCCTGCGCCAAGCTATTTTGACACCACCCATGAACTGTAATGGTCGATTTTTCTGCGTAGCTGTAGCGTAGTCTTAAGGTGTTTGCTTCCAGTAAAGATATCTCGAACATTTCGCTGATAACCTGACTCGGTTCAGCATTAATATTGGCCGTACGGCATGGAAAATAATTTTAACAACTTCAAGGTGGCTCGTATCAATAGCTGCGGAAGTGTCGTACAGTGTTGTCGCCGGTAAAGCTATACTTGATCAGGTGTGCTTTGAACGAGTCAAAACTACGTAGACAAGTTTCCCCAGTTCACCAGGAAGTTGCGTGTATAAATCTGTATCGGCTTTCAGTGTTGCTCTTTATCTGTCGGTCGATAACTTTAGATAGGATTTATGTTTAGGTATTGCCAACACGAAAATGATACCGATGTATTCACTTCATTTAACTCGTTCAGCGCCGACACACCACAGCAAGACGCGGATCGAGCATGATAGGACAAGGGTGGTGCCAGAATAGCTTGGCGCCAATCTATTCTGGCACCACCATTGAACTATCATGCTCAATCTCTGCCTCTAGAATTGTAATCCAGTCCTTCAGAGTCAGTGCGACTTCCAAATTTGGGAATTTCGGTCCTCGGGCAGAATGTGTTAAGTATTAACTCGTTCAAGATAATGTTTATCGGCTTTCACGTTGGCACTTTATCTGTCGGTCGATAACCACAGACATGATTTCGTTTTACGTGCATAGTTTGCCGACACCAAAACCATACCAGTACTGGGAGCTGGGTGGCTCGGCGCTCGACTAAAGGTCGCGGGTTCGAATCTAACTAGGGACGAAATTTGTTCAGACCCTATTCGGTGCCCTGTCTTTGAAATCATCTTCGTAGTGGACAGAAGACGGCAAGTCTACGTTTTCATACTGATGCACTCACTTGATATGCATGCCAGACGTGAGACAAGGTTGGTTGGTTGGTTTGTACATTGCTTAACGTCCCGACAGCAACAAGACTTTCTCAGGACGTGCCTGTGCTGCTTGCGAAAACAAATTAACCCTTTTAGCCCTAGGACCCTGCAGCAGAAGATGGATTGATCATGATAATTCAAGGGTAGTGCCAGATGAGCTTGGCGCCTGAGGGCGCCAAGCTCATCTGGCACTACCCTTGAATTATGATCAATCCATCTCCTACAACTGGTACACAGTCGTTAGGCAACACCTCCCAAATTTCAGAAATGGGACCTTGGGGCTAAAAGGGTTGAACAGAATATTGCTAAAACCTAGGCATGCTAGGGATGCTGCACCGTACTCGAGTTTACAAAAAGAGCAGAAAATCATTACAGTTACCAAATATGTACAGGGAAATGCATTAACCGCAAACACACACAACTCATCATCTCTTAGGTGCAGCAGACCATTTAGCAACACGCATCCAATATCAAGGACTCCATCGTGACACAATGAAGATTGGTACATGGAATACACATACCAAGGGGAAACACTCGACGCTGGACAGACAGTTGGGTCCCTTGAGACAAGGGCTCTAACTGTTAGTTTGCCAAGCGTTTTGTCATTTCCCTTGGTATGTGTATTCACTTAACACATTCACGACGTGACGCATCCGGATATGCGGCGTTAACGCCGCGTATCTGGATGCGTCACGTCGCGAATGAGGTCATCCGCTCAGTGTCAGCTGCCACAGTGTTTCCGTGCAGTTTTCTTTGATTCAATTCCAAATCCTAGATGTCTCATGAATATGGACTCAAAGTGATCTCGGCAAGAGGCATAGATCCTCATGAGCCCCCGCAACTGCTGGGGCTCATAAGGATCTATACCTCTAGCAGTTGGGCGGCGTCACCTCAGATTTTCTCTACACTGAGCGGGTTAATATTCACACTCAACGCCTTGCATAAATAACATGATTCAAGAAGTTTATTTCCATAAATGGATACTTGTCTTTGTCCACCGAGCATAAACCAGTAAACAAACAAGTGTTAGTAAAACAATGTAACAGAAACATGCGCTATCTTTTGCACAAACGGAGGGTGTGCCTGTCCGGTCACAGATACTCCTACTTGGTTTTCAGGGGCACCGTAAAGCAACCCCCACGAACACAGAAATAAAGCATAGCATTTGTATTCCCACACCACACAGACACACAAACACACACACACAAACACACACACAAACACACACAAACACACACACAAACACACACACACATTTTCAGTAGGATAGACTAATTACGAAGCCCGTTAAACCGAGCCAAACTAAACCAAGCGAAACGAAACCAAGACAAGCCAAATGTAAATAACAAACAAAGAAACAAACGACAAATTCAGTAAATAATAACAACGAAAACAAAGGGGCTTACAGAAAAGCAAACAAACAGACCATAATAACTCCCTCGTTGCACAATAAAAGGTGAAGCGGATCCATTTACAAGAGACATAGATCCTCATGAGCCCCCGCGTACGCGGGGGCTCATGAGGATCTATGCCTCTTGCTGACACCATCTTATATCAGTGTCCCGCTGGAAGGCTCGCGGTCTTTAGTGCTGAATTAACAAATGTCACAAACACAAATCTCCGACAACTAGCAAACCAAATCGATGACCGCCAAGCAGAGATGGGGTTAAGCTGTGTTTTAACAGGCAAGAGGCGTCTCCAAGTTGCGGCCCCATCAGAGTGTTGGCCGCTTTGTGTTAGTCGTCGTTCTTCGTCTGAAACGTAATATACATGTACCCGTTTTGTAATCAACGCACGTGAATTAATTAGCAGGAGAAAGTTCGCACACGAAATAACATTTATACAACTCGCACGCTTTTCCCAACCATGTATTACTAGGTTGTCTCGGTTTCCCGTGCGGTGATACGGGTTGTGCGGTCTCCTCCGCAGTTTCTCGTTGCACTGCCGCATAACAATCAGCCACTGGTGCGGGGTAAAACTAAAGAGCGCACCACTTCGAAGAGAAAGGGATGTCGATTCTGAGGTTAAACCCGTTGCATAAACAAATTAAATTAATCTGATCTCCAGTTACGCAAAATAAAAATCACGAGTGCTCAGTTCGACCGATGAAATGTGAGCTTTACGAGTTCTCAGGTCCACCGATAAAATGCAAGCTTTACGAGTGCTCAGGTCCACCGATAAAATGCGAGCTTTACGAGCGCTCTGGTCCACCGATAAAATGCGAGCTTTACGAGTGCTCAGGCCCACCGATAAAATGCGAGCTTTACGAGTACTCAGTTCCACCGATAAAAATAATGCGAGCTTTACGAGTGCTCAGATCCACTGATAAAATGCAAGCAAAGCTCGCATTTTATCGGTGGAACTGAGCACTCTGGATTTATTTTGCGTAACCTAGTTGATTCACACTCATTAATATCAATATTCGGCGCCACTATTGAACTATCATGGTGAGGTCGCCATCCAAAGCGTGTATAGCTTGTCATGGTTGCACAGGTTCCCTCTGCCTTGTGCATGCAGACGAGAAGTCCGTTTTGTGAGAAGCAAGATGTTCATTGTATTGCAATGGAAATCTCGCTTTTTGCAAATACAGCGGACTTGCTGTGTTTTGCCTTAAAGCTGAGGTGCAATGAGAAAAACCCGCCCAGCGCGTGTTTTAAAAAGACTACAGGACCCAGCTTGGGCCCTGCCCCTAAGTGGGTCAAATCGGTTCGTAACTCAGTTGACGGAGTGGGCAACTGCGTATCCCGAGCTTGCAAAACTCTCGGAAAACGACAGACCACTTCCTGTTGCACGGAAATCATCGCGATTAGCAGATCGGACAACAGCAGACGATTCTGTGACACTTTGAAACTGACCGACAGCCACGGATTTTACGCGCTGGGGACTATGATGGCAGAATGTACGGCTGTACATGCTGTAAGTATGACTCCTGACACTTTGTAGTTGTGAACGAATTTTTTTCAACACGTACCTCCAGTCCAATATAGGCTAATATAAATAAATAAAGAAGCATTGTGATGTACAACCAATACAGTAAATTGGATGAGAGAGAGAGAGAGAGAGAGAGAGAGAGAGAGAGAGAGAGAGAGAGAGAGAGAGAGAGAGAGAGCGAGCGAGAGAGAGAATCGACTGTTTACATAGATGCCAAAAGATACAAGGTCGCCATGGGTCAAGCTGATGTTTAGTAGCTGCCCTTCGTATGGAGAAAATATTTGCTGTAGGCCACTCCAGATGAAAAGATATAACAACAAACACTAAACGTATTCTGCAGTTGGTACTGGAAATGGAAGATGTGTAAATAGGAGTTCTAAAGTGTACGTCCTCCACCCGGGTCTGCCCTGGGGGACTTGGGTGGGGTTAACTACTTTTTAGTTCCATGGGTCACCCTGGTCAGCCCCACAGGGTGGGTTTTCCCCTCTATTCTGGGGCATGTGTTTGTGTCTACCCTTGGTCAATTCACCTGTACTATTTGCCTTTTTAAAACTCTCCCTACTGTCTGCGCTGCCTGTAGCTCTTGATATTGGATGTGTGTTGCTAAATGGTCTTAGCTTTATTTAGGCCCCATTTCCTAGGTATATTTAACATATTGGACCGGCTGGCGACATACATTCAATGTTCTGTTTAGTTTTTTTTCCACAAGCAGTACAGGCACGTTCTGAGAGTCTTGTTGCTGTCGGGACGTTAAGCAATGTACAATCGTCAATCATCTAAAGTGTTCGTATTTCAAAATTCGCATTTCCGGGTTTAATCCTGATGTTTCATCGAAACACGTGCGATTTGACCTACATTTTGAATTTCGAAATTCTAGTCGCTGTGTTTAATGGACTGTAATAAAATAGATTTTTTAAAAATTATATGAAAAATAAGATGACGCATTCTGCCCGAGGACCGAAATCCCCAAGTTTTGTAGTTGCCCTCTGAAGGACTGTATCGAGCATGAGAGTTAAAGGGTGGTGCCCGAACAGCTTGGCGCCTATCGGCGCCAAGCTATTCGGGCACCACCCTTGAACTATCATGCTCGATCATTGTCTTGCTGTGGAGTGTCCGGGATGCCGAATGGGTTAATTGTAAATACAAGTACCAAAGTGGGCGGGAGGTGTGGTTTTTAAGTGTTGGTCTGTGATTTTGGACTTTATGGCTGAGAGCCGTGAAGTCTGCAATCGTAGACCAGCACATCTATTCTAATAGACGATTTCCGCAATCAGAAGTAGGTCAAAATTGTACATGTTTCGACGAAAACTGTGGATTGAAAGCCAGGATACCGCCTGTTAGTCCTGGCTTTTAAATCTATTTTCGTCGAAACTTAAGCGTACACTTTTGACCGAATTCTGATTTGTCTATTGTTACCAATATTATTTTTAATTTGAAAAAAAAATCTGTTAGTACTTTGTAGAAACTGGCGACCACTGTCCTTTATTGAGTGTTTGCTCAGCGGCTAGTTATAATAGTCGCAGAATTAAAGCGGCCTGGAACCCTTTCATGGATGTTTTTCCTGGAATGCACTGCGAGGACTGAGACTGAGTGGTGGTGTTTGTCTCGTTTGTCACCGTGTTCTACCTATTCACAACACGCAGACTTCAACGTGTATAACAGTATTGTACTGTTACTTTATATCTTGACCCCTTTGCTGCCAGTGAACACGGATTTCGCGTCTGAAACCATTGCACGCGTGAAGAGCACAAAGGAAATGAAAAATGGACATGGAACACGTGACTAACAAGAGACATAATCTTCGCAACTGCACGGAGGGGGCGGGGGAGGGGGGGGGGGCTTGAGGGTTTGTGCCCCGGTAGTAAAGGGGTTAACATTCTGATGAAAGTACAATACAATGTTTCGTGGCGCAGCGTCAAGTCCATGTACAAGAAGCTGTGCAGATTGCGGGCGCTATGTCTGTAAAAGATGTTAAGTTGCCCGCACAGTACTGCAGCAGGAGATCGCTCGACGATATTTCAAAGATGGTGCCTGATAAGGCCAAGCTAATCTGGCACTATCCTTAAATTATCATGGTCCATTTCCGGCAAGTGGTACATAGTTTACACCTCAAATGTGGGAAAAGCGGCCGTGGGACACACTAAAACGGCCTGTACCTCGGTATACAGCAGGCTGTAACCCCTTCACTGCCAACGACCCTGAAACGACTGCACGCTTACCGACATTCGCGTCAAAAACGGATCTATGTAAATGAGACAAAATCGTAGGACAAACAACTTGGGAGACCTAAATCCAAGTGAGCTCCCGCGACTGCTTTCGCCTTGCTCCAGCAGCTAAGTACATCTTGATACGCACTCCTGGCACCACCCTTGAACTATCGTGGGCAGTTTACTGTCAGAACTGAAATGTAGCCTTCATACAACGCTACTCTAGAGAAATCGGCCTCAGGATGTAATGGGATAAGGCGTTAGGTACAATCTGAAAGGACTGCCGCAGCGCAGACGGTGGGAAGAATTTAGACAAAAACTAAGTGGATGGACCACAGAAACGTATGCAAGATGTATGCGGGGATGACCAGGTTGACCCTGAGAAATAAAAGGTGGTAGACCCCAACAAAATCCCACAGGACAGACACGGTGGGGGTTCACGGTAGTTCAAGGGTGGTGCCAGAAAAGCTTGGCGCCTCCCTGCGCCAAGCTATTTTGACACCACCCATGAACTGTAATGGTCGATTTTTCTGCGTAGCTGTAGCGTAGGTGTTTGCTTCCAGTAAAGATATCTCGAACATTTCGCTGATAACCTGACTCGGTTCAGCATTAATATTGGCCGTACGGCATGGAAAATGATCAATAATTTTAACAACTTCAAGGTGGCTCGTATCAATAGCTGCGGAAGTGTCGTACAGTGTTGTCGCCGGTAAAGCTATACTTGATCAGGTGTGCTTTGAAAGAGTCAAAACTACGTAGACAAGTTTCCCCAGTTCACCAGGAAGTTGCGTGTATAAATCTGTATCGGCTTTCAGTGTTGCTCTTTATCTGTCGGTCGATAACTTTAGATAGGATTTATGTTTAGGTATTGCCAACACGAAAATAATACCGACGCATTCACTTCATTTAACTCGATCAGCGCCGACACACCACAGCAAGACGGGGATCAAGCATGATAGGTCAAGGTAGTGCCAGAATGGGTTGGCGCCAATCTATTCTGGCACCACCCTTGAACTATCATGCTCGATCTCTGTCTCTAGAATTGTAATATAGTCCTTCAGAGGGCGACTTCCAAATTTGGGAATTTCGGTCCTCGGGCAGAATGTGTTAAGTATTAACTCGTTCAAGATAATGTTTATCGGCTTTCACGTTGGCACTTTATCTGTCGGTCGATAACCACAGACATGATTTCGTTGTACGTGCATAGTTTGCCGACACCAAAACCATACCAGTACTGGGAGCTGGGTGGCTCGGCGCTCGACTAAAGGTCGCGGGTTCGAATCTAACTAGGGACGAAATTTGTTCAGACCCTATTCGGTGCCCTGTCTTTGAAATCATCTTCGTAGTGGACAGAAGACGGCAAGTCTACGTTTTCATACTGATGCACTCACTTGATATGCATGCCAGACGTGAGACAAGGTTGGTTGGTTGGTTTGTACATTGCTTAACGTCCCGACAGCAACAAGA
Organism: Semisulcospira habei; assembly: GCA_036245525.1. Lineage (NCBI taxonomy): Eukaryota > Metazoa > Mollusca > Gastropoda > Semisulcospiridae > Semisulcospira > Semisulcospira habei. The sequence continues at coordinate 317,014,101 of BTPG01000002.1, forward strand.
CTTTCTCAGGACGTGCCTGTGCTGCTTGCGAAAACAAATTAACCCTTTTAGCCCTAGGACCCTGCAGCAGGAGATGGATTGATCATGATAATTCAAGGGTAGTGCCAGATGAGCTTGGCGCCTGAGGGCGCCAAGCTCATCTGGCACTACCCTTGAATTATGATCAATCCATCTCCTACAACTGGTACACAGTCGTTAGGCAACACCTCCCAAATTTCAGAAATGGGACCTTGGGGCTAAATGGGTTGAACAGAATATTGCTAAAACCTAGGCATGCTAGGGATGCTGCACCGTACTCGAGTTTACAAAAAGAGCAGAAAATCATTACAGTTACCAAATATGTACAGGGAAATGCATTAACCGCAAACACACACACAACTCATCATCTCTTAGGTGCAGCAGACCATTTAGCAACACGCATCCAATATCAAGGACTCCATCGTGACACAATGAAGATTGGTAGATGGAATACACATACCAAGGGGAAACACTCGACGCTGGACAGACAGTTGGGTCCCTTGAGACAAGGGCTCTAACTGTTAGTTTGCCAAGCGTTTTGTCATTTCCCTTGGTATGTGTATTCACTTAACACATTCACGACGTGACGCATCCGGATATGCGGCGTTAACGCCGCGTATCTGGATGCGTCACACGTCGCGAATGAGGTCATCCGCTCAGTGTCAGCTGCCACAGTGTTTCCGTGCAGTTTTCTTTGATTCAATTCCAAATCCTAGATGTCTCATGAATATGGACTCAAAGTGATCTCGGCAAGAGGCATAGATCCTCATGAGCCCCGGCAACTGCGGGGGCTCATAAGGATCTATACCTCTAGCAGTTGGGCGGCGTCACCTCAGATTTTCTCTACACTGAGCGGGTTAATATTCACACTCAACGCCTTGCATAAATAACACGATTCAAGAAGTTTATTTCCATAAATGGATACTTGTCTTTGTCCACCGAGCATAAACCAGTAAACAAACAAGTGTTAGTAAAACAATGAAACAGAAACATGCGCTATCTTTTGCACAAACGGAGGGTGTGCCTGTCCGGTCACAGATACTCCTACTTGGTTTTCAGGGGCACCGTAAAGCAACCCCCACGAACACAGAAATAAAGCATAGCATTTGTATTCCTTTTTGGAGATAAAAATGTGACGTCATTTCAACGATGCACTTTAGGTTTAAAACTAATGATGATGATTTGTTTGTTTGATTACAGAGTTTGAAATACACACGCACACACACATACACACACACACCACACAGACACACAAACACACACACAAACACACACACACACACATTTTCAGTAGGATAGACTAATTACGAAGCCCGTTAAACCGAGCCGAACTAAACCAAGCGAAACGAAACCAAGACAAGCCAAATGTAAATAACAAACAAAGAAACAAACGACAAATTCAGTCAATAATAACAACGAAAACAAAGGGGCTTACAGAAAAGCAAACAAACAGATCATAATAACTCTCTCGTTGCATAATATAAGGTGAAGCGGATCCATTTACAAGAGACATAGATCCTCATGAGCCCCCGCGTACGCGGGGGCTCATGAGGATCTATGCCTCTTGCTGACACCATCGTATATCAGTGTCCCGCTGGAAGGCTCGCGGTCTTTAGTGCTGAATTAACAAATGTCACAAACACAAATCTGCGACAACTAGCAAACCAAATAGATGACCGCCAAGCAGAGATTGGGTTAAGCTGTGTTTTAACAGGCAAGAGGTGTCTCCAAGTTGCGTCCCCATCAGAGTGTTGGCCGCTTTGTGTTAGTCGTCGTTCTTCGTCTGAAACGTAATATACATGTACCCGTTTTGTAATCAACGCACGTGAATTAATTAGCAGGAGAAAGTTCGCACACGAAATAACATTTATACAACTCGCACGCTTTTCCCAACCATGTATTACTAGGTTGTCTCGGTTTCCCGTGCGGTGATACGGGTTGTGCGGTCTCCTCCGCAGTTTCTCGTTGCACTGCCGCAATAACAATCAGCCACTGATGCGGGGTAAAACTAAAGAGCGCACCACTTCGAAGAGAAAGGGATGTCGATTCTGAGGTTAAACCCGTTGCATAAACAAATTAAATTAATCTGATCTCCAGTTACGCAAAATAAAAATCACGAGTGCTCAGTTCGACCGATGAAATGTGAGCTTTACGAGTTCTCAGGTCCACCGATAAAATGCAAGCTTTACGAGTGCTCAGCTCCACCGATAAAATGCGAGCTTTACGAGCGCTCTGGTCCACCGATAAAATGCGAGCTTTACGAGTGCTCAGGCCCACCGATAAAATGCGAGCTTTACGAGTACTCAGTTTCACCGATAAAAATAATGCGAGCTTTACGAGTGCTCAGATCCACTGATAAAATGCGAGCAAAGCTCGCATTTTATCGGTGGAACTGAGCACTCTGGATTTATTTTGCGTAACCTAGTTGATTCACACTCATTAATATCAATATTCGGCGCCACTATTGAACTATCATGGTGAGGTCGCCATCCAAAGCGTGTATAGCTTGTCATGGTTGCACAGGTTCCCTCTGCCTTGTGCATGCAGACGAGAAGTCCGTTTTGTGAGAAGCAAGATGTTCATTGTATTGCAATGGAAATCTCGCTTTTTGCAAATACAGCGGACTTGCTGTGTTTTGCCTTAACATGGCACTGCCGTGAGATGGCCTTACTTGCCTGCTGGGCGTAACTAACTAACTAACTAACTAACATAACTAACATAACATAACTAACTAACTAGCTTTTATAGTTAATATATGACCTTATTCATACACTACAAAGTCCAGGCCAGAACGGTGACTGCCTAGCATGTAAAATGCAGAGAAAATGAACACAGTTACAGTTACAGAAATTACAGCCGCAACACAGTTACAGTTACAGAAATTACAGCCGCAACACAGTTACAGTTACAGAAATTACAGCCGCAACACAGTTACAGTTACAGAAATTACAGCCGCAACACAGTTACAGTTACAGAAATTACAGCCGCAACACAGTTAGTTACAGAAATTACAGCCGCAACACAGTTACAGTTACAGAAATTACAGCCGCAACACAGTTACAGTTACAGAAATTACAGCCGCAACACAGTTACAGTTACAGAAATTACAGCCGCAACACAGTTACAGTTACAGAAATTACAGCCGCAACACAGTTTATTAACCCTCTTAGCCCCAAGGTCCCATATCTCAAATTTTGTAGGTGTTGCCTAACGACTATGTACCAGTTGCAGGAGATGGATTGACCATGATAATTCAAGGGTAGTGCCAGATCAGCTGGGGGCCTTAAGGCGCCAAGCTAATCTGGTACTACCCTTGAATTATCATGGTCAATCAGTCTCCTGCTGTAGAGACTCGGGGCTAAATGGGTTAATATTTCGGGTTAAATCCCCTTTTTTCAAAATAAACGTGTACACAATTTGTAACTTCTCTTTTCGTAGGCCGGGGAAGAATCAAAAGACTACAAGCAACTGAGTAGACACGATACCATTTGATAGAGGCAGTAGAAAGGGCATAGCAAAACGCCCAGCACAATGGCGCCCAGTATCACGAAGGTGTACCACAGCACGCATTTCCAGTTGCAGCCATCTTCCTCAGGCTCCTGCTCGCTGTTGAAACAAAATGAGAAGGAGTGGAGAGTTAACCCTTTTTGCCCCAAGGTCCCATTTCTCAAAATTTGGAGGCCGGTGTTGACTGTACCAGTTGCAGGAGAAGGATTGACCATGATGATTCAAGGGTAGTGCCAGATTAGCTTTGCGCCTGAAGGCTCCAAGCTAATCTTGCACTATCCTTGATTTATCATGGGCAATCCATCTCTTGCTTTAGGGATCCGGGGCGCAAATGATTAAATGCATAGGGGATAAATGCAGCGAAGTTTTGTTTTTGTGACAACATTCTCGATCGCAAGTGTTGTGAGCAGCTACTGTGAGGAACATACGATACACAGCACATTCTTGATGGTTCGCTTGGTATGGACACATGCTACGTTTCCTGGGATCATCTGCCGCATTACTTGAAATGTCATTCATGAACGCTTTAACTCGTATCAGCCGCGTGTCCGGATGCGGCATGTCTCAAACGAGTTCAGGCGTTCACTGTCGTGAAACGTCAACATTAGCCAACAGCAAAATGCACCGCATTTGTACACATCCTCCTGAGAGTCTTTTAGGGATCTGTCGCTGATTATTCACCTCATCCTTCGGACCGAGTGAGGTAGAGTTAGGCCTTCGGGAGGTCAAAGGAACCATTGTAACCCGGCCTCAGGCCTTCGGGATACATTGGATCCCCCCGAAGACCTACAAGAATCCGTGCAGCAAACCCCTGCTTCCAGTAACGTATTTATTTTGATTCCTCCGCTATTTTCGTAAAAGAAATCAAGAACAAAACTGGCATCCAAGACGCGTCAGAAAGAGGGCTACATAAAGTCCGCCATTAGTCGCTACAAGGGTTTTTGTAGCGAGGTCACATGGAACGGTTTGCGCTAAAGGGATTGGTCGTGTGACATAAGTATGAAAACAAGTGTGTTTCCATGACGAGTATAATATAAATGCACCGTATCTGTTTCTTCCAGTCGCTGTGTGACTAAAAGAAATGATGTCTGTACATTGAAACGCGGCATCGTCAACAGACACGTCACTGCACGAGACTGTAATCGTTCGCTTCCCAACTCGGAAAGTCTGTCAGGCTTTCAGAGTGAGTCTGTGTCTGGCTGCTGGCAGTGCAAGGGTTAACTCATTCGAGACGTGCCGCCTACGGATACGCGGCTTATGCCGCGTATCCGGAGGCGGCACGTCTCGAATGAGTTAAGAACTGTATGCTTCATACACACCGTTCGACTGTAATACAGACTGGTCGTTGCTGCACAGTGGTGACTTGTGTGGAAGAGATGATGTACACGAGACTCTGTGATGAACCTGATGAGGCCATTCCCCTCATTTCCTGACGCACGATTCTGTGTTCTCCCATTGCGCTGTGGAATCCACACCAGTCACTGCCAAGTGTGTAAAGTGAAGACAGAAACACGCTTAGAAACTATCTTTCTAAGCGTATTTCTTCTTTGGCTTCTTCGTTGCGCGGTCGTCCACAAAACAAAGAAACAAACCAAAACAAGACAAACAGCCAACCAAACCAGCCCAAATGGGGCGGTCCGTGGCGCAGTGGTTAAGGCGCCTGCCACCAATGCCAAAGGTGCGCGGTTCGATACCGGGTTCCGGCGTTGGACTTTTCTCCTCTGGTAAGTGTCACCGTTAATTCGGGCGGACCGTCGGGGGTTTTTTCTCCGGGTACTCCGGTTCTTCCACCCCCCCACCCCCCCCCACTTTGGTACCGGTCTCAGGCCACTTTACAAATTTCAAATACAAGCGATCAAAAATCTCTGTAACTTCAGTAGCTGACTGGCCCTTCGTTTGTCTTGTACTGTGTTTGTCTTAAATGGCGTAAATCCGTGTCTGTTTCGTGAGTGTGTGTGTTGGGTTTCAGGCGCGGCGCTTTGAGTCGATTTCCCCAAAATTGAGAAAAAGCGCCTATATAATAACGGTATTATTATTATTATTAAACCAACACAAAACCGAACAGCCAAACAACCAGCCACTCGACATTGCCAAAATTCGGGGGGTGAACTCTGCAGATGCAAACACGTTCCAGAAGACAGATCTATCATATCCGTTAACGGGTTGTTTCAGAATAGCTTGTCATCGTTCGTTCAATCGTTCGTTCAATCGTTCGTTCAATCGTTCGATCGTTCGTTCGATCGTTCGTTCGTTCGTTCGTTCGTTCGTTCGTTCGTTCGTTCGATCGTTCGATCAGTCGATCATTCAATCAATCGATCGGTCGGTCGGTCAAGCCGGCAAAGCAAGCAATTCAGTCGGCCAGTCCGGCAAGCAAGCAAGCAGTCAGGCAATCAATAAATCAGTCAACCCATTTTGGATAGACCACAGGCATTGAATGATAGTTGCGTAATTTGTCACGGGTAGCAGAAATAACACTATTTGCTACTGCCAATTACACATCGATCACCTCGCGCCTGTAGGACAGACAGAGAGACATAATAGACAAACACACAGACAAACAAAGAATCTTTGATACATTGACGTGTTAAAACGGAGAATCGTTGCCTTCGTTGTACTTCTGGATCGTACAATTGGAAACATCAGTAACAGCAATGTTTAATGATGATAATATTATCGAAAGACGGGAAAAGGGAAATATTCTCACTCCACATTTTGCAACATTATCTGATAGATACACCGATAGAAAAGACAACAATGAAAGCGCATAGTACTCACGTTGTTTAAAGCGTGGTAAGTAAGAATTTCTTTCCGAAGTAATTCGACCACAGCACCTTTTTTTTTTTTTTTTTTTTTTTTTTTTTAAAAAGCCCCATAATACACTAGCCGATATCTAATCATCTTAACAGTCAAGATGACTTTACAGCTGACGAGAACATGGTGACCCAGTTTAGAGTCAGTTAACCTCACTGCCTAGACAACTGAACTTACACGAACCAGCTGCAAGAGACATAGATCCTCATGAGCCCCCGCAATTGCGGGGGCTCATGAGGATCTACGTCTCTTGCTGACGCCAGCTTTTTGAGGTTCTCTGCTGTTGACCTAACAAATATTTTACTCACCTACCACCACCGGCACTTACTTACCACATCCAATGGCGTGTGCATAAAACTTGTCAGTGTGAGCTGTCTCACTCGTTGAAAGAAAACTTGTCAGTGTGAGCTGTCTCACTCGTTTAAAGAAAACTTGTCAGTATGAGCTGTCTCACTCGTTTAAAGAAAACTTGTCAGTATGAGCTGTCTCACTCGTTGAAAGAAAACTTGTCAGTGTGAGCTGTCTCACTCGTTTAAAGAAAACTTGTCAGTGTGAGCTGTCTCACTCGTTTAAAGAAAACTTGTCAGTGTGAGCTGTCTCACTCGTTTAAAGCGACCTACTCCAGGTAGTAAAAGGTTCATAAAATGCAGTATCTCCTTCATAAATGTTCTTATTATGTCTTTAAATAATTCGGAACAAACGTGCAATGAAGTTTGAAGATTGAATGACATACGTTTCTGCTCATCTTTTCCCTTGTATGCAGAAGAGTTATTTTCACTGCGCTCTAAAGGCAGGAAGAAAAAAAAAAACAACACAAAAAAACAACAACACTATAGTACGTATGCCTAGCTACTCACATGGGTTGTAAAAAGACAACATTAATAAACTGGTGTATCGGCAAATGTTATCAATCAAAGCCCGAGATGAAGCAGATCACTTTAAGTGCAAGTTACGTAGGACAAAGTGACCGTGGGTACGCAAGCACCATAAAAAGTTTATCAATAAAACGTGCACCGTGGTCACGAGTGTATTTCTCCTTCCGCGTAGCAACATTTTTAATCAGTCTTGTTCAGGGGAGGATCCAGTGGAGAAAAGTGTACATCTCAGTCGCAAGCAGGAGCCGTTTTCAGACATTAGTAGGGTTACGTTAACGCCGAACGTGGCCCCACAACGAACGAGCCGAGAGCAAGCACCTACCCTAGGCATAGACAACGCGGCTCCAAACATCTCCAAGAGGCATAGATCCTCATCAGCGCGGAGGGCTGATGAGGATCTATGCCTCTTGGAGATGTTTGGAGTATTGTCTGTGCTTATGGTCCCTCGGGGCTCATGAGGATCTATGCCTCTTGGAGATGTTTGGCGTGTTGTCTGTGCTTAGGGTCCAACCTGATTTATCCGCCGTGATCTCGCTCTCGCTCGTTGTGGGGTGTCGTTCGTCGCAAACGAAACCTCAGCGTTGCAGCGCCTTGCCGTGTGGACAGCCCCTGTTGGAAGCTTAGTTTCACAGCATGTACTTAGCCTGTCATTGTATTATGAGAGTTCCAGATACTTTTCTGAAAATAAGAAAATAAATTTTAAAAAAGCAAATAAAAGTGGAAGTAACTGTACCCGTTCCCCAGGTCATTTGACCACCCACCCCCCCTCCAAGCTCCTCTCCCTCCTCCCGGGATTTCTCCCCTACTCCTCCCCCTCCCCCCCCCCTCCCTTGAGCAGGGCTAAGGCTCACTCATAACTGGCGCCATGAGCGGCGTTGCATGAGTGAACTTAGTACTGCGCAAGCCACTTGAAGCAAGGTGCTCCGCTCTAGCGGAGTACCTTGCTTAGTAGCTGGCGCAGGAATAAGCTCACACCCTGAAGTGGATAACCAGAAGGCATAAGACGAAAAGAAGACCCGTAAAAGGTCGGAAGAGACGTAACTCCTCTAAAGTAAGCAGTTGTGTGGTAGAAGCAAGAGCCGTATGCCCTCCCTTGCACCACAGGAACATTGAATAAGGCTCACCGTGGATGTATCCAAACGGGAGACAACTTTGGAATTATCTCTTTCGGCTTCACACCCAGTGATTCAGTCCCGTTTGTCACAAAGTCGCTTGCCTTTGAGGCTGGTTGTCGGTTAGTCAGTGTGTGTGCTGGTCTGCGATTTGGGACCTTCGGCTTGTAGCAGTAAGGTCAAAATCACAGACCCGTATACTGGATATCTGACATTTTGGGATCGTCTGCTAAGCACTAAGAGTAGGTTGCGGGTAGATTCTACTATTCGGCGCCGCAGACAACTATTTGTTGCTGTCTCAAGTTTAGCTCGGCGCGATCGATATGACAGGTATGACAATAATTATGTGTACAACAAACCAAGGGGAATTACTCAGCGCTGGACAACAGTTAGATCCCCTGCCCCCGCCTATCAGGCACCCAATCGCCAGCCCACAGAGAAATACGCAGGTATAGAAATAAGACGATCATTTGCATCTTCAAATAAGATGCATCAGGTCTCTTATACAACCCATGTCTTTCTCCGGAACTTAGGAAGTAGGCAGGGGAAACATACATACACAAACACGAAGGTGCATTACTATATGTGGTCGGGTAAATACCCTGTATTCCCACAGTAGATGCACAGAACATTACACAACAATGTAACGATACAAATTTGCCTCGAGTTATACTGAGATACTCACAAACCAGATAGGTGAGGCTAGCGCTGGCAGAATTGTACAACAAACCAAGGGGAATTACTCAGCGCTGGACCACATATAGTAATGCACCTTCGTGTTTGTGTATGTATGTTTCCCCTGCCTACTTCCTAAGTTCCGGAGAAAGACATGGGTTATATAAGAGACCTGATGCATCTTATTTGAAGATGCAAATGATCGTCTTATTCTATACCTGCGTATTTCTCTGTGGGCTGGCGATTGGGTGCCTGATAGGCGGGGGCAGGGGATCTAACTGTTGTCCAGCGCTGAGTAATTCCCCTTGGTTTGTTGTACAATTCTGCCAGCGCTAGCCTCACCTATCTGGTTTGTGAGTATAATAATTATGTGTGTACAAAACTCTCTCTCTCTTTCTCTCTCCTCTCTCTCTCTCTCTCTCTCTCTCTCTCCCCCCTCTCCCTGACGGTAAGACCTTTATATGCACACTAATTTGGTTCATCCCTTGGAAAGGTCAAGGGTCACAAGAACTCAAGAGAAATAGGTCCAAAATGAACATAGTATTTTTGCAAAAAAATGTTTTTTTCACAAATACTATTTACAACTTCAAAACCAAACTTGCTACAGAGATACCTGATGGTAAGACCTATCTATGCATACTAATTTGGATGACCCCTCGGAAAGGTCAAGGGTCACAAGAGCTCAGGAAATAGGTAAAAAATAGCCATATTTCGACAGAAACGTTATGTCAGACATGTGTGGATCGGTCGATACACGTGAGCCATATGGGCTTTGCCCTTCTTGTTTAGGGTTGAAACAGCTTGGCCAGTCTCCTACTATAGTTCCTTCCGGCTCATCGTCAACGCTGATAGACCACGTATATACCACAACAATTAATGTCAGCGTTGTAACAAATGTTAACGTACCCAATACTTCCATTAGTGATCACTTTCCTGTTTGTTTTACGTTGTCTGTTAGGTTAGCTAAACAGTCAATCAAAGGACACACTACCATAATGTATAGATGTTTTACAAAATTCGACCAAACTGCTTTTTTATATGACCTATTATAGGTACCATTTTATGATATACAAAACTCAGTGCAACAACCCTAGCGATGCCCTGTCACGCTGGAACGAACTGTTTCTCGCTGTTCTGAATAGACACGCGCCTAAGCGCATCAAACGCTTCAAATATCCTGTTATGCCAAAATGGCTCTCTAGTGAGATAAAACAAAGGAATGGAAGTAAGAGATGAATTAAAACGAGACAAGAAATTTGCTGAATACAAGAAGCAGCGAAACTATGTCAAATCTCTAGTTCGTACAGCACAGAGGCAAAATGCAGAACAAGTTATTGCCGAAGGCAAAGACATCGTCTCAGTCTGGCAAGTAATAAACAATTTCACCAAAGGTAACAGTAAACGATCGCCTAATATTCCGCCCGATCTTACTGC
>BTPG01000002.1:317027032-317052032 GCA_036245525.1 Semisulcospira habei
TGAAAAGTTAGAAAGGGGGAAATCGAACACTGCAAATGCAGGTTGCTGTGAAAATCTTACGATGCTGAGGTGAGGTACTTGAAGAGAGCGGTTTGAGCGTTGTTGATGTTGTAACATGTTTGGGCAATGTGTTCCACATGCTAGCACCTCAGAACGCTAAACTTGTCTTATAGAGATCGATTCTAGGTCGTGGCACAGTAATGGACTGCCTTGATCTGGAGTATGTTGATGCCGGGAGGGAAAACATTTTTTTTAATATACTCGGGGAGTCTGTTATTCAATACTTTGAACATCGTTATTCCCTTATTGTATAATAAATGTTTTTTCAAGGGGAGAATTTCTAAGGTTTTCAGTTTATTATCCGTTGTTGAGTTAGGGTCTAAAAGGATAAGCTTCGCGGCTCTACGATGAAGAGAGTTCAGTCTCTTTAACTGGACCTCGCTTGCGCCATCCCACACGGTAGAAGCATAATCTATATGTGACCTGATGTGGGCGTTGAAGAACAGTTTTCGTGTTTCTACATTAGCTATGTTTTAACTTGGATAAAATAAACAGTTTCTTTGATATTGTCTTACATATATTACTAAGATGGCATTGCCATTTAAACTGGTTATCTACAGTAACGCCGAGAAGACGATGTTCCGTTACCTGGCTGATAGATTTGCCTTGAAGGAACAAGCTGAGTGAGAGAGTACCGAGCTGGTGCTTTTGGCGGGTACTTACAACCATACATTCAGTCTTTGCAGGGTTTAAGATCATGGAATTGTTACTGCACCAGCTGTTAATGTCCTGTAATGTGTTTTGTAGGTGCGTGTCAATTACTGACAAATCCTTATCGGGAGTGTGTATCGCAGCATCATCAGCGAACATATCGCATGCAACACTATCATCACTAATTGTGAGTGGAAGGTCGTTAATGAACAAACAAAATAAAAGAGGGCCTAAAATAGAGCCCTGGGGCACGCCATGCTTTACCTTGCAGTGACTAGAATATGTACCATTAAGGATAACTTTTTGTCTTCTGTTTTCTAGGTAGGATTTGAAAAACACGGCTGCACTTTTAGTATATAAGGATATTTTCTTTATAAGTATGTCATGGTTCACCATGTCAAAGGCTTTCCGGAAGTCTAAGAACACTACACCTGTTAGTTTGGAATCATTAATAGATGATAACCAGGTATCTGCCATCCTTATCAAGGCAGTGTGACAGGAATGGTTTGTCTGAAGCCTGACTGCAGTGAATGGATGAGATTTTGGTTTTCTAAGTATTCAGATAGATGCTTATGGATGTGCTGCTCTAAAGGCTTCGACAAAACAGGCAATAGTGATATGGGGCGAAAGTTGTTGATTTCACTCAGATCTTTTGATTTTGGTAGGGGGATCACTTTTGCGTCTTTAAATGCGTCCGGAAAAGAGTTTGGTTTATACAGAGATTGTAAATATATGTAATACTTTCGACGATATATGGAAGAGATATCTTGAGTATTTTTGAGCTGATCTCATCATGCCCGGATGACTTTTTATTTTCCATCGAGGAAATTAATTTACCCACTTCGTGGACTGCTATAGGCGGTAACGTGAATGGTTCTTTGTCATCATCATCATCATCACATCATCATCATCATCAGAGAGAGAGAGAGAGAGAGAGAGAGAGAGAGAGTGGAGAGAGAGAGAGAGAGAGAGAGAGAGAGAGAGAGAGAGAGAGAGAGAGAGAGAGAGAGAGAGAGAGAGAGAGAGAGAGAGAGAGAGCACGGACAGACTCTTAAATTCTGACTGATGGTACTTTGATGACTATCTTTTTGATATTTTGGACTTTGAACTCCTCTCCCCCCCCCCCTCCCACACACCTCAGCGCTCCCAACCTCCCTCCTCCCCCTCCCCCACTCCTGAGGAACACTGGTAAGTAGATTTCAGCAAGAGGCATACATTCTCAGGAGGTCCTGCGAATGCAGGGGCTCATGAGAATGTACGATTCTTGCAGATGGAAGGACACAAATAGATAAATGCATCTCGCAGAGCGGAACCGACTGACTGAACGATCCCCGCCCGTGTGATACAAAACACATTTAACCCACTCTACCCCAGACACGCCACAGATAAGGATTGACCATGATAGTTCAAGGGTGATGCCAGAATAGCTTGGCGCCTATGGGCGCCAAGCTATTCTGGCACCACCCTTGAATAATCATGGTCGATCTGTGGCCTGCACTGCAATGCAGTCTTCAGAAGACAACGGCAAAATTTGGGGATTTCGGTGATGGGGTAGAATGAGTTAACATAAGTAGACTCCCCAAGGTTCCTCCGCGCTCTATCAAGCGGAAACCGTAATGGCTGGAAAGATGACCGCCGTATTCACGCTAGAAAGGTAATGTAATGACCGCTACTACCGGGGGACCCGGTCCAGTGCATTGTTTGTCGTATTCGCGTCCCGTTGCACTTTTGTTCTCTTTGATTTCAGTTGTGGACAGTCGTACCATTGAAACACCCCAATTGTCAATATACGCCTTTGAAGTTGAGAACGTCGAATAGAAACAAGAGCCTTGCGGTCGTCGTTTGAGTTCTTTGATGTGGGCCTATCTCGAGTTTTCATGACTGATTGTTCTTCAACACATTCTGCCCCAGGACTAAAATCCCCCGATTTTGAAGCCGGACCCGAAGGCGCCAAGCTGTTCATGCACCACCATTGAACTATCATGGTCGATCTATCTCATAAACTGTATGCAGTACTCGTCAGATTACTAGTGTGTTAAAATCAAGCAGAACTTGAATCCCGGAAGTAGAGCAAATTCGAGATACATAAAAGGACTTAGTGTCAAACTTTGATATATAATTTTAAAGCATTTTTGGCGGGGTGGGGTGATGGTGGGTGTCCCGAACACCTGGACCCCCCTTCTCCCCCAGATCCGCCCCTGCCTAACAGCATCCGTTAGTCCGAACCACATGACCCACGACAACCGTCAGCAGCAGAAAATACTGGCAAACAAACGCCGTTAACGACCCAGGAGTCCACAATATTCTGCTCAACCGCCCGGAAAAACTGCGGTTACGCTTGGTCCAATTTTTACCCATTTCCACCATCATTCGATGTTAATGGCCACGCTCCACCGGCCAGCCCGTGTACATTCCATGAGTTTCATGGGCACCTGCAGCTGGAGGGGCTCGTGAGAATTATTATAATATGGTCTGCAGCACTTGATGGGCATTTCCTGACCCGTTTCTGTGATCTCTACTGACCAGGTGAAAATAACTTAGAGGCAGTGTTTGTTTCGCTCTTGTTGTCCCCTGTATACATGTATAGGACAGTCTCACTTCTCATCAAGTACGGGTTATCTTTCGCTGCTCTTTAGCGTAGGAGAACGCTCACTGAGTTCCGGCTGCTGTTTCGACAATGGCGTCAGCATTAAAGGCTAGATCGGCAAAAGTATGTGGAGGTGGAAAACATTACTGTGTTATTTGCCATAACCACCGAGGAAAAATTATTGACGGAAGAGTTGTCAAGCTACACAGCTGTCTGTATTGTTTGTAAAAAAGTGTATCACATCGCACACTATCCGATGAAATGGCCTGTTTTTTATCGGCCGGCCGTACACACTCGAGCGACACAAGTCAGTCTGAATTTTTATGTCTAGTTCATGTGTGTTTTGAGGAAGTTTTGCTTTAAATTGCCGGTACTCCTCATCGTCAGCGGACCAAACCGTGGAGATAGTTATTTTGCGCAGCGTTTTGTTGCACGTATCTCGATCTCCGTTTAATCCTATCCCCCGTATAAACCTAAAGTATGTCAATGTAAAGGTGAAAAGAAAAAAGTCGAAAATTGGAAAACCAAGACAACGGAAAGCTTCGTCGATCCGAACCATCGTTGTAAGAAAAACCAAACAAAACAAAGGAAGGGAAAGGGGAACACCCATATAAAGAGGGGAAGTTTGGAAAAAAAAGAAAAAAAAAAAAAGAAAAAAAGTTGAAGATCACACACGCCCATGATACAAAAACCGTATGAAAATATCAGGGCGTGAGTGAGACAACAACCTGCTGGCATCAGTAGGTAGGCCTTAGAGTCGGTAGTCCTAATCCCTACCAAAAATATGGGGATAGAACTTCAACGGAGATTTTGATACGTGCAACAAAACGCTGCGCAAAATAACTATCTCCACGGTTTGGTCCGCTGACGATGAGGAGTACCGGCAATTTAAAGCAAAACTTCCTCGAAACACACATGAACTAGACATAAAAATTCAGACTGACTTGTGTCGTTCGAGTGTGTACGGCCGGCCGAAAAAAACAGGCCATTTCATCGGATAGTGTGCGATGTGATACACTTTTTTACAAACATCATAAGTGGAGAGGGGGGTATATAATCATAGAAAGAGGTATATGGTCAGCTGGGTAGGGGTGAGGGGGGGTGTTCTGGGCAACAGGACTTCCCTGGGTCCGACCCTGATGCCAACCAACCATCCCATAAGTTTATAGACGAAAACAAAAATGCACTATATTAAAACAAACACATTAACGTTTTATTGTTTTTTTGCAGATATTACTAAATTTTACAAGAACAATACATGCAGATACACTTGAGTGGATAATTTTAAAGTGAACTGATCCCTGAGACTGAGAGCTAAAAAACCTAAAATGAGGACCCAACAAATCTCATTGTACTCTGTGCTAAAAGTGTCTGTGTATACATTTTTTATACATTTTTTTAAAATCATATCATCTCGTGTTACATCATTTTCAACTTCATACTCATTATTTGAAAGGAACTCTGACTATGACAATGAAATAGATGCTAGTAGTTAGCACTCAGCATTTTGTAAAAAAAAAAAAAAATTAAATTAAATAATAATAAGGGGACTGCTCGAAGTACGTTTGATAGCGCTACAAAAATGCATAGGTACTCAAGTAAACAGACATTGATTTTTTTTTAATAAAGTTTATGAATTTTTTTTTAATATTAACAATTTCATGTACTTTATGCCATGTAGAATACTTTATTTATATCAGAAATCAGGGATAATTGATTTTACTTATATTACAAAACTACTAACTCGCAGATCAAATTTTACACACACACACATATGACAATAATGTAATTTATAAACAGAGTCCAAAGCACAAGAAGCACATGCTGACAAATATGAAATATTTATAATATATCATATGGCAGTGGTCAGTGGAGTCAACTGTTTACTGACCTGCATCATTTCTTTCCACAGCATCATCGACAGCATCCTCACCATCTTTTCGCAGCAGAAATGTGCCTCTTGCTCTGCGCACTAATTCTTCTTTTTTTCCACTGACAAGTTGTCCATATTTTCGAAGAAAATCTTTTAATTGTTTCACGTTCATGCGTTCTATGTCTGCTTCCATCTTGCCGGAACTCGGTGTAGCAAAGGGAGGATACTCGTGCTTAACTTCCTTATTACAAATGGGAAAGGGCTATAGTGACGAGCGAAAGCAATACAACATCATTGGAAACCCCTTAACCCTTTTAGCCCCAAGGTCCCGTTTCTCAAATTTTGGAGATGCTGCCTAACGGCTATGTACCAGTTGCAGGAGATGGCTTGACCATGATAATTCAAGGGTAGTGCCAGATAAGCTTGGCGCCTTCAGGCGCCAAGCTAATCTGGCACTACCCTTGAATTATCATGGTCAAAGACAAAGGACAAAGATTTTTGCAAGCGTACTATATTCTTTAGGGTTTGCATAAAACAAAGAAAGAGCTGTTGTTTTGTCTGTCTCCGTTCATCTCCGGCCTTGTTTCTTTTTGTGTATTTCACGCAACTGTGCTGAAATAAACTGAACACACGAATCAGGCAAAAAATGGGCCAATCTCTTCACTGCTGCTTCCGTCTTCTCTTTGAGTGTTAATGTCTTTTCTTTTTTTGTTTGCTGTCTTTCTGTCGTAACTTACATTTCTTCTGCAGGCAGTACAATATGTTGCGCACAGTTTTGATACTTTTCTTCAAAGCCTGCTTTCTTGGTGAATCGCTGTCCTGACCACTTGTTGCTGCAGTTCCCCCCACATCAGTTTCTCCACTCTACTCATCTGCACACACACAAGCAACTATGCATTGAATCATTAATGATATCATGATAATCCACAGCATATTTGCTCAGATCAAAAAATCAATTCACATTTCATCTGACTGACAAGAAATGTATTTTCACACACACATGCAGGCGCGAACACACACAAAAAGGCCATCAAAAATTCATCCAAATTTGAAATCTGCTGTCTGATTTTAATAGTCAACATGCTTTTACGACCACAGTTGTGAAAACAACTCACACAACTGATCTTCTCTGCTTAGAAGTACCCAACGGAGAACTAACACGCTTAGAAAAGACGGGTACAACACAATTTATTTGGCAATTTGGCAGTCACCTTTTTTATCTGGATTGATCTTCTCTGCTTGCATTTTTTGTTATTTTTTTTTTTATAAATTAAAATTTTTAGCTTACAAATTATAAATCAGATTCATATTTATTCATTGAAAGTACCTGGTTGCAGTGACATGAGAGCCCGTGAGGCGGTGCTTCTGAATCTGTAGCATTATCCCTCGTCCTGTGTGGCTGTCTCTTTGTTGTTAGTTGTGGGGTGGGTTGGGCATCGAAAACAAAAATCGGCATAGCATTCCATAGCAGGCGTGGCACACGTGAACTGGTTGTTTTCAAAATGGGCACAGCACAGCCTGCAGGAACGTGAACGCAGCTCGGCAGGTTACAGTCCCAACAGATCTTCCCTGCGAGTATTCTGCACCCATTTCTGACATCTGTTGGGAGAATAACAAAGACTGAAATACAAGTACTAAAACACCACCAGCTAAACACTGTAGTCTGTAGGCGTAATCTTGATAGACAATGAAAGCAAATTAACTTTGCAACGACTGAATTTTATCAACGACCTTACAACTCGAGGTTTCTTTGCTTAATTTCTCACCAGTACTTTTCTCTTTTTTGATCGGACCATCGGCCTTAAAACAACTCGATTAAGAACTTGAAACTTACATAGGCTTCTCCCTATCGTATTGCCTTGAACGAAAGGGAAAGGTCCGCGTAGCCTAAAGAATACTTTTCCTCGCCCAAGTTAAGCACGTGTGGCACAAATGACTAGATCTAACTTGAGTTAGTTCAACATTAAGTGGATAAAATGGGACAGGAAAACTGGTCTAATGCCCTCTTTTACATTTGAACACAAAATTACTAGAAACTTATAATTACTCTGGATCTAAATGGTCGTTAGACCACTTTTCCACTGACATTTCTCGGAATTCACGGCTAGGGTCTGTTTGCAGTTGGATCAGTTTTCCAACTCTCCCATATTTAAATCCAAAGATACATATCGCACGAGGGACCAATGCCCGAGTATTGCCCTACCAATTATTTTTCAGAATCAGAAAGTTTTGGAGATAGACATCCTCTGGTCTATGAAATTATTATAGGTCGTACATTTATGTATTTATGCAAAGATAAGACCACAGAGTAATCAGCTTACCTTGTTTCTTCCTTGGGGAAAAAGGAAAAAATGAGATGCCGGTGCAACTTGGCTTGTAGCGGGCGTTCGAACAAGAAATTGCGCTGCAAAAGTCGTTCGGTCAGCCATGATTCAATACGATTACAAGGGAGAAAACTCTCAAAACGCGTCCTCGCACTCTCTGGGCGAGTGATTTGTCTTATAATGTATTGTCTTTGATGCCATGCCATGCCATGCCATGCAATGAAATGTATGCATGTATGTATTTATGTATTTATTTAACGCGTTTGAAAGTAATTTTATTGGGCTGAGAATTTTGACCGAGATTGGTGTTAATTTTAAAATGTGAGCTGTTCTAAAAATAAAGCAACTCGTTCAGATTTTGGTCTGTTTTTGTTTTATTTGAGTTTGTAAAAAGTGTCTGTCTTAACAAATCAAGTAAAGCAAACGTAACACAGCTTACACTTGAAAAAAAAAAAAAAAGCTATTCGGGCCGCATGAGCAACGACCTTTATTCTTTAACCCATTCTACCCCAGACACACCACAGCAAGATAAGGATCGACCATGATAGTTCAAGGGTGTTGCCAGAATAGCTTGGAGCCTATGGGCGCCAAGCTATTCTGGCATCACCCTTGAACTATCATGGTCGATTTGTGTCCTGCACCGCAATGCAGTCTTCAGAGGACAACGGCAACATTTGGGGATTTCGGTGTTGGGGTAGAACGAGTTAATTCAACAACACCAAAACAACTTAGATGTCCCAGGCACATGGATTCAAAGTGGTGTCAGAAGAGGCATAGATCCTTATGTGTCCCCGCAAATTCGGGAGCTCATGAGGGTCTATACCTCTTGCAGTTGAGTGGTGTTCAACTTTTCTGGGCACTAAACTAGTTAACTCATTCTACCCCAAGACCGAAATCCCAAAATTGTGCCGTTGTCCTTAGAAGACTGCATCGCAGTGCGGGACACAGATCGACCATGATAGTTCAAGGGCGATGCCAGAATAGCTTGGCACCCATAGGCGCCAAGCTATTCTGGCATCACCCTTGAACTATCATGGTCGATCCTTATCTTGCTGTGGTGTGTCTGGGTTAACGATGATTGCAGAAACAGTTTGTGTCAGCTGGCACTGAACAAGTTAAGTATCACAGTCGATCTGCCTCCCAAGTCAAGTCAAGTCAAGTAACTTTATTCTTCCAAATACATGTTGCCACGTACAGGAAAATTTGTTTCGCCACCTCAGGTGCAACTCGCAATCACCCAAACTCACACAACATTTACAACAACAAATGGACAATGGCTCGGGACGGGTGAAGCCCGTCGCCAAGGCGTCTCATGGCCGGCGCCAGGGGCCCCAACCCGACCTGAACCTCCCTAACACAAAGCAAACTAAGGACAGCCCTATCATAGTATCTCTTAAACACGTAATATAATGTTTTTATACTTCATGCTTGGCTGAGGCTAGTTCCCAAATAAAATTAAAAAATAAAAATAAAAAATAAAAATACGCATAAACAAAACAAAAAGACAAATTATACTTCCACAGTTGCTACCTGGGGGCCCGTCGCTATAGATCAGCGCCGGCTATTAGACAGACATTCGCCGCTCCGGCATAAACAGTCACCACACCTTAATCATATGTATAACTTAAGTAGTATATAACTACACACCTACTCATTTTTCGAAGCAATAATAATAAAACTACAACATTAACGTCAAAAGCACGTTGTTCCTAATCCACAGTACACACATGCACACGCTGTTAAGTGTTGTAAAAAACACAGTCACTTGTCCCACTATTGGGACTGAAAATGAAAGAGATAACGAAGCTCCTGCTCCTCTCCGGACCCCTCACCCTTGCATCCGTAGATTGACTGGGTTTTTTCCCGACCGGCTGCGCAATGCTCATTCGAATGTAAACTGCGCTGCGCCAATATCACTATTGTCAGGCCATTAACTTTTTCACGTCCACCTCCAGCAGAGAAAGATTATCAACCATGACAGTTCAAGGGTGGTGCTTGCTTCGCCTGGCGCCTGTACAGGCGCCAGGCGAAGCAAGCACCACCCTTGAACTGACAAGGGCGGTCTATTTTTTATTTTTATTTTTTTATTTCCGCTTCTGCGCAGACAATAACAGAACCCACTTTGCTTCTGGTAGCAAAAATATTCAAAATTCAGCGGCGCAAGTGCATAGGAATAAAGCCTCACAATATCTGTGACTCGTGATTCCTGTAAAAGTTAAGTACCCTCAGACTTGATCAAAACACGACACGAAAAACAAAGTATGGACGGACTAGAGAACATTTACTGTCAGGCATTAGCGGTTCAAATTTCCGTCTTGGCGTCGCTAAAGTTATTTTTATGAAAATGAATCGTCAATTTTTAGAATCGTTCTGTTCTCAGATTTAAAAAAAAAAAAGGTGGACTTGCATTTGAATTAACAGAGTTATTTAGTGTGAAAGTTAGGCACACAGCACTCTTACGGTACGGCCCGGTTGCATGTGATGCTGAGGGCTCTGCTATACAGATTCACGAAGTTGAGTAAATTATTATCTTTCTTCGTTGGGTTCCTCTCTGATGTGTGTGTGTGTGTGTGTGTGTGTGTGTGTGTGTGTGTGTGTGTGTGTGTGTGTGTGTGTGTGTGTGTGTGTGTGTGTGTGTGTGTGTGTGTGTACACGGAAGAGCTCAAATGGGTTACTGTCTTTACCATCCTTATGAAAACTGGGGGGGGGGGGGGGGTGTTAAAATCTGGGTGACCAAGTCAGACACCCATTTTTTCTGAGGGTTGTTTCTGCATTGTCTTGGGGTAAAGATTCATAAAAAATAAAAAGATCAGTTTTTCTCGTTTTGGCGTTAAAACATGCACTTTTGTGTTTAACAGACACGCCTGTAGTGTGTTTGAAAACTTGTCCCTCCCAGCAATGTGTGTGTGTGTTGTGCGCACAGAACCCTGAAAATGAGCGTGTATGTATTACATCACCCTTCTCAGCTATAAATAACTTCATAGCTAATATGGGTCAGGGGGGATATTTTGTTGTTTCAGGGAGTAAATTGTTTATGTTTCTACAAAATTAGGTTTGTTATTTGAGGGTGTGGTTGTTTTGTTAAAAAAAGTGTTGAGTTGTAATGTACTTCCGGGGTGATGTGGAGAAAGGTCATGTCTAGGTCATGTCTAGTGACAAATTTGAGATTCATGTATACGTTCACCAGGGACTTAGCCTATACGTTTTCTACGTTTGTTTCCATGTCAGATGAAGAATATTTGATCTGAAACGTCGTTCTTTGTTTCTATTTTAAAGGGTTTTCCGCCACTATCTTCTGTTTTAGTTTGACTTAGCCTATAATTATATTCGTGCGCCGGTTGCTAAGAAGTGAAGTGATTGTATGAGTGCGCATTGTAAGAGAGGACCGTTAGACTTTGGGTGAGGCTGCTGTTGTCTTTTGTCCTGCCCGACCTTTTGGTTGAACCTGTTGCTTTATTTTGTAGGTTTGTCGATGTTATCAATGCCGCATCTCCTTTTGGATTGTATGCACAAATTGATTGAATGGAAATGACGTCACAGAGTCAGCGTCGTTTCATGCGTCGTCTGCTACAGTCAGTCGTTTAGTGCAGTTAAAAGAGTGCAGGCTTGGATGGGGCATTTTCTGATGTAATAGTAAAGTATTATTTGTGTGAATGCTGTCCGTTTGAAGGAAGGTTGATTGATTGTACATTGCTTAACGTCCCGACAGCAACAAGACTTTCTCAGGACGTGCCTGCACTGCTAGTGACAAAAACTCAACAGAATATTGAATGTATGTCGCCAGCCGGTCCAATACGTTAAATAAAACCTACGACATGGGGCCTAAATAAAGCTAAGACCATTTAGCAACACACATCGAATATCAAGAGCCACAGGCAGCGCAGACAGTAGGGAGAGTTTAAAAAAGGAAAATGCAGGTGAATGGACCAAGGGTAGACAGAAACACATGCCCCCGGAATATAGAGAAAAAACCCACCCTGTGGGGCTGACCAGGGTGCCCCTGGGAACTAAAAAGTCCCCCAGGGCAGACCCGGTTGGGGGTGTTTGAAGGAAGGACTGGAAAGTCGAGTGTTGAGGGCAGACCGGTTGGGGGTGTTTCAGGGAAGGACTGGAAAGTCGAGTGTTGAGCGAAGAGAGAAGGCGAGGATGGGAAAAATATCCAGCACTATACGTTGGAATAGATGCATATCAGTTACGACACGCTTGTAAATTAAAACATTTTTAACCCCACCCGGGTCTGCCCTGGGGGACTTGGGTGGGGTTAACTACTTTTTATTTCCCAGGGGCACCCTGGTCAGCCCCACAGGGTGGGTTTTTCTCTCTATTCTGGGGCATGTGTCTCTGTCGACCCTTTGTCCATTCACCTGTATTTGCCTTTATAAAACTCTCCCTACTGTCTGCACTGCCTGTAGCTCTTGATATTGGATGTGTGTTGCTAAATGGTCTTAGCTTTATGTAGGCCCCATGTGTTAGGTTTATTTAATGTATTTGACCGGCTGGCGACATACATTCAATGTTCTGTTTAGTTGTTGTTTTTTCACAAGCAGTGCAGGCACGTCCTGAGAAAGCCTTGTTGCTGTCGGGACGTTAAGTAATGTACAATAAAACACTTTTAACATTAAGAAAAGTTGAGTTAAAAGAGGTTTTAAAACAGTTTTCATAATAACTTTTGCCCGACACGCTTCTAAAAACAACATTTTCTTAGTTTTAAACCTTGTACCGCGCCATAAACGCCGCGATTGCTTTTCAGTCTTAGCTGTCCTATAGTGTGGAATGTGGGACTTTGCCAACTGGATCCATCTGGTGCACTCCAAATGAGTATTTGTGAGTGGTTCGACGTGCAACTCAGTGTGTGTGCGCCTCTGAAATGACCTACTAATGAAAATCTTTCATTCATAAGAGCGCATTGAGCAGCTCTATAAACCAAAAGTGATGACCCCCTCTCCCCCCCCCCGCCCCCCCCCCACACACACACACTTCTCCCCCCTCCCCTCTCCCAACCCCCTTACAACCCCACTCAAACAATCATAATAGTAAAATCAACCAAAGGTATCTTTAGTGAGGTATTTTCACTGTAATCCACTTTACTTTCACTGGGGCGGTCCGTGGCGCAGTGGTTAAGGCGCCTGCCACCAATTCCAAAGGTGAGCGGTTCGATACCGGGTTCCGGCGTTGGACTTTTCTCCTCTGGTAAGTGTCACCGTTAATTCGGGCGGACCGTCGGGGGTTCTTTCTCCGGGTACTCCGGTTCTTCCACCCCCCACACTTTGGTACCGGTCTCAGGCCACTTTACAAATTTCAAATACAAGCGATCAAAAATCTCTGTAATTTCAGTAGCTGACTGGCCCTTCGTTTGTCTTGTACTGTGTTTGTCTTAAATGGCGTAAATCCGTGTCTGTTTCGTGAGTGTGTGTGTGTTGGGTTTCAGGCACGGCGCTTTGAGTCGATTTCCCCAAAATTGAGAAAAAGCGCCTATATAATAACGGTATTATTATTATTATTATTAATCCCAGTTTTGTGTGAGAGGCACCCACTTTTTGGGTAAAAACCCTGTTTTTTTTCCATCCAGTGGCTCTGTTTCTAGAAAATGTCTATTTTATTTTAAGTTGTAGAGCTTAGTTATAAGGTGAGTTCTAAACATTCGCATCAACTCCAGAGCCCTAGAATAAATAGAAATATGGGAACCCATTTTCACATAAAATGGTAGGTAACCCACTCTGAGGGTTTTGTGTTCATGTGTGTGTGTGTGTGTGTGTGTGTGTGTGTGTGTGTGTGTGTACGTGCGTGCACATGCATGTGTATACTTGTGTGTGTGTGTGTGAATGTGTATGTGTGTGTACATCTGTGCGTGCGTGCGTGCACCTGCATGCGTATACTTGTTTGAGTGTGTGTGTGTGTGTGTGTGTGCGTGCGTGTGTGTGTATGTGTGCGTGCGTACGCCTGCGTGCGTTTGTGTGTGTGTGTATCTGTGCACGTGCCTGTCTGAAGTATTAAGATTTATGTCAAACGGTTGGTGTCATGCACGCGCTATGCACTCTCTTCCGCGCAAGTCCCAGCAACACGCCCCTGACAGCACAGAACAGAAACCTAAACCATACCGCACACTTTGTCAGGTGTGATCCAGTCTAACATTACACATCTGTCTTAATCCACATTCAACAAGTTGACTGCTGAAGGCAGACGGAAAACGCAGATCGACGTTTGCCTGCACTCCTTCAATACCCGCATCAATAGCTGCGGAAGTGTTGTATAGCGTTGCCACCGGCACTTTCGCAGCTATTGATGCAGGGCACCATCAATGAGCTAACGGTTTCGAAGCTAAGTCTCATCGAGTCCTTCTAAAGGAGGCACTGATCCTGAAAGTTCTATGTCGGTGACAAAGAAAAAGATCTTTAAACTTCCATATGAAAGACACCAGATTTAAGCCAGATACCGCCCTCAATGCGAGGAGGAGTGGGAAGATCGGGGTGGGGGAGGGTGGGGGGTGTGGGGGTGTGGGGCATGGGTCGCCGTATGATTCTTTGCTGGTGGCCATTGTTTTGTGTGTGAAATATCTCAAATTACCAATCCCCTCGGCGCACCCCGCCCGTGCGCAACAGGGCAGGGCACTCACACCGCCTTGAGCACGTGACCAGTCCCCGCAGTCGAGTGCTCGGAAACTTTAACTCCTCCAGTGCTGTCCCAGGAACATGGATTCAAAGTGGCGACAGCAAGAGGCACTTCCTCATGAGCCCCCGCAATTGCGGGGGCTCATGAGGATCTATACCTCTTGCAGTTGAGTGGTGTTCAAATTGTCTTGGCACAGAACGGGTTAAAGCGACCTACTCCAAGCGGTAACGAGTTAATTGATCGCAATATCTCCTTTATCAAGGTTCTTAGCGTGTCTTAAAGTAACGCTGGACAAAAATTAATGGGCTGACTTACGGTATGAAATTTTGAATGCGGTCAAGTGAAAGACTTTTCTGCTCTTATCCTTTGAACGCGGCAGGAGAGTTTCTTCCTTTACCATCAGCAGGCAGTTGAAAACCTGGTACCTGTGCCAACTCACATGGATTCCGAATAAAATGCACTTATTTATTCTGCCCAACCGTTAGCGAGTCAATCTATTTTTAGCTGTTTCTCGTACTGAAAGCGTTGTATTTATCGAACGGAGTAGAGTCATTGTCAAATTACTTGATATCAAAACGACGTGTGCTGAACTGTATTATTCTGTGTTTAAATCAGTGAACCATATCTAGACCTGTGTGTAGCGTGTCGTAACCATGTGTTACAGAAGTGTACCTTTCAACAGTTACGGCGGTAGTGTCCCTTTAAAGCCATGCAGCAGATGGTTTAACCCTTTTAGCCCCAAGGTCTCATTTCTCAGATTTCGGAGATGTTGCTTAATGACTATGTGCCAGTTGCAGGAGATGGATTGACCATGATAATTCAAGGGTAGTGCCAGATTAGCTTGGCGCCTTTTCAGGCGCCAGGCTAATCTGGCACTACCCTTGAATTATCATGGTCAATCCATCTCCTGCTGTAGGGACTCGGGGCTAAATGAGTTAAAAAAGGGGGAATAAAAAGACAACAGCCAAACGAACAAACGAAGAAATCTCCCGCTTGACAAGAAATATCCTGACTGCTACTGATCAGTGGAAGTAGCCTCCAAATCCTCAATCGTCGAAGCCATAGACCTACAACTTGAGAATGGACCATGTAGCCAGAACTTGCAGACTGTATAAGAATGGATCCTCATGAGCCCTCAAAGGGTGGATAGGCGCACGAAGATCTTTGTTTTTCGTAGCTGGGGCCCAGTTCGTGGATTTTTTTTGTTGTTGAGACAATCTGCCGCTATAAGTCAAAAGCCATCATGTCCATTTTTGAGTAAAGCGAGATTTTCATTGTGTAACAATGAAAATCTCGCTTTTCTTAAAAATGGACCTGGTGGCTTTTTTTGTTCTTCCAAGGAATGGCAGCATTGAAGGGTGGAAGGGCCCTTGAGGCTCTGTCGTTTGCATGTCACGGGTCGCTCGTCGCAGACGTGTAAACAGCGGGACACTGGGGGCACACCGCTTGCATACTGCCACCAGAGCGGCTCGCCACGCGTCTGCAGGAAACTGTGCAAACAAACTGCATCGCATGCAGTTGCTGTACCCTGTAGTCTGCGCCATATGCAAGAGGCATAGATGTTCATGTGCCCCTGCAACTTTGGGGCTCATGAAAATGTATGACTCTTGCACAGGGCTACAAGATACGCTACGATGCATTCAAACGGGACATGTTATCAGGTGTAAGTTTGCGACTCCGGGTACACTTTCCTTTTATGCCTGGCATGGTGGGGTGTCCCTCTTTTTCTTTTTTTTTTTTGTGTGTGGGGGGGGGGGGAGGGGGAAGGGGAGGGGGGAGGGGGAGGGGGTGGCTGCAGGGAAAAGTTAGTTCGGGTACGAAAAAGAAAGGGGTGGCAGGGGTGTCCAATGTCTGATGACTTATCAAAGTTACGGATTCGATCGTGGCTTTGTTCAGTGCACGACCGAACACAATGGTCACCCCGAAAACCTTGCGCAGCGATTTCGCGGACTCGGGTTTCAAGCCGGTGTAACACGCTTAACCCCTTCAGTGCCGAGAAAATTAACACCATCCAACTGCAAAAGGTACAGATCCTCATGAGCCCCCGCAATTGCGGGAAGTCGTAAAAATCTATACCTTTTGCACTGGGACATCTTTTTATGTTTATTTTTTATTTTAATTAATTACTTTTAAACTACTTAATTAAAACATATAATTTTTTAAAAATTATTATTTATTTATTTTTTATTTTATTATTTATTTATTTATTTATTTATTTATTTTATTTATTTTTATTTATTTATTTTATTATTATTATTTTTATTATTATTATTTTTTTTTTTGGGGGGGGTAGTTAGTTAGTTATTTGGGTTTAACGCCGAACAGGCAACTAAGGCCTTCTGACGGCGGTTTTTTTTCTCTTTTTTGTTTTTGGTGGTGGGGGGGGGGGGGGGGGGGGGGCGTGGGGTCGTTGAATTGCGAAGATTGCAGAAACACTGAAAGGGTTAAACGACGCTTGTGCCAGCTCGATCCGGGACCGCTTTCGATGTTCCTCGGCGTCATACAGATTTTCGAAAAGAAAATAACTGGCAACGAAAGCAGCAGCCGAGGGACGATACCGGATGAAATTGAGAAGTACCGGTTGTGACAGCAGGGATCCCAAATATATATGAAGAATGTCGGAATTTTCAATGGTGTTGCGGTGTAAATTTGTGTGTATGTTAACCTCTACCCCCCCCCCTCCCCCCCCCCCCCTCCCCCGTCCGCACACACACACACACTTCTTCCAGTCGTTTGAGTTTTCGGGGCCTGACTGAAACCAGTTTCATGTGGCCCAAGTAACAGACGATATCAGAGGTAGGTCGCAGAAACTGTGACGCACGTGCAATTTTGACCTGCTTCCGAGTCAGTTCCGAACAAAGTCTACTAGGAACCGACCGTCTGCTTTTTAAACAGCTTTTACTAACCCCTTCATCACTGCCGAAATAAAGGGAACACGATCCATCTACAAAGAGACATAGGTCCTCATGAGCCCCCGCAACTGCGGGGGCTCATGAGGATCTATGTCTCTTGCTGAGACCAATTTGTGTCCGTGGTTGTGATTTTTGGGATAAACAAAGATTTCAGAGAAAAACCTGCGGACAGTGGCGAGGAAGGGCTTAAAGGACTGCTATATAAACCGCAATGCACAGTCTGTTGCTGGTCTGCGATTCGAACAGAATCGATTGTGACGGTGTGGGCATTATTTGGGCCAGGTACTTTGCCAAGAACGAACACCTATTGTTCACAACGCTAGCGTGTTGAACATTGCACGTTGCCTTAGGCGAACTGCTGCCCGGTTCGTTTTAGCCTAGTTGAACTTGTACTCTTTTTCACTAATACTAATACGACCAGCATGACACTTGAATGCAAACGAACGTATCAACCGACGAGCGCACACACTGACTTGCGTAGTCGAGAATAAGTTCCTTAGCCTAACCCCTTGGCTGCCACGCGGATGTAGTCTGTTTTGAAATCTGATAATTCGAGGCCAAAGAGAGCCGTCCGAGGAATATGAATGCACGGTGCTGTCAGCAAGAGACATAGATCCTCATGAGCCCCCGCGACTGCGGGGGCTCATGAGGATCAATGCCTCTTGCAGATGGGGCATTGTTCAATTTTTCTCGGCAGTGATTGGGTTAAACGTTTGTTGTATTAGTGCATATTGATAACACGCGTATTTTCTCTTCTTTTTTTTTTCTCTCTCGTAAGATCTCGCGAGTATCTGGGTGTTTATCGCCTTGCCAGAACAGCACGTGCTCTCCTAACGCGCCGCACGCAGCTCGCGACAAATCACCTGCACGTGCGCGTCGTCTTGAGCTGGGTTATGTCCCTTACCTGCTCAATACGTTTATTGCCCTTGGTCTCGAGGACATCCGGCAGCCAAGTCTTATGTCAGCTAGGAACAATAGGTGCTCCAACCCAAGTTGGGATTTTAACTCATTCGCGGCCAGCCGCATCCGGATGCGCGGCTTATGCCGCGCATCCGGATGCGGCTGGCTGCGAATGACTGAGTTAATACACGCCGAACATACTACGCCGGCGATCTGTGATCATTGGCCCATCATGTACGAATCTCTCTCCTCACAGCGCTTTTTTCCCCCTCAGTACTTACTTGGTAGTTTCTTTGAAATTTACCTTAACTTAAAAGAACCCAACCCTCTCTTTCCTGACGCCTATGACTGAACCAGAGCCACCGGGGCAACTAAATAATTTAGACATTCGCAATAATGGCGTTTTGTCCTTTCATCGGAAGAAAAGAGAGTTCGGGATCGTTTAGAGGTTTTCTCCGGTATCTTACAGACAGGCAAAAAGTAGCTCTTACACCCAGTAGCAGAACGTCTTCGGCCCCGCGCACAGCCGTCGGGTGTCCGAGGACCTTTGCTTACTGGTTCGGCACATTCAATAGAAGAAGACTGAAGAAAAGACAAAAAAAAAAAAAAAAAAAAAAAAAAAAACCACGTTTCCCATAAAGGCGGCCCCGCATTTGCGGATCTCACACGTTCCCTGTTGGTATTTTAAAAGCAGAGTCGGTGCAATATTTAACTAATAAGGTCATCGGTTGTCTTATTAACCCGTTTAGCCCCAAGGTCCCATTTCTCAACCCCCACTCAGGTCTGCCCTGGGGAACTTGGGTGGGGTTAACTACTTTTTAGTGCCCAGGGTCACCCTGGTCAGCCCCACAGGGTGGGTTTTCCTCTCTATTCTGGGGCATGTGTTTCAGTCTACCCTTGGTCCGTTCACCTGTATGTTCCTTTTTTAAACTCTCCCTACTGCCTGCGCTGCCTGTAGCTCTTGATGTTGGATGTGTGTTGCTAAATGGTCTTAGGTTTATTTAGCGTATTAGACCGCCTGGCGACATACACTGAATATTCTGTTTAGTTTTTTTTTTTTTTTTTTTTTTTTTTTTTTTTTTTTTCCACAAGCAGTCCTGAGAAAGTCTTGTTGCTGTCGGGACGCTAAGCAAATGTACAATCATTTCTCAAATGTAGGAGGTGTTGCCTAATGACTATATACCTGTTGCAGGAGGCGACAAGCTCATCTGGCACTACCCATGAATTATCATGGTCAATCCATCTGCTGCTTTAGGGACTCGGGGCTAAATGGGTTAATGTGATTCAAACTGTCCATACATTTTACTCTCATCTGTGATAAATGTTGTGATATTATATTTATACTTTTCTCTCGGTAGGCAAAGACCTATCTCCTGTTATACATTTTTTTAATCTTGGATTGAATCGGATGCTTATGCTTCCTCGTAAATCAGTTTATATCTGTTACGCTGGAGCGCTAAGTCTACAACCTACACCCCTGAAAGATCACTAATCCTGCTTGTAAACACACTTTGCAGGACCACACGAAAGCTTGATAGTGTCCGCAAACGGCCAGGGTCTATTTTCCCAATTTTATGGCTCCGTTATTCGCCAGACTGCACGCAGAGAAGGGGGGAATCACTCAGTGATCGCCAAGCTGTCAGCAAGTTTTGTGCCCTTGTACAATAACCTCAAGCACACTCTCCCCGCTTCAGCGCGCGTGGGCACACTCTCATTGTAGTAGGCCCGTTAGGGGACTTTAAACAACATTAATCTCGTTTTGTGTCCGCCGACACTGTTGGAAGAGGATCAGTCGGTGTGCCGGCCGAACCCGTCCTGCCGGGACATCAAGCAGAGAGGAGTAGATCCTCATGAGCCCTTGGCAGACCTATAGACACACGAGAATCTAT
The DNA here is from genome assembly GCA_036245525.1 of Semisulcospira habei. Lineage (NCBI taxonomy): Eukaryota > Metazoa > Mollusca > Gastropoda > Semisulcospiridae > Semisulcospira > Semisulcospira habei. Next base: position 317,046,838 of record BTPG01000002.1, read on the forward strand.
ACAGACCTCTGGTGGTAGAGATCTAACTGTTGCGTCTGCCTCCTTAAGTTGCGGGAACCACCCGGAGTTGCGCTGTGTGCGCTAGACTGAAACAACCAAAGAATACCTCCCATTTAGCACAAGGTCTTCGAGCCGACGTCGGCCGGAGCTGACACGCGCACGTCCGTGCGCGTGCCAGCTTCGGCCGACTTCGCTCTGAGGACCTTGTGCGAATCGGCCAAAGCCCATGCCGGGCTATGCGCTGACTGAAAAAAGCGTGATTTTCATTATATAAGAATGAAAATCTCGCCTTTCTCGAGTTTTGTTCATTTCAGTTCAATCAAGATGGGATCCCTGCGCTTGGAAAGACCCATACACGCTCCACCCCTACCCATCAGAAGTCTTCCCAGAGTTCCTTTTGATATCGTACCAAAGATATTGGTCTGGTTTACTGTGGGTCGCTCGTGTCCTTTCAAGTCTCGAAAATGGACTTGTCCGACTAACACCCATTTTTCAATAGCCGCTGCAGGGGCTCAGGGAGTACTGGCAAGCCAATAAACGATAAGTCCATTAATTATTTTTTTAAAATGACAAGCGAGCTTGCATCACAATGAAAGTTTCGCTTTTCTCCAAAAACAGTCTTTAGTGCTTTTTCACAGGACAGATCTGGTGTGTACCGGCCATACCTGCTCTGAATTTGACATGCCAGTTATCTTTTGTCCGTACCTTTTTTTCTGTGGGTCATACCTCTCCTTGGGTCCTCGCAATGAAGAAGTGTAATCGGGCCCTAGCTTCTCAGAACTTGACATGCCAGTGTATCTTTTATCTGTACCTTTTTCTCCCCTCTGGCTGTACCTCTTCTTGTGCCCTCGCAATAAAATGAAGTACTTGGGCCATATATTGTTTACCTCCACCAGGACGTAGGGATCCTACACCACGACAACCTGTTGGCGCTGGAACCGCTGGCGTGATGACGTTTTGCGTCAGCGTGTCGCGACGTGTCAGATGCCACTAATTTATTATGCTAAAGTTTCGCGCACAGACATGCGGGCTTTAGTTATTTTTTTTTTGTAACGTTCTTGTAAATTTACATTGTACCTTTTCAGAATTCACCCACCCACCGCAACCCCTACCCTAACCCCCCACCCTAAGCCCCACCCTTACCTGGAGTCTGCTACTTTTGGCCCTCTTGCATAACGGCTCCTGGACACACGTGTTCTATTGTGCGTGCAATAACGAGAAAGTTATAATTTTACACCTTTTTTGCGCTGTTTTTCGAGGGCTAAGCTCTTAGATCCTAGCGGATTTTCTGCCCTGGAGGATACACTGCTCTCCTAACTAGTCCCGGCGAGGTTGATGGAAACCTTCTGTTCCAGGAAAAAAAAAAAAACATCCTGATTCATGACTGCGCAAGAGGCAAACATCCCCTAGAGGATGTTTGCCTCTTGTGGATGTATTCCCATTTATATATATGTTCCTCGGCGTAAGGGGCGCAACAGGTGGGTAAGGCTGCATGTATGAACGTTTCATTTTGCGAGCTCTGTACGGGCGACCCATGCAAAAACGGGTTTACACTTTTTTTCCACCAGTTCCACTTTTATTTTTTTAACTTTTAAGTGCGTGATATCGAAAAGTACCAGGACAACCTTTACCCATTCAGCCCTGACGCACTACAGCAGTAGATGAGTCGACCATGATAATTCAAGGGTAGTGCCAAATTAGCTTGGCGCCGACAGTCGCCAAGCCAATCTGGCACTACCCTTGTATTATCATGGTCGATCCATCTCTCGCAACGGGTGAATAGTCGTTAGATGACGCCTCCAAAATTTGGGAAATACGTGCGGCTGGCTGAATGAGATATGATAAATTGGGTGGAGCGCTTATGTTCAATTTGACTGAGCGCCGTGAGAACATTTTCAAAGAAAGGAACTTCTAATACGACGCGGATTTGCAAGAAATGACGATCTGGATAGAACACGTACACATGCATGTAGGGGAGAGGCTTGGAAACAGGAACGGCTCGGATACTGGAACGCAGCCGTTGCGGAAAACATCAATAGATGGCAAAGTTGCCTTAATCACAGAGTAGACGGCACCAGCGCAACGAAACACTACAAAAGGCCAACATCACCGTATGCAAGGAGAAGATAAAAGTTTGTATTTCTTTCTTGCGGATCTGAAGTTAACGTTTTGTTTATGGAAAGTGTGTTAACAGTGCCTTTAAATGAATAAACATTTTTAGTAGCTGACGCATATAAATAACGTTTACATGTAGATAATAAAAAACTTTTACTGAAGCCAAAGAGTTTTGTCAGTTTGTGTCTTTAGCTTAGGCAGGTTAAGGTTTGGATATTAGAACACTGACAGGAGTATAAGACTACATACTACTGGCTTGAGACAGCCATTAGAACTCTGACAGGATTATAAGACTACATACTACTGGCTTGAGACAGCCATTAGAACTCTGACAGGAGTATAAGACTACATACTACTGGTTTGAGACAGCCGTCAAGTTATCTGCGAGCTTTTGACCTTCATCCTTTATTTTTCAAGGTCACCATTTGGGGGGAAAATGTGAGTATTTTATAAAATTTATTTCCAATATCTAAGCATCGCACATAAATATGTGGAATTGGAAAAGTCTATAGATTTATTTAGATGAAAGCGGAAGGGGTGGGGGGGAGGAGTAGATGCGGTGAAGAAGAAAAGGGGAGGGGGAGAAGAAGAAGAAAAAGGTTTAACCCTTTTAGCCCCGGGACCCTGCAGCAGGAGATGGATTGATCATGATAATTCAAGGGTAATTCAGGCGCCAAGCTCATCTGGCACTACCCTTGAATTATCATGATCAATCCATCTCCTACAACTGGTACATAGTCGTTAGGTAACACCAAAAAAAATTCGAGAAATGGTACCTTGGGGCTAAAATGGTTAAATAAAGCCATTTGCTGCAGGGCTAAAATGCGCCGATACAACTGGCTCTCTGTGTTGTCTCTCTTCAACAAAATGTTTTTTACCCCTCTTTTCACAATCCGTCAAACAGAGGTTTTGGATGCGTCGGCGGAACGCTTCTATGCACAAATGCGCAGAAAAGCAGAAATATTTTACATTTTACGCTGTTTAACACTTTTAGCCCCATCGCCATACGGCAGGAGATTGATTGACCATAATAATTCAAGGGTAGTGCTAGATTAGCTTGGCGCCTGAAGGCGCCAAGCTAATCTGGCACTACCCTTGAATAATCATGGTCGATCCACTTCCTGCCACTGCGTACATAGTCGTTAAGTAACACTTCCAAAATTTGGGAAATGCACCCGTGGGGCTAAGAGGGTTCAACGTCAGAAGTAAGTAAGCCATTTTGCAACATTAGTGTAAGACCCTAACAGCTATAAGGGAAATATTGCTAACTATGAACCAATAAATGCTTGAAGCAGGTCAGGTGGCTTTAAAGGCCCACTACCGCCGTAACTGTTCAAAGATACACTTCTGTAACACATGGTTACGAAACGCTACACACAGGTCTAGATATGGTTCATTTAGACACAGGACAATCCAGTTCAGCACAAGTCGTTTTGATATCAAGTAATTTGACAATGACTCTACTCCGTTCTATAAACACAACGCTTTCAGTACGAGAAACAGCTAAAAATAGATTGACTCGCTAACGGCTGGGCAGAATAAATAAGTGCGATTACGCATGCACTTTTACCGCGTGTCCAAAATTCTGTTCATCAGGTGTGTCGACAAGGCAAAACAAACACCAATGGTGCTGAAATGTGTCTTCAAATTTACCCGTAATGGTACTTTAAGCAACATACCTCTCCCACACATTACCACAGCCACAACTGATTTCCTTTCCAACTGTTGCAGTGAAACGTATCACACTCCGAATGTCACAAGGACATTGCCATAAATTCGCTTCATTTTGTAATACCGTTAGCAAGCTATCCGGGCCAGTCTGAGGGTAACAGGTTTAAACACCTGCAACCAACGCCATCCATCTGCAAGAGACATAGAACCTCACGAGCCCCCCCGCATTGCAGGGGACTGATGAGGACCTATGCCTCTTGGTGAAACGGTTAATACCATTCCTTCTGTAGTTTCGTGAGGTGATGGAAATGTAATGTAATGGTTGTTGGCCTAAAGCTTTTAAGTGCGCGCGTGTGTTGCGCACATTTCAGCGACCAACGTGCGAATAATCCAACAATCCTCTCAAACAAAAAATGGCTGGAGAGGTCTTTAGCAAATGGGCATCCACCGAGCAGGACCTCTCGCCAGATCTATTACCGCAAAAACCACCCTCTTGGAGATGAATAGGTTTGAAGAGTGCTACGATCATTCGCGTTCTGCGGTCCCTTCACGGAGGTCGCGTGCAGCTGACAGTAGAAGCAAATAAAGCATGAGAGTGTGGCATCTTCCCTGTTGCGGTGATCAATGTAATTTTCCACTGACTGGAATCCTCTCATCCCTCATGGCTCGTTGCCCGGCATTGAGTGTGACGTCAGGACACGTGAGCGTGACGTCAATGCACGTGACTGTGGCGGGAGAGCGGTTGCAGTCAGGCGAAATTCATTCCAAAGAGCCAGTGGTGGCTTTTGACTCTCATGACTCTCAAAACGCTGACCTCCGTCCTCTGAGGGCTACAGAAGTTGATGTTTTGCTGACCTGTGGATCAACACAAGGAACAGGCATAGATCCTCATGTGCCCCAGCAAATGCAGGGGCACATGAGGATCTATGTATCTTGCAGATGTTACGAATACCGTGACGGGTGTAACTGTTAATATGGCTGTGGGTGACGGTGGATTGTACAAAACGGAGAAAATTAACGTTTTGGCTAATGCCTTCAGTGAATTAGATCGTACGGGACTGCGTTGACGGAGTGCTTAAACGGCTGAATACACACGCATAAAACCTGCATTTACAGTACTCCACCCCTTCATCCAGACCGAATCCCCCTCGACAAAGGCAACACTCTCTCCTCTACAGATCCGCAGAAAAGAGAGTGTGTTTAAATGAGTTTAGCTTAATTAAACGACAACGAGTCTAACATGTTTAGTATCGTTTGTATTGCTTTGCTTTGCTTTGTTTTGTTTTGAAGTACCCAACGGAGAAAGAAACATGCTTAGAAAAGACGGGTACAACACAGTTTATTAATATTTCGGGTAAATACCCTTTGTCAAAATAGACAAACAAACAAACAGAGAGATTAGCCGCTAC
>BTPG01000002.1:317057032-317079532 GCA_036245525.1 Semisulcospira habei
CTCTCTCTCTCTCTCTCTCTCTCTCTCTTTCCACTCTGACACACTGCCGATAGACTACACTCTGACACACTCTGCCGACAGGTCACTCTCTGACACACTTCCGATAGGACACACACTGACACACTGCTGTTAGGACACACTCTGACAATGACCGTTAGGCAATGTGTTAGAGAGTAGCCTACCGGCAGATCGGCGTGGGGCTTGAGTTACGGAACTCGGTTGGAAAAAGAAATTACGCGTGCGGTCACCACAGGCGCTGGACGATCGTTGCGAAGTCTCCCACCTCTATAACGCAAATAGTAGGAAATACCACAAATGTGCTATTTCCTACTGCCCGCGTTATAGAGGTGGGTGATTTTGCAACCATCATCCCATTTGTGTGGGTACCACGGCGCCCACTTAAAAAGTAAAGCGAGGCTGTGCCATCCGGCACTGAACGTACGCTGACTCCTTCACTTCATAGACACAGATGTAAATCGGTCATTGAAGAGCCGTCAACCCACATAGACCAGCATCCAACTGAGCCTCACGACAATCACGGCCTCTAAAAGTCTCTGGACATTATTTTTAATGTTTTTTTTTTTAAATTTAATTTTATTTATTTATTTATTTTATTTATTTTTTTAATATTTTTTTTTACGGAGTTTTATGTCGACTTTGACGGTTTCGTTTATAAGGCTTAAACGTGACTCGATATAAAGAGGCACAGTGCTAAATCAACCCGTTCTATCTGCTAGACGCATTTCGCCCATAAACCCTCGCAGCTGCAGGGGCTTATGTGAATCTATGCCGAGATCGGCTGAAGCTTTTTGTTTTTTTTCCCTCAAAACGAGTGTTATATAGTTTTGTCCACCTGCAAGAAACATAATTATATTCTCATGAGCCCCTGCAAATGCAGGGGCTCATGAGAATAATTAATATACGTCTCAGTCTTGCCTACCAAGGTCGGTCTGAACTTTTTTTCCTATCAAAAGAGGGTGTCATTTGGGGTAGGGGTGTTTATAGTCCTTTCACCGCTACCCTCCCGTTATGCGGGTGGCTCCAGACACAGGGCCTCTATGTAACAGCCCAGGCCCTGAATGACACTCACAAAACGGCCGAATTACACGCGCACGTGTGCCGGGACCTCTGACTACCGCGTCGTGCTACACCGGCTGCATTGTTGCAGTTATCTTTTGTATTTAATTAAATAAAACTCGGTTTGTTATGTACACAATCCCTCTGTCTCTCTGACTCTGTCTCTCTCTATTTCTCTCTCTCTCTGTCTCTCTCTCTCTGTGTCTCCCTCTCTCTCTCTCTCTCTCTCTCTCTCTCTCTCTCTGTGTCTCTGTCTCCGTCTCTGTCTCTGTCTCTCTCTCTCTCTCTCTCTCTCTCTCTCTCTCTCTCTCTCTCTCTCTCTCTCTCTCTCTCTCTGTGTCTTTGTCTCTGTCTCTGCCTCTCTCTCTCTCTCTCTCTCTCTCTCTCTCTCTCTCTCTCTCTCTCTCTCTCTCTCTGTCTCTCTGTCTCTGTCTCTGTCCTCTCTCTCTCTCTCTCTCTCTCTCTCTCTCTCTCTCTCTCTCTCTCTCTCTCTCTCTCTCTCTCTCTCTCTCTCTCTCTTCTGTGTGTGATTATGAGCCAAACTGAACACTTTTTCAAACATATGCATAAGTGTCATGGTTTCCATGTCACGACCAGATTGTCCATGTTTTTATACACGGTTCCTAAAGTGTGTTTTTTTGTAATCCCCTTCCCCCAACTCCCTCTTGTGTATGGGCTGAAAGCCTTGAACACAATAAAGAATCTGAATCTGAATCTGAATCTCTCTCTCTCTCTCTCTCTCTCTCTCTCTCTCTCTCTCTCTCTCTCTCTCTCTCTCTCTCTCTCTCTCTCTCTCTCTCTCTCTCTCTTTGTGGGACACAGTTGCCTTTTTAGCAAGGACATGTTTTTTGGACTTTAATGTCAAAACTTTTGCCCTGGGAAAATACAGTTTAAATAAACACCCTTGCGTGCATCGTGCTGCTTTGTAAAATTGTAAAACAATGCCAAAAACAGACAAATAAAAAAATCGTTTATCATTGCTCCCTCTCGCGATGATTCTCTTGTAGGGTTAAACTTTATAACCGATACATACTTCACACTGTGGATGTCAGTGAAGCAACTCCTTGCAATCAAAGAGGCGTAAACGCGGATGCAGTGCCTCTTGAAAATATACGCCTTATGCAAATGGAGTGAATGTGTGAATAAGTGAAGTCAATGTAGTTTTGGTCCTACTTCTGAGATCTCTTTCGGAGAGTCGCAAATTAAAGCTCTACCTTTGAGCTGTCAGGATCGCTACACATTCAGCAATCAGCACAGAAAAAGAGAGTAACGACTGTCTGTTTTGAAACCTTCACCTGTTGAACTTGTGTTCCTGTTTGCGTGGGTTGTATCTTGATGAACAAACACCGCAAAATGCACACACAAAAAAGGTAACTGTAATTATAATTTCAATTTTTGTGTCTTCATATTACGCGCACGTGCGCTCGTGCCTTTGATACCTTCCTGTCCGTTCGCACACAATCGTGCATTCTCACTCATCAGCCGAACAAGCTCTTCAGTCAGCACTAGACTGCTCTCCGCGTTCGCCATCGTTTCCGCTCGAATTGTGTGTAGTTGAACCCTGGCGATCGCCTCCCTAGCTGTACTTGCAGAAGAGATGTGAATGATATGTAACATAGTCGTAACCCTTGTCATAGTACCGTTGGACTGATGCAGATTGCACTTTGGAAATCTTTGTTAATTCATCGACAAAGAACCCCAGCCGACAAAGGAACGTGAATACAAAGTAGTTTCAGCAAGAGGCATAGATCCTCATGAGCCCCCGCTGTCGCGGGGGCTCATGAGGATCTATGCCTCTTGCAGCTGAGTATCGTACAGTTTTTCTCGGCAGTGAACGGGTTAATAAATCAGAAAGAGGCACAGATTCTCATGAGCTCCTCAGAAAGCATTGGTAGTAGCGTATGCAAATCTGTGCCCCCATAATATGCCCTTTTTTGAATTCAATTCAATTATAATCGTTGTTGCAAGCTCTTTTAAAATTTCCTGAGTGAAGCAGAATTGTGAAGTGAAGTACCATTGTGTAAATGAAATATTCCCCTCGCTGGCGAAACGGCACAGATTCCCATGAGTCCCTGCAGGTGCAGGGGCTCACGAGAACGTTGCCACTGCCCGCATCGGACTTTTAAATTCACTTCGCAATCGCCGTTTCGGATTCTGAAACTGTCCTTATTATTCCGCTCCGAAACCGTCAACGATAACAATACCCGTTTGAAGAGGAAAGTCAGTCACCCGTGACCCTGTGTGAGCCATAACTGTAACTCCTCGATTCCAGCGCCAACTGAGACAAATGAAGCCACAGTCAAACCGGTACCAAACTGAAACTAAGCCAGAAGCAGCAGCGGCAACCAGAGCAGCAGCAGGAGCAGCAACAACAACAGCATTAACAACAACAGCAACAATCATAAGTAGATCAGAAAAGGCGCGAAATATTTCTTCGACGGATTCAGCCATTTCAACACAATATTGACCTACTTTTCATCTCCGGAAATCGACTATTTTCAGCAAGCAGCCTGGATGACTTCTTAGCTCTTTCCCTGCCATTGTACGTATATTTTGTGTCTGAAATCGATGTTCATTCAAATCCACAATCACCCGAGGAACTTGGATACAAATTGGTCTCAGCAAGAGATATAGATCCTCATGAGCCCCCGCGACAGCGGGGGCTCATGAAGATCTATGTCTCTTGCAGTTGGATCGTGGTCAGGTTTGTGATTCTGGTCGTAAAGAGCTGCACACATAAAATGTGGGCCATTTCTGGACAGGAAATGGGTAACATTTTTATCAGATCATACCACCAGCAGAGAATACCTGACGCGGCCGGGTGGTTGCTCTATCTTGGCCTCATTAGCCGCTCGCTTGCTCCACAATATAATTCGGTCAAAAAATGAAATTGTAACCCCTCCCCTGACACTGGGACGCCTAATTTTGTTTGCGAAATCTTCGTTTGTTCAACGACCAAAAGCCACAACCGTTCAAAGAGCGTGGATACAGATTAGTCTCTGCAAGAGGCATAGATCCTCATAAGCCCCTCCCCCCCCCCCCCCCGAAGTCGCGTGGGCTGATGATCTATGCCTTGGTGCAATTCGGTCATTTTTTTTCTCTCTCATGAAAAGGAATCAGGAATCAGGAATTTATTTAACGTCTTTTCACACATTGGTGATATTAGACAACAAAAAAAAAAAAAAATAAAAATAAAAAGGAAAAAAAAAAAAAAAGATATCAACAACCAAACACACAACTTGCTTGTGAGTATCAAAGAATAGCAATAATTAACATCCAACCACACACACAAATTACTTATTATACTAGTTTACCCACCGGACTATGAATTATTATATGAACTATTGAAATTGCAATATTTCTATGTAAGATGTCATACAAATTGTCTGCTAAGTGATCAACTGTTATGTTATTTTTTTTCAACAGATTCAGTATAATAGGACATTCACATATTATATGTTTAACAGAGATGGGGCTTAAGCACTCGCATTTGATGTCTTTTGCGAATTTTGTTTTCCAAGAATTTAGTCTTAACTTGTATATCAACGAAGCTGTTTTCCTTGAACAAGGAGGAACATGATAAGCATATTTCGTATCATCTTTGTGAAAAAAACGGTTTAGCACAGAGTACATTTCATGTAGAGATAATTGCATATTATTACAAACTGCTGAGTTTTCTCTATTTATAGCTCCTTTTTTGGCTTGTCTGTCACAAATTTCATTCCAATAAATTCCGCAGTGTGACGGTATCCAAAGAAAATCGATCCCTATTCCTCTGGACATAATACAGCTCATAATATGTTTTATGTCATACACTAGGTCTTTTCTAGTATTACAATCCCAGCTTTTTAGACTATATAGGACAGATTTAGAATCGACACAGATCAAAATGTTAAATATATCATAAGGTAGAAGTTGAATAAAATTTAGTGCCATGAGAATCGCATACAGTTCAGACGTAAATATAGAAAATCCTTTACCAAGATAAAAAGATTTCTTCACTTTGAGATCAGGAATAACAAAGCCTGCACCACAGTCTGAAGAATCTAAGACAGACCCATCTGTGAAAATTTTCAAATGTTTAAAATATGTTGTCTGTAATTTTTCTTTCACTAAATTTGCTAAAACGTTCACATCCTCATCTTTTTTCAAATCTGTGTAATCTATATCGAAAGTAGCATTAATATGTTCCCAGGGAGGTATAGTAGGTGTTACTGGTAAAACGGGAATAGACTTGATATCTATATTGCAGTTATCTATAGCATCTTTGACATAGTTACGTATAGGTAAAAGATACGGGATGGTTTGCGCTCTCTTCGGGAAATCCACATCTGCATCTAAAAATATGTCTGCACGTACTGAATTTTTGACGGACAGGCTTCGGACAATGTATTTTGCAGTTGCTAATTTACGTTGGTCAGATAAAGACAGAACACCTGCTTCTTTGTAGGTTTTTACAGTATTAGTATGAACCGGCACTCCAAGGGCTAATTTAACTGCTTTACTATCAATGCTTTGCAGCTTCTGTAGAAGTGTAGCTGGGGCAGAAAAGTAGACTTCCTGTCCATAGATAAGTGTTGATCGAACTAAAGATGTACCAAGGTGTAAAACAGTTTTAATGTCCTGACTCCATGGTTGTGAGTTTATAATTTTTAACAAGTTAAGTCTTTTTCTTGCCTTATTTAATATGGCTTCAATATGAATTCTCCATGATAATTTTGATGTAAAACGTACGCCTAAAAACTTTACACTCTGTTGGTAGTTTAAAGGCGTCCCGTTGAGGGATAAGTTAGGTAATGTTTTAGCACTTTCCCCATTATTGAAAAGCATTAGACATGTTTTTTCCCCAGATAGTTCTAGACCATTTTCTTTCATATAGTTTGATAATTTGTCCAATTCAATCTGATAAACTTTTTGAACGTAATCTACGATTCTTTTTGGGGTACGTTTTCTGAGATTAGTGTTTATCCATATAGCAATATCATCTGCATATTGTACCACAGTTGTGTCCTGTGAGAGAGATTGTGGGAGGTCGTAAATTAACACAGTGAATAAAAAGGGTGAAATTATTGATCCCTGCGGAATACCCATATCTATTTTCTTAAAGGTTGAATAACTTTTACCAACTTTGGTGCAGACAAATCTTTCAGACAAAAAGCTTTTAATGTACTCATACATAAACCCGGTTATGCCAATCTGTTTTATTTTGTATAATAATCTAGCATGCCAAACACTATCATAAGCCTTTTTTACGTCGAAAAAGGTTGCTAGTATACTTTTTCTTTTAGAAAATTGTTTTTTAATGTTATTTGTGAGTTTAACTAAATGGTCTGTCGTACATCGACCTTTCCGAAAACCAGCTTGATGAACTGGAATTATATCCTGTTTTTCACAGTAATGAAATAACCGATTTAAAAGAATCTTTTCCATTACTTTGCAAGCTTGTGATGTTAGTGCAATAGGTCTATAACTACTAATCAATGTACGTGTTTTACCCGATTTGAGTACTGGAACTACTACTGACTGCTTCCAGATAGTAGGAAGAGATCCATTAAACCAACATTTTTGGTAAAATGTATGTAGTAGTTTTTTCCACGACTCAGGTAAATGATAAAGTAGTTGGTAAGAAATCCCATCTATACCCACTGCACTAGAGGTATTTGCAAACGACTGTAAAACATCTAGGAATTCATTATATTGAATTGGAGCATTGATATACTGAGAATGAGTAGAAACTGGATCTTGATAATCTGCTTTGACTTCTTCTTGGTTTCTGTGGTTTATGTTTGATAAACTGAGACTTGATGTGAGACTATTTTCTGCAAACATATTAACAAAGGCCTCCGCTTTATCTACTGCACTAGGAAAAGTGTTGCCTTCTACTGCGATTGGATACACTTGTAATTTGTATCCATTTTGTAATTCTGATATTTTTCTCCAAACCTTATATGTATCTTTTGATTCAGACACTTCATTTTTACAGAACTCAGCCCAGTGAATCTTTTTGGCTCTCGCCACTATTCTGTTACAGTGTATTTTAGTTTTTTTCATTTCCCTAAAGTTCTCTTCAGATTTGTTTCTTATCCATTTTTTAAAGTGTTCCTTCTTAATATTTACTGCTAGTTCACATTCCTTATTCCACCAAACATTACCTGAATATTTACCTTTTGATTTTCCTTTGCATTTTGGTATGGACTTCTCCGCAGCAGAAAGAACAGCTTTTGTAATATTTCCATAAAATGTGTCTATACTTTCATGTTCTATACGTGCAATGTCATGGGACAGCAAGATTGTCTCATACAGTTCCCAATTAGCATTGACATACTGAAACTTTGGAATTCTGTCCTCAATATTGCAATATTCATCTTTATCTTTAACGTTTAATTGTATAATGATTGGAAGATGATCACTTCCCAAACAATCTTCCTCAGTGATCCAAGTGCAATTTGTTGCCAGAGGTGGGCTTACTAGTGATATATCAAGAGCAGATGCCTTATGAGTAGAAACATCTGGGATTCTAGTGATACTACCATCATTTAAAATGATTAACTGAGAGTCTGAAATATTTTCTACCAGACGATTGCTTGTAACTATCGTACATCCAGACTCCCAGAACGGTGCATGAGCATTGAAATCTCCTAGGACCATCCATTTACAGGAAGTTGTCTGCTGAGAATCAATATTTTTTAGCCAGTCAGTGTTGTCATCTTTTGGCCCTCTAGGTAGATATACGGAGATCACATTTAAAGTATTTTGATTATTAATTTTTACCATGGCCCCAGTGATATAGATATCATTTAGATCTTTCGTTATAGAGTACGTATTTAGTGATGAATATTCCAGGTCATCGCTAATGTATAACGCAGTTTGGACTTTATTCGATATAGGGTCATAATGGTATAGAGGAGGATAATAATATCCTCGAAGTTTTGGGAGTTTTTTACCTTCTACATTCAGAGATTGTAACGCTAATATACAATACTCTGACTGTAAAATGTGATTTTCGAATGATAGGAAATTTGTTGAAATAGATCTGCAATTCCACTGAAACACTTTCATATTGCTTGTGCTCCTCTTCATGGTCAGTGACCTCCTTGTAGCGAAAGGAGGTCAACTGAAGGAGAAGGAAAGCAAAAAACAAAACAAAAAACAAAACAACCCAAAATACTAAAAAAATAATACAAAACAAAATGAGCACTTTCAAAACACCAAGAAACGGTATATCTCAAACAGTTCAGTACTAAATCAAAAACTAGAACTAAACCATCTGGATATCATTTCAAAGTTGCTTTCGAACCGGACTTGATAATGTTGTTAACTTTACCACGTTTGAAATGATAATCAGTTAGCTTATGTATATTTCATTCGGTCAGAAACTTAGTAAGAATACCAGTGACCCCTCCAATCATAGTATCCACTGGGATGTTTGGGATAGTGGTAACTCAATGTTCGTTTTGGTTTTTCCCAGAACAAGTTTGATAAATGTCTCCCGATGTTACGTGCAAAAGTAGAAGACCCCCTTGCATTTGGATGTATTGAGTCCCGCAGATGAAAGTTAGAGTTAATGTTTTCATGATGAATTACGGAAATGTTCTGGTCCTCAATAAGTTCTGACACCACCGTGGCATTGAAAATCTCACGTTTTATGTTCAGTTGAATATCCCTGCATGGGGCAATCTTGCTGACTACTATATGGCCTGCAGGAAATTTCTTTTTCAGATCACGCACTGTTGTTACAAATGATTTCCCAGCAGTGCGTGGATTTGAAGATTTAATGTTATTTACCCCAGTATGTATCACGACAGCATCGACGTCTTCCTTGATGCTGTCCGTCGCTTTGGAAATATCTTCAACAGTGAAGGCGCTTATCTTTGATACGGACAAACCGTACGAGATTCCAAGCTGGGTAGAGCGCACTCCTTTCAAAGTGGAATCATGAAAAATTGCTACTTTTGGCATTGTTACGGTCTTTGATTGAAATGATGACGCATGTTGGCGTTTGACGTCATCTCGAATGATGTTTTTTCGATGATTGAAATTTTGACATTCCCGCTGTCCCTTTTGTTTATGTATTCCGCTTACCTTTGTTTGGGAAGCTGAAGTAGCGGAATGGGATAAAGAAGAAGACGTACTATTAGCCAGTTTACGTGACGGAGCAGCTGCAGTGGCTCCAGCAGGCTTGTCTGTCTTGACCCTGGCCGTGGATGTGGACTTGACCGCTGCCGCGTAGGTCAGTTCACGTCGGTCTTTGAAGTCCGTTTGGGTCGAGACGTCGACTCCTCTGCTGAAGCCAGGTTGTAGACGTTGCACCTGCTCCGTCAAGAGAGCCACTTGTTGAGAAAGTAGGCTAACGGTAGCCTTCAGGTGGTCTACAACAGTTTGAAGGCTCTCGTCCCCGTTGTCCTTCAAGTGGCGGCGGTTATCTTGCTTCTGTATGTCGGGACTTTCATCTTCACTCTCTCTTTCCCTCTCGTTGTTCTGGGGCGATCTAGGTTCGTCAATTCCCTCAGAAGTTTTTGTCCGGGTTTGACGCCTTGTTCTGGTCATTCTGATGTTTCATTTAGTCCAGTTTCCAGCAACATTGTCGGAGCTCAGTTATTTTTGGCTCTATCGGTCGCCATATTGGCCGGAAGACATCTCTCTCATGAAAAGTTTAATGGCTGGTGTGCTGTAAGGTTGACGGCTATTTGCAAGAGGGGTACATTTGCATGAGAGCCTGCGGCTGCAGGGGACCTTTGAGCATCAATGCCTAATGCGGATGCGAGGACTAGACGAGGGACTGCTATTGGTGAGGCACCTGCGTTTGCCTTAGATGTAATCCCGTCAGGTAACGCAAGGTTAATTGCGATCACAAACCGATTGTCTTGAAGACTGTAAAAAGATGATGCCCTTGGAATCGTCTGTATATTGCTCGCAAGGCCGCGCAGAAGATGCGATCACCTTGATTTTCAGATGCATGGATTGGCAAAAGCCTTTGTCGGTGATACTGGGGACCCCAAACTGAACCACATAACAGCCGGGGCAAGGCGAACGCTACCCATCTGCAAGAGACATCAATCGGCGTGAGCCTTCGCATCGGGGAAAAAATAAAAAATGCGACAAGCAAAAATGTTTCCGATGATTCCCAAAAATTTCGCATGTCTTTTGCTCGAATTTATTTTTTACCGTATTTTTCTTCAATAACACACTCACACACGCGCGCGCACACACACACGCGCACACACGCGCGCACACACGCGCGCACACACACACACCACCACCACCACCACCCCCCCCACCCATCCCCCCTCCCCCATGCACATACTCGCACACACACAATATGTTTCAAATGCGCAAAGCTCAGAGCAGTATAGACGCTACTCGTGAAAGTTTAGTTAACCCCTTCACTGCCGAGTAGAATTGCAAACCACCAACCTGCAAGAGGTATAGATCCTCATGAGACCAGCAGTTGCGGGGGCTCATAAGGATCTACATTGGTGGATCCAGGGGGCCCGCCCCCCCCCCCTCCGTTAGCCCTGACCCCCTAATTTTTTTGGATGGTTATTTGTGGAAGTTGTGCTTTACTATTCGATGGTTCTTCTTTTCTTGTACGGTGTGATCTCTGTATGAAATGCCAAGTAGCCTTCGAAAACATCTCATTTCAGTGGGTTGTATCCTCCTTTCAAGGTCTGCTGTGAGGGTCCATGACTCGCAGACATATAAGAACACTGAGATGACTAAGGAGCGCATCAGTCTGGCCTTGGAGCAGATTGTGATGTTTCTCTCCTTCTATATGGTCTTCAATCTTGTCAGTGCTGTTGTTGTCTGCGCAATCCTGGACAGTATTTCTGGTTTTGATCCCTCATTTGTCACAATGGCTTCTAAGTATTTGAATTTATTAACTGTTTCCAGTTTTTTACGCCACTGGTGTAATTGGTCATCAGTTTGGGTGTCATAAGTGATTGCTAATCCGCTAATCCCGTCACACATCACTCTCTGAGCACAGACTCCTCACTCCAGTCTCTAGTGTCCGTGGCCCATCAGGGTAGCTATGTAGTCATTGATGCGTGTCAGTGGAGGGTGTGTGTGAAATATCTTGATTTCGATCACTAACCCTTTAAGTAATCGTCAGCCAATGTATGAGGTATACATCATTGATGATCATGACTATTTCTGTGATCTGATTCTGTGTTCCTCATACGGAGGAGGTTTGTGGGCGTATAGAGCAGTATCAAAATTTTCACAAGTGGCTGTGTTGTTCCTCAGACGGATGAGTAATTGGTAGTGTAGTGTTGTTGTCAAACACAAGGTGATTGCTCCTGCAGAAACTCCAGGTAGAACATTCTTTTCAATAGGAAAATTAACACCATATAAGAATCAGAAGTTCTCGATTAATCTTGGTTTGTTAGGGAGGTGGGGTGGATGCGGGGAGGAGGACAAGTGCATGTAGATATGATCAGCCCTCCCTTTTATAAAGTGCAAAACGCGGTGCTGTGTCCCGAGACAGAAAAGTTGTAACAAATAAAAATCGTCACCTCGGAGAACTCTAGGTATGTCTGAGAAAACCCCAAGAAAAAATAAAACAAACACGCGTAGAGCGAACGGTTACAACACTATAGTACAATTTTAAAGAAAATAACAAAAGAAAAGCACCAAGAAATAATAATTTTAACACAACTTATTTGTAATTGCTCTATTTAAGCGTATTACTTTCTTTGTTATGATTGTATGCTCGCCTGAGAGTCACTGTTTTGGTCGGGATTTTTTTTTTTTTGGTATGACACAGTGTGGAAACCGGAGGGGGGGGGGGGAGGGAGAGGGAGGGGGGAGGGCTGTTGTGCCCCCCCTCCCTGTCGCGACACCCTCTGGATCCGACCCTGATCTACGCCTCTTGCTATTTAACGTTGAGTTTACAATTATTTCAAAAACGCAATCCGCGTCCACTGGCAGTAAATGAGTTAATAAGACGAACAAGAACAGCAGCATCACCGACGACGACAACAATGCCCACAGCGACAGCAGCAATAGAAAAGCAATCGCCAGATGATTCACAAGTAAATCTAGGTTACTGACTTACCCCTTATCATTCGGAATACACCAGTGTGTGAAATAAGTTTGACTAAAATAGTTCAAGGGTAGTGCTAGAATAGCTTGGCGCCTCTAGGCGCCAAGCTATTCTGGCACCACCCTCGAACTAAAGCCATTGGTCTATACCCTTATCTGTAAGTACTATCAATGTAACTTGCATATGGCAGTCTACACATTTGAAGCTTTTAGCCTCAGTATGATATGGGTTAAACGTGCCAGAATAATCTCTCTTAACTCATTGTACCCCAAGACCGAAAGCCACAAATTTTGCCGTTGTTCTCAGAAGACTGCATTGCAGTGCAGGACACAGATCTACCATGATAGTTCAAGGGTGATGCCAGAATAGCTTGGCGCCCATAGGCGCCAAGCTATTCTGGCATCACCCTTGAACTATCATGGTAGATCCTTATCTTGCTGCGGTGTGTCTGGGGTAGAGTGAGTCAAGTCCCTGACGAGCGTCCCGCGTCTCGTATGATGCAGTTATGTTTTGTCTGCCGGACTGTGTTACAAACAGACTCTCGACTCACGGGGGGTTAAGGACATTCTCTTCCAGCGTCTGGAACCGATGCGTCTAGAACAATTGCAGATTTACTGCCTGGAAACCCTGCAGGAGAAGTCTTAGCCATAAACTTGACATTTTAAAATGTGAAATCAAAGACTATGATATTGTTACTATGTCAGAAACTTGGCTTTCGGATAATATAAATAGTGATAGTATAAGTATTGATGGATTCCATCCCCCTGTTCGAGGAGATAGACCAGATCAGTATGGTGGCGTTGCCATTTATGTTAAAGATAATCTTGTGTGTAAGCCTAGACCTGACCTTACTGTACCATCGCTCGAGGCTGTGTGGGTCGAAACTAGACTGACCCAGCAAATTATCCTTGTAGGTTCCTTTTATCGCCCACCTAATTCCTCTGTCGACTACTGGCGTCTTGTTGACCAGTCAATCAAAAATGTAATCTCTACTCCGCACAAATTTATCATATTGGGAGATTTCAATTCTGATACACTTCGGAACCCCTCGCCATATCTTACTGATATCTTGGTTAAAAACAACCTTATGCAATTAGTTGCCTCTCCTACTCGCATAACATCTACAACCGCAACGTGTATTGACCTTATTTTAGTTCCTAGCAGGGAATTAGTCTCATGTGTCGTCACCTGTCTAATTCCCCTGCCTGCTCTTGTGGAGCCAGCTCTGAAACCGCCGACCATTTTTTACTCCAGTGTAGTAATTACGATGCAATAAGACGTTTAACAATACTTACACTTCCACCAGAATACACCAATATACATTTTCTCCTTAATGGAAGTAAAACCCTACCATCCACAGTGAATAACGACATATTTTCAGCTGTACACGAATTTATTACTGCCGCAAAAAGATTTCACTGAGTTATAAAATAGGACTGCAAGAAATAAAGGAAATATAGAAAATCTAAAGACCAGTTGAGACAATTCTCTCTCTCTCTCCCACCCTCTCTTCCACCCTCTCTCTCTCTCTCTCTCTCTCTCTCTCTCTCTCCACTATAATGATTGAATGTTTTCCTCTATTTTCATTTCTTTTTATGTATTCATATATGTATTGACATATATTGATTTTACTGCCGCAAAAAGATTTCATTGAGTTATAAAATAGGACTGCAAGAAATAAAGGAAATATAGAAAATCTAAAGACCAGTTGAGACAATTCTCTCTCTCTCCCACCCTCTCTTCCACCCTCTCTCTCTCTCTCTCTCTCTCTCTCTCTCTCTCTCTCTCTCTCTCTCTCTCTCTCTCTCTCTCTCTCTCTCTCTCTCTCTCTCTCTCTCTCTCTCTCTCCACTATAATGATTGAATGTTTTCCTCTATTTTCATTTCTTTTTATGTATTCATTATATGTATTGACATATATTGATTTACTTACCTGCAGTGTATTTAAAATCTGCATAAATATTATGTGTATTGTATTTAAAATCTGCATACCACCGTCATGCAAATTTTGTAAATAGTATAACTGAGTGTCCAGATCATCATATAAGCCTGTGGCTTGTTTTGATCTGATGACAAGTGATGTATATTCTTTTATGTATTTTGCAAAAGTAATAAACTATTTAAACCAATGAGTTACGTCCCTGACGAGCGTCCGCCGTCTCGTATGATGCAGTTATGTTTTGTCTGCCGGACTGTGTTACAAACAGACTCTCGACTCACGGGGGGTTAAGGACATTCTCTGCCAGCGTCTGGAACCGATGCGTCTAGAACCATTGCAGATTTACTGCCTGGAAACCCTGCAGGTCTGAGGCACAGGGATATAGGTCATTGAGGGCGGCAAGAAGCTGAGATCTTCATGAGCCCACGCGACTGCCTCTTGGCGTGGCACTCTACTGTGTCACATTCGAATGGGTTTAAAACACTCGAGCGACAGACATGAACCCCTTAAGTGCCGGGGCACAAGAGACATACATCCTCATGAGCTCCCGCGACTGCGGGGGCTCATGAGGATTTATGTCTCTTGTCAATCCTGCGTTCTTAGTGTCTATTTTGGGTCCCTCTCAGATCTGCGTTTATGTTGGGTTTTTTTTTCCACGCGCGGAATGTGGCTCAGTATGTAGTGTTTCAGACGCACAATTCGAGATGACTGGCCGGGACTGGATCTAAGGCTGCCCATATCCCCTGAAGACAAAGACCCAGACAAACCAAAAGTTAATAGGACCAGGCACAAGGCCTGGGAAACATGAACCACGTGACAAATGTTGATGTAGCCTCCTTCACCGCACGCTGGGGGCGGCCCACGCCGGCGAAATGCCCCCACGCGCTCGACGACGCTGAAAAACCAATCGAAAACGTCATTTCTTCGCAAGATTACGTTCTGGGGTGGTGTCAGTTCCTCAGGACAGAGGAAAGATTAAAAAATCAACCCGCAGGTACTGTTGACAGAAGCATAGAATCGCATAGTACTGGGGCTCATGGATATCTACGTGCGTTTACCATATGCAATGGCCCGTTTACATGTGTTCTTCGTTTTCCGGGTGTTGGGGTAGGATCTCTGAAATGGCACCGGCAGGGTCAGTTTCACATTGCACGTTTCTAATCCACACATTTGGGAGTCAGTGGCACCATAAATGAGTCCACCCAGGACAGGCCGAAATTTAATGAACTCAGTCTCTTCTACGTCTGTTGCATTATTTCCTGCCATTGTAGTTTTTTGTTTTTAAATCGCACCTTAACAAGAATTACCGAGACAACCCCGGCCATTTCATTGCTTAAGCCAGAACCGCCCGCTAAGACACGCTGCAGTCTAAAATGCATTACGATCATATAGTTTTACAGTCACGCTAATAAAAAGAAAGAAATTCAGAACCTACTTTCACATTCGGGAAGAGCAGCTAGAAATAATATGTACCCTTTAACTCCCGAGGCAAGGCGAACGCTACCCAGCTGCGAGAGACATAAATCCTCATGAGCCCCCGCATTCGCGGGGGCTCATGAGGATTTGTGTCTCTTGTTAGTCACTTTGTTCTTTATGCCTAATCAAGGTCCCATTTACGTATCACAAGTTTCTTCACGCGATTTTTCGGTCGGAGTGCGGTAGTTTCTGACGTGACATTTGTGATCACTAGCAGCGAGAGGGTTAAAAAAAAACACCGGACCCTACCAACAAGACACATAGATTATCATTAACTCCTACGACCGCTGGAGCTCCCTGAGACTCTGTGTCCCTTGCAGAGGAGAGACACTGTAGTCCAAAGAACTCACTACGAGACGACATAAAAACTCGAAAAACCATGTCCTGGGATGCCTCGGTCAACGGGAAAGTAAACGCACATGTGGACATTCTGTGCAAGTAAGAGTTGAGGATGCTCAGCAGGGGCTCATGAGAATCTACACCTCTTGCGAACAGCAAATAGAGACCATAACCTGAGATCGCTGAATACGCATTAATGTCGACTGAAGCCATCCCAGAGAGGGGCAGGGATTAACGGAACGGGTGTACCCCCGGTGCCGAAGTCAACTTAGCGGGATTAGGCTGGGTCGGGTATCAGAAAGGCGTGTGTCTAGGGTTGTCGGGTGGCACCAGAGGTACCTTCTCGGGTGGTTGGATTGATTGGCTGGACGGGTGTGTGTCGCGGCTTTCACGAGCGTGCGATGTGTGCTGCTTATAGTAACGAACTGAACGAGTTCCGTCCCCTGTGACTGACTTAACACATGCTGCGACAGGATGTGGATCGACAGTGATAGTTCAAGGGAGGTGCCAGAATAGCTTGGCGGCTACAGGCGCCAAGCTATTCTGACGCCAACCTTGAACCATTATGGTCGACCTGTCTCCAGAACTGTGACATATTTTATTTGTACTAGTATACTTATTATTATTAAATTATTATTATTATTATTATTATTATTATTATTATTATTATTATTATTATTATTATTATTATTATTATTATTATTATTATTATTATTATTATTAAAGTATTATTGTTTTTTTGTTGTTATTATTACTATTATAAAGTTATTATTATTATTATTATTATTATTATTATTATTATTATTATTAATAATATAAAGTTTCCTTATTATTATTATTAATATAAAATTCAGCCGAACACATCCTCAATTCGTCATACAGAGGGGGAACTGTAGGGTGGACACAGCGTCACTAACGGCGCGTGCCCACGTCACAACTCTGACCTAAAGCGCGTCTCAGTCTTTCACCTGGCGCCACGCGCGCGCGATCATCCCGCCCAATCACTTCTCACACACAGAGCCCACGTGCTGACCCGGTGAGCAAAGAGCCTCCGGCCGGCGTCGTCGGTTTTCACTCGAAAACGCAAATTGAAAGTTACGAGGAAACACGAGAACACCATCGAACAGCTTAACCCGTTTAACGGCGAGACAATTTGAACACCACCCATCTGCAAGAGGTATAGATCCTCATGAGCCCCCGCCGTTGCGGGGGCTCATGAGGATCTATGCCTCTTGCTGACACCACTTTATCCACTGCATCTTTGTTTCTAGGACAGCTAGGGCTTGTCGTCGGTGTCGACACAACGGCAAAGACTGCAGGAACACACGGCAAAGACTGCAGGAACACACGGCAAAGACTGCAGGAACACACGGCAAAGACTGCAGGAACACACGGCAAAGACTGCAGGAACACACGGCAAAGACTGCAGGAACACACGGCAAAGACTGCAGGAACACACGGCAAAGACTGCAGGAACACACGGCAAAGACTGCAGGAACACACGGCAAAGACTGCAGGAACACACGGCAAAGACTGCAGGAACACACGGCAAAGACTGCAGGAACACACGGCAAAGACTGCAGGAACACACGGCAAAGACTGCAGGAACACACGGCAAAGACTGCAGGAACACACGGCAAAGACTGCAGGAACACACGGCAAAGACTGCAGGAACACACGGCAAAGACTGCAGGAACACACGGCAAAGACTGCAGGAACACACGGCAAAGACTGCAGAAACACACGGCAAAGACTGCAGGAACACACGGCAAAGACTGCAGGAACACACGGCAAAGACTGCAGGAACACAGTCTGAGTCACTGAGCTGGCAATGAACGGCTTAAATGTGGAAGCCGGTGTTCATTGACGGCATGAGTCCGAAATAGCTCAGGCGGTTAAACGTCGGAGCAGAAGAGCGAAGGGAATCGCCGGGCCGTGGGTTCGAGTCCCGTCCCGGCCCCGGTAGCTGGACTCACACAGGGGGAAAAAACGGATTTGTTCAATAGCATGTCCGTGGAAAGGTCCTGGTAAATCAAAGTGGCACAGTTGGAGTGCGCCTGAGTTGATCAGTGTTCAGGTCGTACTCCATAGGCAATAGATTTCCCTGTCCCCCATAACCCGCCCGTCAGGGCCGTCCATGATCACCTTGGTGCTGTGGACGTCAAACCCGAACTAACCAACCATTGACGGCAGCGCTTTTTGTTGTTGTTGTTGTTGTTGTTGTTGTCCAGACGATTCCTACAGAGATCACCTCGACATAAAGCGCTACCGACTGCGAAGAGTTAAAATGTTTTATGTTTTCATTTCTTGTCCTTTTCAGCAGGTCTGTTTGACATGTCGATGCATATCGACAATCAAAGACTGATCACAGGATTTCTTAGTCTCTGTTTTATCAGCCATCCAATTTACTCCTAGTGGACATATTCATCCAACGACCAAGAAACATAGATACAAATTGGTCTCAGCAAGAGGCGTAGACCCTCATGAGCCCCGCAGTCACGGGGGATCATGAGGATCTATGTCTCTTGCAGGTGGATCGTGTTTACTTTTTGGAGGGCGGTGAAGGGGTAATCCTGGGGCTGTCCGTAGCGCGTTTTTATATCGAAAAAAAAAGGGCTGCCGAAAAGCGAAGGGTTAACATGTTTTATTTGTGTGCTTCTTGTCCTATTCAGCGGGGCTGTTTCACATAATTATCACTGCGTGTCAACAATCACTGTTTGATCAGAAAAGTATTGTCTCAGGTGTTTCTTTGGCTTTAACTCCACGGGCGGATCAGTTAGGGTGTACGTGTGTGTGTGTGTGTGTGTGTGTGTGTGCGTGCGTGCGTGCGTGCGTGCGTGCGTGCGTGCGTGTGTGTGTGTGTGTGTGTGTGTGTGTGTGTGTGTGTGTGTGTGTGTGTGTGTGTGCGCCCTTCCTCATCCACCCCTGAACCCTTAGGCTGTCGGTAAATGTTTTATATCGAGGTGATTCCTGCATGGATATCGGATCACCTCGACCAAAAAAAAAACAAAAAAAAACCAAAAAATAAAAAAAAATAAAAAAGAATAAAAAGGGCTACCGACAGCTGAAAGGTTTATGTTTTAATTTCTTGTCCTTTTCTTGTCCTTTCGGCAGGTCTGTTTCACGCTTCACTGCGTGCCAGCAATCGAAAGGTGATTGCTCGCTGTTTTTCTTATCTTATTAACTGCGCATATTAACAGACATTTTTTTTTTTTACGTAACATTGATTGTTTCCTTGCGCACCAAAAAAAAAAAAAAAAAAAAAAATCCAGTTTCCGCCACGCTGTGTGTCTGGTTTTGCGGTAACTACCTCTGCATATCAACCCCTTCGCTGCTGTGGCAAGGCGAACGCTACCCAGCAGCAAGAGACATAAACCCTCATGAGCACCCGCGACTGCGGGGGCTCATGAGGGTTTATGTCTCCCGTTGGTCCTGTGTTCTTGTTGTCTAATCTTGCCTTGTCTGTCGGGTAAACACTGTTTTTCGAGATGACTCCTGCAAGAATCACCTCGACCCCAAAAAGTCGCGATGGACAGTCAAAGGAGTAGCCCCTTCCACTGCCAAGTGCAAACTGAGAACAGGGTCACAAAGTGGTTTGAGCAAGAGGCATAGATCCTCATGGGCCCCCGCAGTCGCGGGGGCTCATGAGGATCTATGCCTCTTGTAGTTAGATCATGTTCCCTTTTTCTCGGCGGTGAAAGGGTTGCAACACACACCTTTGATACATTTGACATACATTTGACATATATTTGACATATATATTTGACATATATTTGACATATATTTGACATATATTTGTAATATTTTTGACATATATTTGACATATATTTGACAATGCTGCGCATTTTGTGAAACAGCATTTTGCTTTGAAGATTGTTGAGTCGACGAAGATGTAGCGAAAGCTCGGCATAGGGGCCTGACGAGTGGTGCCTTGACTAAACGCAAATCCGCTGCGCCACCGGGTGCGAGCCACCGCGTCCTCCGGCTCAATTCAGAATACAAGGGACAAAACGAAAGGCAGGCGCGAAATTCTAGCTGTGGCCGGAAGTATCCTCTTTCTCAACATCTAGAGTTCAACGTTAAACCCTTTGGTGCAGTGCCGTGAAAGATGCCACTCTGCACTGCTGTGCATCCATTAGTTTTTGCCGTGTTTACTCTAAAGTCGAAGCGAATTACTTGGAAAGATACTGAGCAGTGTTTAAACCAGACTCCATTAAAGTAGAGCTTTTCGGGTTGGGGGAAATACGTACTTAAAGCAATTGCTGCGTGCACGTTCATGTCGACTGTAAGATGCACTCTTGTTTTAATTTTATTGGGATATGCTAATTTACACAAACAAATGAAAAATGAGCATGAGGCGTATTTCCGGCCACATCTAAAACCCAACACATGGACGTCTGCTAAAATTATGCTTGACTGTGCAAAAAGCCTTGAAACTAAACTATCAATTTTGATCAGCGGACAAGGTTGGTATATATTTGTGGCAAAATATCTACTGAGTTTGTTTAGTTCGAAGTTTTTGGCGGATGGTTGCTTCGGGTGTCTAAAACTGCTCTGGAATCACAGTGTTTTGACGCTTTGCGTGCCTTTCGTTTCCTCCTTTGTATTCTGAATTGAGCTAGTGGACGCGGTAGCGCGCATCCGGTGGCGCAGCGGATTTGCATTTAATCAAAGCACCACTCGTCAGGTCCCTATGTGAAAGTTGTGCATTACAATGAAAATCTCGTTTTTCACGCAGACAGTTTACAATTGTTGTTGTTGTTTTGTTTTTTTCTTTCTAAGAGCACATAATTATCTCCACACCATTCTTCATGGATATGTTCGTCTGAGGAGATGAGGGATGCTATCGGGTGCCAACCTCGGCGTCGACACAAACTCGGCCAGAGTGACATATAATGCCCCAAAATAGTAAGGTACATTAACTTTTCAGCTTGAATTACTAAAAGTTCTCAGAATGGGTGTAATAAAGGTTACGTCTACAAGAGGCACTGCAAAACATCAAGTGCACCAGACTGCTGCTACAATGGATCCCTTTACACTGTGGCATCTACGGCAATGAAGAAGCTGACAGAATGGCAAAAGTGGGCACAGAGAAAGAACAAGACGAAAATGTGTCAGCTTCACAGAAATGAAGACCATCATTAAGTTTGTGTACAGACCACCACAACGGCCCCTAAACAGTTACCATCAGCTGTCCAGACAAGAGCAGGTGACCATCTTCCGTCTGAGGACCGGGCACAACCGACTCAATTTCCACCTGCACACCTTTCACCTCGTGTCATCTACCCTGTGCCCTTGTGGAGAAGCAGAGCAGACCACAGAGCACATCCTCCAGGACTGTGGGAACCACCAGCTGCTGAGGGAGGAGATATGGCCGAAGCCCGCCACTTTACAAGAGAAACTCTAAGGGCCTGTGGAGGCGCTACAGAAGACCACAGATTTCATTTTGAGAGCCAAACTCCAAGTGTGACGGCGTTCGAGAAGAAGAAGAAGATAACGGTTATATCAGTAATTAGCCATCCCATTGGCCTACAATTTCACAACATTGGTGTGACATGCAGTGCTGACAAAAAGTAAGGGGCGTCATAATTTCAGCTTGAATTACAAGAAAATGTCGGAAAACACCTTACATATGCAAACTGCAGTCATGTTTCTAGTCTGATTAATGTTTAAACTTTTTGGGACATTTTAATAATTCAAGCTAAAAGTAATACATCCTTTACGTATTGTGAGCACTAGTTGTCACACCAATGTTGTAAAATTGTAGACAAGTGGGATGGCTAATCACTGATATACCCGTGATTATACCGATTCTTAGGACGTTTAGTAATTCAAGCTGAAAAGCTAATATACCTTACTATTTGTGAGCAGTATATGTCACTTTGGCCGAGGTTGGGTCGGCGCCGAGGTTGGGATACATTCTCATACTTTCAAGTGCAAGTGACATACATTCTCATGAGCCCCTGCGTACGCAGGGGCTCATGAGAATGTATGTCACTTGCACTTGAAAGTAGCTAAAGCATTAAGTGACCGAGAACGCAGAATTTTTTTTTCTTCCAAGTTTTAAACTTCGATAAAATCCGCGCTGACAAAGAAGCTCGCTTTGAATGAAATACCACGGGTGCGATCACACAGGTTAATGTCTTAAAATGTTTCTTCCCCGGCCTGAGAAGAGATACATTTCAAATTGTGTACTTGTTTGTGTGTTATTTTGGAGAAAAAAAAAAACCCACCAAAATATTAATACACTGTGTTGCAACTGTCTTTGTGTTTCCTTCTCCTTGGGGTTTTTCTCTTCATTTTACACGCTTGGCAATCGTCTTTTCGGTCTGTATTTAAACAAAAAAAAAAAAAAAAAAACAACTTACAGCTGTTAATATAAATTTATATTCCATTAGATAAAAAAATGCCCCCCCCCAAAAAAAAAAAAAAAAAAAAAATATAAAAAAAAAATTAAAAAAATAAATAAATAAAATTAAAATAAAATATAAAAATTATAAAAAAATAAAAAAGGAAAAAAATATTATTGACACCAGAAACGTGCGCACAACCGCACTCTGAAAATGGCTATTGTTTTCAAAAGCTATCTACATTCTTAACTGTTCAGAACTTCCCGCAAAATACAC
>BTPG01000002.1:317082032-317204282 GCA_036245525.1 Semisulcospira habei
GTATGCGTGCGCAGGCGAAATGCACGCGCGTCGAAAAGGGCCGATAGGCACCAGCTGTGACGTTGCGGACCGCTTTTTACTCCAGGCTCAGAAACTTGTTGATTTCTGGTACTCATTTCGTGGCGCAGCTTGGCTGCTTGGTTGATTGGTTGGGTGGTTGATATGTTCAGTGCCTGGTTGTTGGTTGGTTGGGTTTGCTAGCTAGATGGTTAGTTACATAGCTAGCTAACTAGATAGTTAGATAGTTAGTTAGTTAGTTATTTGACTTGAATTTGATTGAACCTGGTCGCTGCCGAGAAAATGTAAACAACACTCAGGCGCAAGCGGCATAGATCCTCATGTGCCCCCGCAGTCGCGGGGGCACATGAGGATCTATGCCTCTTGCTGAAACCAATTTGTATCCGCGCTCGGTTTTTACGTCGAATTCTACAATGATTTGAAAAGAGTCCACTGGCAGTGAAAGGGTTAAAACTCTTTTCGTTTCTCATCTGTGGTTGGTTAGTTCGGGGTTTAGCGTCCACGTGACAACGAACAGTCGTAACCCCTTATCACTCTGAACACACCAGTGTGTGAAATAAGTTTGGCTAAAATAGTTCAAGGGTAGTGCCAGAATAGCTTGGCGCCTCTAGGCGCCAAGCTATTCTGGCATCACCCTTGAACTAAAGCCATTGGTCTGTATCCTTATCTGTAAGTACTGTAATGTAGCTTGCATATGGCAGTGTACACATTTGAAGCTTTTAGCCTTAGGACGATATGGGTTAAGGGGCAGGGGTTATGGGGGACAGCGGCAGCCATTGTCTGTAGTGGGAGTACGATCTCACCTAAACACTGATCATTTCAGGCGCACTGCAGCGGTGCCACTATGATTACCTTTCAACTGACATGCTGTAGAAAAATTCTGTCTATTCCCCTGGAAGGTAATAAAATGAAATTATCTTGTCACAATAATGGCCTTATTGTCTTTTGCCTGCATATGGCAGATAACGTTTTTTGTTACATGCAGCGCATGCCCGTCTTTAGTGAACAAAGAAAACAAAATATATAAATAAATCCAGACCAAAAAGGTGACCGCCAAGCGTGTAAAATGCAGGGAATAACCCAACGAAGAAAGACACACACTTACAAAGGGCAGCTGCAACACAATTTGTTAACATTTCGGGTTGAGGTCCTTTTGCAAAAACGACGTACAAACAAGTAAACAATTTGTAATTCGGTGACGGCGCGACGTCTTCAGTACTTTCAAGACTACTGAATTTACAAACATTCTTATTCATACTGGCCCAGGTCGCCGGCTCGGTCGCCCGCCCGGGTTTACCCGGGCGGGCGACCGAGCCGGCGACCTGGCAAATCATGTACTTTCAAGACTACTGAATTTACAAACATTCTTATTCATACTGGCCAGGTCGCCGGCTCGGTCGCCCGCCCGGGTTTCCCCGGGCGGGCGACCGAGCCGGCGACCTGGCAAATCATGTAAAAGGTCCGTCGTTCCCCAGCCGCGCTAGTTGGTACCGTTCGACCCGATATCACCTCGTCTGCCTGCACATAAAGGACTGGCTGTAGCGGGCCGTGTGCGGTGTGACAGCTTGGTCACTCATCGGGGAATTGAATTGAAAAAATAATAAAATAAAAATTGGACGTTAACAATGATACTGATGTCGAGTAAAAGCGGGATCACACTGAAATTACCGTCAGGCGGAGACCTCCGTGTTTTAGCAGATAGGCTTCACCTTCTAGGTGAAAAATAATCAACCACTCCCGCCCCCGGGCCACTTGTGAAAGATCAAGCACCGTCAACAGCTTTGACCTCCTCTCTCCTCCTCCCTCACCCCCACTACCACCCCCTCCCCACCCCCCTCCCATCCCCCACACCCCCACACCCCCCCCCCCCCAAAAAAAAAAAAAAAAAAAAAAACCAACAAAAACAAAACACCCCCCCCCCCAGAAACAAACAAACAAACAAACAAACAAAAAACAACAACAAAAAAAACAAACAACCCAACAACAATAAAGCAAACCAAAAAAACCCAAACAAACCAAGAAACAAACAAACAAAAACCAAAACAAAACCAAAAAAAACCCCAAAAAACAACCAAACAAACAAGCAAGAAAGGAAAAAAATAAACAAAGAAAACAAACACACACACACACACACACACACACACACCAAGCAAACAAGCAATCAAACAAACAAACAACCTAACTAACTAACTAACAATTGTATACAAGAGTACACGTCATCAGAGCGGTGCTACACGACTTAAACCCTTTCGCTGCCGAGAAAAACGAATACGATGCCACTGCAAGAGACATGGATCCTCATGAGCCCCCTCTCTGTATCAATATACACTGGATGACTGGGGCGCTTTGGCTTTTAATCAACAAAGTATTCAGTAAGGCAATCTGCGTCCACTAACAGCAGTGTAGAGGTTAACTTCCTTGCAGACTCCCTAAAAGCATAATTTATATACAAGGCTCCTTATCTCATTCAGCCCCGACACACCACAGCAAGACATGGCTCGAGCATGATAGTTCAAGGGAGGTGCCAGAATAGCTTGGCGCCCATAGGCACCAAGCTATTCTGGCACCACCCTTGAACTATCATGCGCGACCTGTCTCTAGAATTGTAATACAGTCCTTCAGAGGGCAGCTTCCAAATTTGGGGATTTCGGTCCCTCGGGCAGAAGTGTTAAACGTGTAGCAGACTAGCTGCGGACGCTGGACAGCCTCTTTGAGATGCACGTTAAAAAAAAAAAACACCTCCAACCCAGATGCTGTCATTTATAGTGTACACCTTCAAGAGCAACTGCTCTGCACGTGTGAAAAATCGTTCGTTACCCCGGCTTCCACTTTCCCGCTGCTCATAATCTCGTAGAAACACACGGGAGACACTCTCCAGCGGACACTCGATGACTGAGTGGCTCCCTTCGTTCCTAAGGATACCAGAAAACGTTCGAAATTTCTTTGAGAATATGCTCCTTAACCCTTTGAGCCCCAAGGTCCCATTTCTCAAATTTTGGAGGTGTTGCCTAACGACTATGTGCCAGTTGCAGGAGATGGACTGACCATGATAATTCAAGGGTAGTGTCAGATGAGCTTGGCGCCTAAAGGCGCCAAGCTCATCTGGCACTACCCTTGAATTATCATAGGGACTCGGGGTTAAATGGGTTAACCCAGCCCC
Source organism: Semisulcospira habei (assembly GCA_036245525.1). Taxonomy (NCBI): domain Eukaryota; kingdom Metazoa; phylum Mollusca; class Gastropoda; family Semisulcospiridae; genus Semisulcospira; species Semisulcospira habei. The sequence goes on from BTPG01000002.1 coordinate 317,085,211, forward strand.
TTTACTGCCAGTGGACGCAAACAATGTTTCTGGAATCATTATTTATTCAACGCCGTCACACACACACACACACACACACACACACACACACACACACACACACACACACACACACACACACACACACACACACACACGGCACACACACACACACACACACACACACACACACACACACATGGACTAAGTGCAGGGGCGGATCTGGGGGGAGGGGTCTTTAGGGGTTCTGCCCCCCCGACCTCAAATTTCCTAAAATGCTATGGTTAAGACCCCCGCCCCCCCCCACCCCCCCCCTCCCCGGTTGTTTGATATTTTGGCGCACGCACCTCCTCTCCTCCCCCCCCCCCCCCCTGTTGTTTGATATTTTGGCGTACGCACTCTCTCTCTCTCTCTCTCTCTCTCTCTCTCTCTCTCTCCCCCCCCCCCCCCCCCCCGTTGTTTCATATTTTAGCAAATGATTAAGGCGCACAAACCGCTTCCCCCCCCCCTCCCCCCTCCCTCCCCCCCACCCCCGCCCGCTCTTCGATTTTTCGGCCCTTGGAAGCAAGGTCTAGCGACGTGGAGGCCTTTTGTATCAGGTTGAAGATCCCAAACAAGAAGTTGGACCCCCCTCCCTCCCCCCGCCCCCCTGGAGGTAACTGATCCGCCCCTGAAGTCTGGTTTCAGCAAGAGGCATAATCCTCATGAGCCCCGCAACTGACGGTCAAATGGAGAGTAAGTAATGAGGAGTTCAGCCTGTGGTTGCGCCGGAGGGTTGATCCAAACTACTCGCCACCTGAATTTTACGCGTAAGGTCGTGTGACAAGGTCAGAGGTCGAGTGACCTCGCTTTGGCGTTACCGAGCTGTAAGATGGACCAGCAAACACAGTGTCAGCAGTCCAGGCAACACGACGGGCTTGTTCAGAGGGCGTGTCCGTTAGCCCTTTGCGTGTCGGTAGAGGGTTTTTTGTCGCGATGATTCCTACAGGAATCACCGCGACAAAAAAGAAAAAACCGCTACCGATACGCGAAGGGAACGGGTCGTGGTGAATCGTGGCCAGCTGGTCACATCCGGGGAACATTGTATCATGTTTAGGTTGAAATCAAAGTGGCACAGCTGCAGTCACGTGCCGCGTGAATTCATTGTATCAGTGTTTAGGTTGCACTCCGTATGCCGATTTGTTCACCATAACCCCGCCCGTTTTCCGGTCCCGCAATATCACCCCAGTGCCGTGGACGTTAAAACCCCGAGCTGAATCCATTCCACCAATGTCCTTTAACCCATTCTACCCCAAGACCGAAATCCTTAAATTTTGCCGTTGTCCTCTAAAGACTGATTGCAGTGCAGGACACAGATCTATGGGCGCCAAGCTATTCTGGCATCACCCTTGAACTATCATGGTTGATCCTTATTTTGCTGTGGTGTGTCTGGGGTAGAATGAGTTAAACCATCTTTTACATTCCTTCTCTACCACATCTCCCCAAACGGCCGTCTTTTTCATTAAATTTTTGTAAGACCTCTGTGGTAAAAATAAATAGTTGATACATGTAGTTTGGCGGCAGTGAATAGCTAAATCTTGACGACGCCAACCCACAAATCAACCAGCCAACCAACCAACCGACCAATCAACCAACCAATCAACCAGGCGAGGAAATTTGTTGTTCTGGTGGTTGGGGGTGAGGGGGGGTGGGGGGTGGAGGAGACAATTTTGTTATGAAATAGTTCTGTTTTATTTTTTTAATTTTATTTGTTTGTTGTTGTTGTTGTTTGTTGGTTGGTTTGTTTGTTGTTGGTTGTGTGTGTGTGTGTGTGTGTGTGTGTGTGTGTGTGTGTGTGTGTGTGTGTGTGTGTGTGTGTGTGTGCGTGCGTGTGCGCGTGTGTGTGTGTGTGTGCAGGGGCGGGCGGGGGGATGCGGGGGGGGGGGACGCATGATTTGGATGCACTCATGCATGGCAAACAATATAGACGGACGCATACGTAAATACAAACCCTGAATGTGGAACAACATGAGTCTGGTTCTTCCGTCTTTTGAAATCAGGTAAATAGACAAAACAATTAGCATTTTCTCCTTCTTGCCCCCAAAATAAATTTACGCCCAAAAGCGCGCCCGTGCGTGTCCAGATTACGAAGGGAAACTACCCGTAAGAACGATAACACAAACACATCAAGGGGAAACAAACACTGTGGGCGAACAATCGCGAAGACGACCCCACACTGTAAAGAAAGCACGCGTATTACATTCCCCGAATCATTTTTTTTCCATCTGCAAGAGGCATAGATTCTCATGGGCCCCTGCAAGGCAGGGCCCATGAGAATCTATGCCTCTTGATGAAAAACACTCTCGCTATTTACATGTACAAATTGAGGATATCGCCCTGTTTTAAGTCTCGGCCTGAAAGGTCGTCAGTGAGGATTAAGCGAGTCTCAATTTGCTGCGCGCCACGCGGCGAGTGGTCCCCCTCGATCTAGGGGGTGCTTTCAGGGGTACAATAAGGTCACATTTCAACACCTCCTAAACATGTCCGCCGCGCAAAGCTTCCGATTTTATGGCGCTACAATGCGTTGGTCCGCGGGGAGACCTGCAGTCTCGTTGGTTACAGCACAGGCTAGCGGGGAGAGACTGAATGCATTTTCACAATGCGTGTCAATGCACAGTATATATTTCTTTTCAGTCATTGGAAACCAAAGCAAGCCCTTTCCGTCTTCAAAAAGACAACTGTTGCAGTCTTAGGGGACTATGCAGTGGAAGGGGGTCATGAAAATCTACGCCTCTGGCTTCGGCTTGGCAAACAGAGACCAGATGCAAGAGTGAGCTTAGTCCTGCGCAAGCCACTAAGCAAGGTGCTCCGCTATAGCGCCACACCACTCACCCTGCTATAGGGCCACACGACTCACACCGCTATAGCGCCACACCACTCACACCGCTATAGCGGTTAGTTCGGGTTTAGCGCCGCACCACTCATCCCGCTATAGCGCCACAACAGTCACCCCGCTATAGCGCCACACCACTCACCCCGCTATAGCGCCACACCACTCACCCCGCTATAGCGCCACAATAGTCACCCCGCCATAGCGCCACACCACTCACCCCGCTATAGCGCCACAACAGTCACCCCGTTATAGCGCCACAACAGTCACCCCGCTAGAGCGCCACACCACTCACCCCGCTATAGCGCCACACCACTCACCCCGCCATAGCGCCACACCACTCACCCCGCCATAGCGCCACACCACTCACCCCGCTAAAGCGCCACAACAGTCACCCCGCTATAGCACCACACCACTCACCCCGCTATAGCGCCACACCACTCACCCCGTTATAGCGCCACACCACTCACCCCGCTATAGCGCCACACCACTCACCCCGCTATAGCGCCACACCACTCACCCCGCTATATAGCGCCACACCACTCACCCCGCTAAAGCGCCACAACAATCACCCCACTATAGCGCCACACCACTCACCCGGCTATGGCGCCACACCACTCACCCCGTTATAGCGCCACAATTCTCACCCAGCTATAGCGCCACCACTCTCACCCAGGTGTAGCGCCACGCCACTCACCCCGCTATAGCGCCACATCACTCACACCGCTATAGCGCAACAGCACTCACCCCACTATAGCGCCACACCACTCACCCCGCTATAGCGCCACAACACTCACCCCGCTATAGCGCAACAGCACTCACCCCACTATAGCGCCACACCACTCACCCCGCTATAGCGCCACAACACTCACCCCGCCATAGCGCCACACCACTCACCCCGCTATAGCGCCACAACACTCACCCCGCCATTGCGCCACACCACTCACCCCGCTATAGCGCCACAACACTCACCCCGCCATAGCGCAACAGCACTCATCCCACTATAGCGCCACACCACTCACCCCGCTATAGCGCCACAACACTCACCCCGCCATTGCGCCACACCACTCACCCCGCTATAACGCCACAACACTCACCCCGCCATAGCGCAACAGCACTCATCCCACTATAGCGTTACACCACTCACCCCGCTATAGCGCAACAGCACTCACCCCACTATAGCGCCACACCACTCACCCCGCTATAGCGGAGCACCTTGCTTAGTGACTTGTGTAGGAGTTGAGCTCTCATGCAACTGACTCCCGGTGTAACACTCGAAAATTACTCGATATCTACCCAGTGCGCACAGGGCATCGGGCCAACGTCGGCCGCAGTTGGCCCGCGCACGGCCCAATAGTCTTTTGTGCATTGGGTACAATCTAATAGAATTCACGTACCCGAAACTGACACACCCTCATCGCCACGCGTAAACTACCCGCTTCACGAAAAAAATTGCCACGCGAAAATTATCCTTTGCGGGTACAAAATCTCACTGTTCTGTGATTTTGTTAGCCAAAAAAAATAAATAAATAAATAAAAATAAAATAAAAATCTGAAATTGCTTATTATCTCTAATAGCACAACTCTGTCAAATTGTAAGATTTTGTCTTGGAACTTTTGGCCGCCAAGACTGTATGCTCTATAGTCTAGAGTCTTGTACAAAATTTCCAAGACAAAAATCTAAAAATTTGCGCCTATTTGAAAAAAATGACCAATTTCAGTGTAGTAGGCCTACTTCAATTATCGCGCGTAATATGTTATGCGTGCTGGTGTGATTTTTTTAAACTTAAAGTCCTGGACTAAGTGGTCACTTTGCATCACTACACTGTATTGTTCTGGGATTTTGTTTCCACCTGCTCTTTGTCGTAGGGTCCAAATTCACAGACCCAGACACCCAATTATGTAGCCGAACGGCTGCGTGCGTGTAGATCTAACCGACCATTTGCTGGTTACACCGTGATCGGCTGTTGATATGCGCGCTCGTGACACGTGCATCCATAACAATTATTTAACCCTTTTAACCCCAAAGCCGCATGTCCAAGATTGTGTAGATGTGTAACGGAGCGAATATGTACCATGTCCAAGAGATGGATCGACCATGATCATTCAAGGTTAGCGCCAGATTAGCTTGGCGCCTTCAGGCGCCAAGCTAATCTGGCGCTAACCTTGAATGATCATGGTCTATCTTGAATATTATCAAGGTCTGTCGATCTCCTGCTGTTGTGCTTTAAGTGCAGTATGTGGCCATTTGCGCTCATTGTAACCATGTCTCTTAGAGTTGACGCAGGTTGTGACTGATTTTGCCATCATCGTTCGTTCCGCAAACGCCAAAGATCCCAAGGAGTTCCAGGAACTTACAGTTGACGCAGGTTGTGATTTTGCCATCATCGTTCGTTCCGCAACGCCAAAGATCCCAAGGAGTTCCAGGAACTTACAGTTGACGCAGGTTGTGATTTTGCCATCATCGTTCGTTCCGCAAACGCCAAAGATCCCAAGGAGTTCCAGGAACTTACAGTTGACGCAGGTTGTGATTTTGCTATCATCGTTCGTTCCGCAACGCCAAAGATCCCAAGGAGTTCCAGGAACGTGGACTCAAAGCGGCATAGCTCCTTATGAGCCACTGCAACTGAAGTGGGTGGAGTGAGAGGGGGGGGGGGAGGTGCAAGATGTGAAGCATCACGGGGACAAAAATCGAACGACAGGGAGTTGGGGAGGGGAGATGTAAGGAGGAGGGTGGGGGAATTACCGTTTTGACAACAGATTTTTATGACAACAGATTTTTCACGTTTCGTGCAATAACCGGGATACTTTCACGAATCACGAAAAACTTATTTTGCCTTTCACGTTTAACGACGAATACTATCTTCACGGATCAAAAGGATGAAAAAATTTTTTTTTTTTTTTTTTTACACATTACGATTTTAGAATATATCCCCCCCCCCCCCCCCCCCCTTGAAATAGGCGTACTTAGCAACAAGAGACATAGATCCTCATGAGCCCCCGCGAATGCGGGGGCTCATGAGGGTCTGTGTCTCTTGCAGACGGTCTGATGCTCTCACAGCACGACTAGAAATGACGGAACAATCTGTGGCCGGTGACAGTTTATCGCTGTATCACGAGCATAACACTACCCCCGACACTTAAGTCCCCACGAGGGAAGGTTAAGCCGCGACACTTGAATTGCTGGTTTCAGCACCGGTCCACGGCCGATCACAGTACAGCAAATGGTCAGGTAGATTTAACCACAGCCGGTTAGACACATAAAAAGTTAGATTGATGGATTGAAAATGCCCACTCGCTTAAGTGCTGCAATAATTGTTATCGACACGTGTGTTATATAGCGTAGACCCTGATGTAAGGCTGATTTTAGAGTTGAACCCATTTAGCCCCGAGGCCCTACAGCAGGAGATGGATTGACCATGATAATTCAAGGGTAGTGCCAGATTAGCTCGGCGCCTGAAGGGAAGGCGTCGAACTAAGCTGGCACTACCCTTGAATTATCATGGCCAATCCATCTCCTGCAACTGGTACATAGCCATTAGGCAACACCTAAAAAAAATTGAGAAATGGCCGGACCTTGGGGCTGAAAGGGTTAAACAGCTTATTTGCACGAGATGTATTAACACGTGTGCCGCATACAGAAATCACTCCAAAACAAAACAAGCCGGAAGTTTCTGATTCAGATTGACAGATTCAGATTCACAAATATGTATTGTCCCATGCCAAGTTGACGAGGATTTTTTTTCTTTAGATCCGATATGCATATGTGACTATAAAACGAGGTGATAAAACTGAAATCAGTATGCAATGACGGTGGATAACTGCGCGATAGCCATATCGGCTGTCATGGTATAATATAAGGTGTTTTTCTCCCTACGTCACATGACCAATCACGTTAGCGCAAACCGTACCATGTGACAGTGATATAAAAAAACCTGTAGCGAAAAATGGCGGACGTTTTGTAGCCCTCTCGATGACGCATCTTGGATGCCAGTTTTGTTCTATAAAAGATCGCCAAACGTTCTAAAGTACAAAGTTACGTAGTGTTGTTCGAAGCAACAAGCACACTCAGTACTGAAGACGGCAACGTCATGACATATTTTAAATTACGTCACAAGTCTGTTATGTATAAATGTATATTCCTTTGACCTCAGTCATGTCTGGCGTGATCCAGGTCGCAGGATGTCTTCTTGATTTCCTTTACGAATATAGTGGATGAATGAAATCAAAAATACGTTATTGGTCGGAGGGGGGCGCTGCACGGACCCTTGTAGGCCTGAGGGGTGTCAAAGGAATCATTGTACCCCTCAGGCCTACAAAGGTCCGTGCAGCAAACCCCTCCGACCAATAACTTATATTATTGGTCGCAGAGGTTTGCTACACGGACCTTTGTAGGCCTGAGGGAGGTCAAAGGAACCATTGTATCCCGAAGGCCTGAGAGGTACAATTGTTACTTTGACCTCCCGAAGGCCTACGAGGGTCCGTCCAGCAAGCCCCTGCTATCTGTCTTCTTCCCTTGCATCACACAATCCTAGTAGAAGTCTACGCTCAAGCTCACAACGGCTTGTTCAGCCCAGAGTCAGCCTAAAAACTGCTGGTGCCCGTTCTTTCAGTTATCAGGCCCCTCACGTCTGGAACTCACTTCCACTGCATGTCCGTCTTTCCCCTACCCTGTTGACCTTCAAAACAAATTTGAAGACCCATCTTTTCCAGGTAGCATATCAAGATTAGCTTAGTCTGGATGTGCTGCCTGGAAATGTTGGTTGTTTCCCCATGTAGATAGGTTGTGTGTGTGTGTGTGTGTGTGTGTGTGTGTGTGTGTGTGTGTGTGTGTGTGTGTGTGTGTGTGTGTGTGTGTGTGTGTGTGTGTGTGTGCTTCGTGTTAGGAATGGGCCTACATGGTGCGAGCAGATGTTTATTTAAAGAGTGAGTGCGTTCTAATTTTTCTCCTTTTTAATATTTTTTTAATGTGCTGTAAAGTGCTCCGAGCTTGCTGTTCGTGGGGAAGGGCGCTATATAAAAAACTATGTATTATTATTATTATTACCAATAACGTATTTGTTTTCATTCCTCCACTATTTTCGTAAAAGAAATCAAGAAGACATCTTCCGACCTGGAACACACCAGACATGACTGACGTCAAAGGAATATACATTTATACATAATAGACTGATGACGTAATTTAAAATATTTCATGACATTGCTTTTCCAACACTGTGCAACGTTTTACTTTAGAACGTTTTCGTGATCTTTTATAGAACAAAACTCGCATCCAAGATGCGTCACAACGAGGGCTACAAAAAGTCCGCCATTTGTCGCTACAAGGGTTTTTATATCACGATCAGATGGTACGGTTTGCGCTAAAGTGACTGGTCATGTGACGTAGGGAGGAAAACAAACATAATTATCACACAGTCGCGACGAAATTGAGTTAAAACTCAGAGCCACAGGGCGGCCATGATAGTTGAAGGATCGTGTCAGAATAACTTGAAGTCTTGACGCGCAACCAACTACCAACTTTCACCCAGGACTCATTCGAGACGTGCCGCCTCCGGATACGCGGCATAAGCCGCGTATCCGGAGGCGGCACGTCTCGAACGAGTTAATAACTTGCCTACTTTCATTTTATTTTAACCCCTCCCCTACCACTGGGCGCATATGTTGTAAGTTTCTGGAATCGTTCATTTAACGGCAAAGAGCCCCAGCCCTCCAGGAATATGGAAGCAAATTTGTCTCTGCATGAGGCATAGATCCTCATGAAACCCCGCAACTGGGGCGGTCCGTGGCGCAGTGGTTAAGGCGCCTGCCACCAATGCTAAAGGTGCGAGGTTCGATTCCGGGTTCCGGCGTCGGATTTTTCTCCTCTAGTAAGTGTCACCGTTAATTCGGGCGGACCGTCGGGGTTCTTCTCCGGTACCCGGCTCTTCCTCCCCTCGTCCACTTTGGTATCAGGTTCAGCCACTTAATAAAATTTCAAATACAAACGATTTCCAATACCGTCAGTAGCTCGCTTGAGCTTGCCCTTAGCACCACGTGAATGTTCTGTGTTTACGTACAGTGTGTGAGTGAATGCGTGTGATTCACGTGAGCGTGCTTGTTGGGTCCAGTTCGCGGCTACATTCTGCGCATTGAGTTATATTATAAATATGAGAAATGCGCCATATAAATGCTATGCATTATTTATTATTATTAACTGTGAGAGCTCATGAGGATCTATGTTACAGCTGGTTTAGGTTCACCCTTTCTCTGTTAAAAAATAACTTTTTTTCCTCTTCTCTCTGTGGCATAATACAAAAGCTAACTCTTTGTTTTTTCTCATGGATGGTAATAACATACCATGCAATAAAACTAAGGCGCCAAGCTATTCTGGCACAACCCTTGAACTAAAACATTGGATCTATCTCCAGATCTGTAATGTAGCCTTCATAGGACAATAAGCAGAGTTTTAAAAATCTGTCTCAGGCTGTAATGGGTTAACCAGCGTGCGGCAGGTCTTCCCTCCCCTTATCGAACCTAATTTCCACGCAGTCTATAGGGCAGTCCGACTTTCACATCTGCAATGTGCTTAGATTCTCATAAGCCCCTGCAGTAGCAGGGGCTGGTGAGAATCCACGCACCTTGCTCAGAACCCTAATTGCATCCTGAGACTGCGCAGTATTCTAGGGCTGCGTTTAGAACGGCGAATGAACATCAACGGTATGGTTTGTAGCGGGCCGGCGGGGTCCTTCAAAGGTCGACACTGTTACAAAGTGTGAGAGAGCGTTAGCCAAACCTTTCATACCGACCAAATCCCAGAGATTACGGTGGAAACAAACGGCAAAATATGTGTGTCTGTCAAATAGGCGGGGCTCCCAGAAAAATGGATAATCCTTTTTCTTTCGAACCGTAAGTCTTGCGGGGAAGGGTCGGGCAAGGCCCCCCCCCCCCCCCCCATCATCTTAAATTTCACATTCGGGCAGAGTTTCACAGGATTCGATACGATTTCAGATGTAAATATCTGCAGATGTTGAGCCCAACGAAAAGAGGAAACAGACCCTAAAATGGTTAGAAAGAAACATAGGTCGTCGTGAGTTCCGGCAAGTTATGTCTGTTGCACCAGCAGATCTAAAACTGACCAGTGTACTTCAAACAACAACACGACATTGCTTTCACATATTCTTCCTCAGGACCGAAATCCCCAAATTTTGAAGTTGCCCTCTGAAGGACTGTATTACAATTCTAGAGACAGGTCGAGCATGATAGTTCAAGGGTGGTGCCAGAAGCTATTCCGGCACCACCCTTGAACTATCATGCTCGATCGATGCCCTGCTGTGGTGTGTCGGGGCTGAATGAGTTAAACGTAAGGGCGTGAAAGCAAAGCGGGGGTTGGTCAGGGTCTCATACAACGTTTGCAGATGGATGGTTGGTTGATTGATTAGTTCCGTGTTTAACGTCCACGGCACCGAGGTGATAATGGACGGCCCTGACGGGCGGGTTATGGGGGACAGGGAAATGTATTGCCTATGGAGTACGACCTGAACACTGATCAACTCAGGCGCACTCCAACTGTGCCACTTTGATTTACCAGGACCTTTCAGCGGCCATGCTATTGAACAAATCCGTTTTCCCCCCTGGATTGTGAGTCCAGCTACCGGGGCCGGGACGGGATTTGAACCCACGACCCGGCGATTCCCTTCGCTCTCCTGCTCGGACGTTTAACCGCCTGAGCTATTTCGGACTCTCTCAGATGGATGGGTGGACATTTAACTTATTTAAGCCGCCCAGCGTCAATAGCTGCGAATGTGTCGTATAGCGTCACCCGCGGCAACGATCTACGACACTTCCGCAGCTACTGATGCGGGGTGCCTTCAACGAAGTTAACGCTTTGCGGAGAAAAAGCCAGCACGCTCCAACTGCAAGAGGCATAGATCCTCATGAGCCCCCGCTGTTGCGGGGGCTCATGAGGATCTATGCCTCTTGCTGACACCATGTTTGTTCCGTGGACGGATGATGCGGAATTAACCAGTCTGAGTGAACTTGCAGGAAAGGGGTTAAAAAATGACATTCAAAACTCTGACCTCTTGTAAATGGACTGCGCTTGTTGAGAAGAAAAAAATGATTGGAAAGGATGCAAGTTATATGGGTGGGGTGGGGCGGGGTGGGAGCGGTGGGGGTGAGGCGTCATTAACCCTTATCATTCGGAATACGCCAGTGTGTGAAATAAGTTTGACTGAAATAGTTCAAGGGTAGTACCAGAATAGCTTGGCGCCTCTAGGCGCCAAGCTATTCTGGCACCAACCTTGAACTAAAGCCATTGGTCTATACCTTATCCTGTAAGTACTATAATGTAGCTTGCATATGGCAGTGTACAAATTTGAAGCTTTTAGACTAAGTACGATAATATGGTTTAAAGTACCATAACGCGTAAAATTGAACACAAATTTCACAGCACTATTTGTGCTTGTTATGCATTGTCAACACACTTAATGAGCTTATATGGCAGTTTAGACATACAGCAAAAGCACGCGCGTAATCGTACTTATTTATTCTGTGCGGCCGTTAGGTGTCAATCTATTTTTAGCTGTTTTTTCGTACCGATAGCGTTGTAGTGGGGGAGGAACCCCTATTATGAAACAGTACCTATTATGAAACACCTTGCTCCCGGTGAAACGGAATAACTTTTCAAAATTCCGCCTGTGCAGTAATATAGGGGAGCGACTTCAGTGAGTCTTATTTCCGGTACAAGAATGTCAGGCGTGATGAAAACGAACACACGCCGAGAAAATGTGATTTTTTACCCTTCTGTATCTTTTTTTTCCCGCTATTTTGAAACACCTTTTTCAGCATTCAATTTTGTGATTTTTTTTTTAATAGCCACTTTTGTCATGAAGAGCAATCTTCGGACATCAGATAACCAGCGGCAATCGTTTTAGTTCTCTTTTTGGTGTTTTGGAGCCACGCATTTTCCTGGAGAGGTATCTTGTTCCTATTATGAAACACAAAGAGCGCCTAATATGAAACGTTTTTCATAATTAGAACAGTGTTCCATATAAGGAGCAGTGTTTGTCTAGCGTATATTTCTGAAACCATCCAGCCAGTTTGTCCCAAATTCCAGATGTTGATACTTTTTCTCAATACAGAGTATCCCACACCAGGATCATGTCACTTTGGTCTCTCAGAAATTCAAAATGATAACATCTGTCACAATTGGATATACACAGGATGATGGATGGTTCGACCAAAAGTGAACCAGTGGCGGATGACTCATTATATTTAACTCACTTTTAATATTAAATAAACCTGTAATGTATGCTTACCATCTCTCATGCCTTAATTTTCCAACAAAATGTAAGTGAAACTTGTGAAAAGGACATAATCACACTGTTACATAATAGGAGACCTAGTGTTTCATATTAAGCAAATGGTGCCTAATATGAAACAATGTGTCGCTGTTTTTCAAACTTAAACTGCTTCTGCGTCGATTCGAGTTTGAAATTTGGCTTTGTCCTAAGATGCATCAATATAATCTCTATCAAACCCTGGTTTCGGATTAATTCTACCTTTCTTTGGAGGGTCGCGCGAGACTTTTTTTCTTAAGTGTTTTATACATGGGTCTCCTCCCCTATTTATAGAACCAAGTCTTGTCATTGTCAAGTTACTTGATATAAAGACGACGTGTGCAGAGCTAGATTGCCCTGTGTCTAAATAAACCATAACTAGACCTGTGTGTAGCGTTTCGTAACCACTTGTTACAGAAGTGTATCTTTGGACAGTTACGACGGTAGTGGGCCTTAACTCATTCTACCCCAGACACACCACAGCAAGATAAGGATCGACCATGATAGTTCAAGGGTGATGCCAGAATAGCTTGGCGCCTATGGGCGCCAAGCTATTCTGACATCACCCTTGAACTATCATGGTCGATCTGTGTCCTGCACTGCAATGCAGTCTTCAGAGGACAACGGCAAAATTTGGGGATTTCGGTGTTGGGGTAGAATGAGTTAAAAGGGAGCACAGATGGTACGAATGAGGGAAGGTATTGGAATACCTTCAGCGGGAAGGGGGGTTGGGGAGAGAAAGAAACAAACAGAACAAAATTGCTATTGCCAAGCAATTAAATGTGTCAACTATAGCATGCCCACTGCTTACCACAAAGGACGAAAGCGTCGGGTTTAACCACCTCGCTGCCAGCGGACTCGAAACGCGCGTCTGCCGGAAACCCTCTGCACACAGACCGACATTCGAGTCGAGAGCACAATGCAACGGGGACCAAAAATAGGCATAAAGAACACATGACTAACTAGAGACATAAATTCTCATGAGCCCCCGCGACTGCGGGGGGCTCATGAGGGTTTATGCCTCTTGCAGATGGATGTCCTTCGGCTTCCCCGGAACTTAAGGGGTTAAATGACGCCATCGCATGGGGCAGAATGTCGAATGCTTTATATTCATGTCGTTCCGATCACGGCGACGGCAGAGGGGGAAAATGAGTCATTTGTATGGACAATATGAAAAAGGAACACATAGGGGTAAGGACGCTGCGGGATTGCATAATACTATTAGAACGACGGCTAGTGAATTTACAGAAGTGTGCGCCGTCATAAAGTTTACTTTCTGGAAATCCAAATAGTATCCAACGACGCCATTCGCCTTTGATCAATGCTGTGCTGAATGAAAAGCCAAGATCAGTGACTCTTCAAAGTGGTTGAAAAAAAAAACTTCATTGGGTTTAGATTCAAACAACTGTATTGTCCCATGCCAAGCTGATTTGGGAATAATAATTTTCTTTTGATCCGAAAATGTGTGTCTCATGTTCCCGCAATCACTCGGCGTTGCATATGCAGTTGTACCCGCCCCCCATTCACGCAATCAGTTGGAGGTCATTTTATAATATATTTAAATTGGGCAGTTCAGTCAGTGCAAGGACCGGAGTTTTTAAAAATAATTTTTGCCTTGTTTGAAAATTTATAGTAGGGCTGAATGTTGGAATTTGCTGGAAATTTCTGGTTAGATGAGAGGAGACATGTTTGGTGCTTTGATTCACACCATCCTGAGCTTAACGTAGTGATTTGAGGGGCACGCTGATTTCAGCTGTGCTTGGGTGTGGGGTTGGTAAGGAATCAGGTTCATAGGCAGGAAATGAGAGTGTCAATGTGCTGGTTTTTGTTGTTGTTGTTGTTGTTGTTGTTATTTTGTGCATGGCAAATGTGCAGCTAGTGGGCGGTAGTGGTTTTTTTTTTTTAATTTTTTTTTTAAAGGGAATTGAAATAATAGGGGATGCCTGGGACTGACTATGGCTAAGAGACTGGACAGTACGGAAACGGCACTGTGTTCCGTGGCCTGGAGGTGGATTCAACCTGTGGACAAAATACTGTGGGGAGAAGAGGCATTCGCTCTGGAGAACACAAACAACAGATACAAAACACAAGAGGCAGACGCCTCCCAACTGACAAGATGCCGATATTAGTTTAGTACGAGTTAGGCTCTGCCAGTGGTTCTTGTCTCCACTCGGGTCCGATCAGGGAGTTTCTTTCGAAGACGTAAGTCGAGGCGGGCTTTAGCTAATTAGACGATAATGAGAATGTAGGTCTTTCGTTGCTTCTCAACAACTGTATGTTGTTGTTGAATCCTATTTCATGTCTCTCTAGCAATAAAATTGATCAGAGACTAGCATTTTAATTGAGTTTATATTAGAGAAGTTTTAGACCGGATAAGGCCGGTGGGAGGGGGGTGGGGGTGGGGGGAAGGGGACATAGTGTAGCGAGAAAGCGGTAATTACTGGATGGTAAGGAATTTGGATTGAACAACTGTATAATTATGTACACGCACTCTCTCAGTTATACTGTGTCCCTCAGCCAGCCCTTTGCGTCTGCGAAATGTTTTAGATTATCACCAACATCCGCAACCGGAAGACCAATAGGAAAATTTCCCCCTTGCTGGCCCAGACTAGCTATGCAGAGGCCAGTTGCATGAGCGAGCTTAGTCCTGCACCAGCGACTAAGCAAGGTGCGCCGCTATAGCGGCGCACATTGCTTAGAGGCTGGCGCAGGACTAAGCTCGCTCATGCAACTCACCCCTGTGTGGGAGCACTTGTACGTAAGGCGACTGGATAGTTGCACGGCGCAGGGCTGCTGACAACCGCGGCGCCATGTCAGTAATTAGTCAGTTACCTCTCTCCAATTTGTATTCACCGCGTTGAGTCAACGTGGCACCTCGGTCTACGCCTGTCAATAGGCTATGCAGAGAAAATGATCCCAAATAGGCAAGAAAATTGTCTCATCTAGGCTAGAAAATTATCCCAATCGACCAGGAGAAAACGTTGTCCCGCTGAATCACAGTCGCACGGCCACAGTTAAACTCAGTCTGAGGATGTAATGCGACAGAGTACTTCTGCTATCCTGGCAAGAGACACTGATAGATCCTCCTGAGCCCATGCGTCCGCAGCGGCTCATGAGGATCTATGTCTCTTGCAGATGGGAGGGTTTTGGCCGAGGAAGTGACTAGGTAGTCTGTTAGCGGTTCGTCTAATTAGAGGTGACAACGCTTCAGAGAGTGGAGTGAAGTTTTTGGTAGAAAGTGTGAAAATTGCCGCGCGTAAGTATGGCTCGGCCAGTCTTGTTAGAATCTAACTGACCGTGGCGTGTCTATTAAACCGTTAAATGCCGGAGGCAGGGCAAATGCTACCCTCATAGAGTCCGAAATAGCTCAGGCGGTTAATTAAACGTCGGAGCAGGAGAGCGAAGGGAATCGCCGGGTCGTGGGTTTGAATCCCCTTCCCGGCCCCGGTAGATGGACTCGCAATGTAGTGGGAAAAGACGGACTTGTTCAATAACATGTCCGTTGAAAGGTCCTGGTAAATCAAAAAGTGGCACAGTTGGAGTGCGCCTGAGTCGTACTCCATAGACAATAGATTTCCCTGTCCCCCATAACCCGCCCGTTAGGGCCGTCCATTATCACTTCGGTGCCGTGGACGTTACCCCCGAACTAACCAACCAACCAAATGCCACCCTGCTGCAAGAGACATGAATCCTCATGAGCCCCCGCGACAGCGGGGGCTCATGAGGATTCATGTCTCTTGTTAGTCATGTGTTGTAATGCCTAATTTTTCCCCATTCCCATCTGTGTTCTTCACGCAAATGTCGATCAACGTGCAGTCGTTTTAGACACCCAGTTCAGTCGTGATCACTTACAGCGAAGAGGTTAAGCGAGGGTAATTTCTGGCTTTAGTTGGCAAAATACTGCGACTTGTTCCGAGACCAGAGCCCTGACTGGAGCATGTAACTCAGTCTGCCCGCGACACACCACAGCAAGATATGGCTCGACCATGATAGTTTCAAGGGTGGTGGCAGAATAGCTTGGTGCCTGTAGGCAGACAATAGCTTGGCATCTGTCTCTCCTGAATTGCCAATGCAGTCCTCTGAGGATAATTCCAGAATGTGGGTATTTCGTACCTCGGGCACAATGAGTTAAATATTCCTGAAATTGTGAGTTTATAGGTAGAGTAGAATTCGTTCAAGATGGCATCAGTGGGTTCGGAGAGACCATGCATCTGCCCCCGGTCTTTCAGGGGCTCTTTTTCATATCGTAGTAACACTGGTTGGGTTTACTTTGGCTCTGTCGTGGATACTTCTTCTTAGTTAAAATTTATTGTTCCTATGGCATTAGAGATGATCAGAGATATGCTGGTTAGATTTGGGTTGAATTATAGCAATTTTTTTAACAGTGTTTCGATGGCTGGGAGAAGAAGGATATGCCTTGTGGGTCTCATACAAAATGCTCATTCGATCACTGCACGCAATATCCGATACGCGTAGGAAAAAAAAATTGACCCACATTTGCATTGTGCTTATTTATTGGCTGTTCTCGATGAGCGAGCGAAAGCGATCCTTCTTGAGACCTTCACTTCATTGTTTGGGGCGCCGCGACCTACAAGATGTTTTCGACGTCATTTTTTGTAGTTGCCTTCTTTTATTCTTCCAGTTTGCGACATTTCTCTTGAAATCGTCTCTGCAGTGACGTGAACTAAGGTCAAAATAACGTCACACCAAAGTGAAAAAGTCACAAAGAAAATGAAAACACGCTTAGAATTGTACTTGTCCTTTCTAAACGCGTTTCTTTTTTTGATGTGAATTTCTTTGCAGTCACGTTTCTTTGGTCTGTATCCTGTATTTCGCTATGCACTTCTCTTGCATTTTAACGGGGACTCGGGATGCACCATGCAGACGGCAAACCCGATAACTTTCTCCCGTGATTGGCTGCCGAGCATTCCACGAACTACTGTACCTTAAATCATACTAAAATAATGTACCATCGCCTGTCAAGAAGTCCACTGCAGCAGCAATTGGAAAGACTTCAAACGGTTGAGGAATGTATTTAACCCACATTTGTACACTGCCATATGCAAGCTACATTATAGCACTTACAGATAAGGATATAGACCAATGGCTTTAGTACAAGGGTGGTGCCAGAATAGCTTCTGGCACTACCCTTGAACTATTTTAGTCAAACTTATTTCACACACTGGTGTATTCCAAATGATAAGGGTTAACCCACTCAGAGAACCCCCGCATTTTGCTGGAACCATGCGTCCTGATGATACAAACAAACATGCAAAAAGGACATAAACCCCTCCGCTGGCAGTGGGTGCAGACTGTCTTTCTGAAATCTTTGTTAATTCAACAACAAAGAGTCGTCCAAGGAACTTGTACACATCGTGGTGTCAGCAAGAGGCATAGATCCTCATGGGCCCCCTGTGACTGCGGGGGCTCATGAGGATCTATGCCTCTTGCAGCTGGATCGCGTCCACTTTCTCTCTGTCGTCAAAGGGTCACGTCTGAGCGCTTGTGTCCATCGGGTTAGCGTGGTTTTCAAGAACCGCGACTGCTGTACTGTCTACAGTCTGTGACTCAGACATCAAGGTGTCGACCCGTCGCGCAAGCAACTGAACTAATTTAACAAACTCAGCAGACAGCCTCGGTTCAAGGAGCAACAATTTAACCCCTTCACGGCCGAGAAAAAATGAACGCGATCTAACTGCAAGAGGCATAGATCCTCATGAGCCCCCGCGACTGCGGGGGCTCATGAGGATCTACGCCTCTTGCCGAGACCGCTTTGTGTCAAAGTTCTTTGGGCAGTTTGTGGCTATTGGTCGTTTCAGTGAACACAGGTTTCCAGAACAAATTCTGCGTCCGTGGGCCGGTAAGGGATTAAATCAACGGCGCCGCTACCAGCCGGATGTACACATTCTCATCGGGCCCTGCGCCTGCAGGGAACCATGAGAATCTATCCCCCTCGAAACTGGACCGCTCTCCTAGAGCGGAGACCGACTGTCTCACTTTATACTAACTGCAATCAGCCACTCCTCGTGCTGTGCCCACGACAGTAGGTTGTCTGCCCCTTGCTGACCGCTTAATCTGGGGCGTGGCCCGAGCTGCCCCCTCCCTGCGTGGCGGCCTTTCATTATTCGGCTCGTCGCCCGGAGCGCTTGGACTAACAGCGGCAACGCGGGTCGGACCCTATGTCCTGTCACGCGGAACGGCATTGCAACGGTAGTTTGATGTAGGCCATACTCATTGAGGCGAAACGGGGAGACAAAACCGTATATTTTATTTATTGATTTATTTTTGAATTGTGTGTTTATTTATTATTAATTATTTATTATTATTTGTTAGTAATTGTGTGCTCAAGGTATGTGATTTTAGACCTTACGGCATAAGTCCGCAAGCTCCAAAATAACATTCCAGCACACAATGTTTTTTTTGTCTTTTGCTGAACACAGTCTGCCCCAGGACGGAAATCCCTAAATTTTAAGGTTGCCCTCTGAAAGACTGTATCACAATTCTAGAGACAGATCGCGCATGATAGTTCAAGGGTGGTGCCAGAATAGCTTGGCGCCCCTGGCACCACCCTTGAACTATCATGCTCGATCCATGTCTTGCTGTGGTGTGTCGGGGCTGAATGAATTAAGCCGGTTAAGCTTGCTTAGCCGGTCTTTCATCGAGTCACACACAGTCTTCGCCAAAGGCAGGCAAGCGCGTGTGGTTTGCTGGCATACTCACCGTACGCTGTACCTCGTGTCACATCAGCAGTTTCAGTCTCAAGGGAGCAGAGGAGTGTACGGCCGATCTGCATGGGTCAGAGCCACAACCATACATCTCAATTAACCCATTACATCCTGAGGCTTGTTTTGTCAAATTCAGTTGCTGATTGTGACCTATGAAGGCTACATTACAGATAAGGAAATATATCAACTGTTTTAGATCAAGGCCGGGTGGTGCCAGAATAGCTTGGCGCCTGAGGCGCCAAGCTATTCTGGCACCATCCTTGAACTGTCAGTCAAATATATTTCAAGCAATGCGTGTATCAGGATGATAAGGGTTAATAATAAGATTCTGTTGGCCTGTCTGACAATATGACACCCAATGCGCAAAAGGCCTTTGAACACTGGGTAGTTCAGTGCTGCCGTAATCTATATACAATTTGCCGTAATCTATATACAATTTGCCGTAATCTATATACACTTTGCCGTAATCTATATACAATTTTGCTGTGACTTTAAAATTAATGCCATTACATGTAATTGGAGACTTTGGGGTAACAGGCACCAAATAAAAAATGTGAAGGTCGAGCAAAGACAAAGCAAACCCGACCACATATAGTAATGCACCTTCGTGTTTGTGTATGTATGTTTCTCCTGCCTACTTCCTAAGTTCCGGAGAAAGACATGGGTTATATAAGAGACCTGATGCATTATTTTTGAGGGTGCAAATGATCGTCTTGTTCTATACTTGCGTATTTCTCTGTGGGCTGGCGATTGGGTGCCTGATAGGCGGGGGCAGGGGATCTCACCTGTTTGTCTGTCCAGCGCTGAGTGATTCCCCTTGGTTTGTGTACAATTCTGCCAGCGCTAGCCTCACTATCTGGTTTGTGAGTATCTATAACTCGAGGCAAAATTTGTATCGTTACATTGTTGTGTAATGTTCTGTGCATCTACTGTGGGAAATCAGGGTATTTACCCGACCACATATTATAGTAATGCACCATCGTGTTTGTGTATGTATGTTTCTCCTGTCTACTTCCTAAGTTCCGGAGAAAGACATGGGTTATATAAGAGACCTGATGCATTCTTTTTGAGGATGCAAATGATCGTCTTGTTCTATACCTGCGTATTTCTCTGTGGGCTGGTGATTGGGTGCCTGATAGGCGGGGGCAGGGGATCTAACTGTTTGTCTGTCCAGCGCTGAGTGATCCCCTTTGGTTTGTGTACAAAGCAAACCGAAACACAGTGAAAAGTCAACACAATGACCAAACTAAACCATGACCAAAACAAACCGTAACCAAACCAAACCATGGCCTAACCAAACCAAACCACGGTCAAACCGAATCATAGCCAAAATTAACCATGGCCAAAACAAACCATGCCCAAATCAAACCAAAATAAATCAAGCACGTATAAACAACCCGAGTTAAACCAAAGCAAACTCTGTCCAGATATACACAGTTGATTTGCAACCACAAGGCCAGTGTGTGCACCGTGCTGTCAGTAGCGCCGGCAACTACTCGTGGCGAGTCCCGCTACTACACGCTAACAGAAAGCAGACAAAAGGAAAGTGTACTTGAGCACCCCGAGTACCGCCACTTCCGTTATCTTGCGGTAAAGGGGTGGGACCCGAGCGGAACGACAGCTCCAACCCACCCCCTTCTCCGCCGTTGTGACGATCACATACTGCTTTCTATCGGCGGCTCGCTTCTGTCACCCCGCCTCTCATATATCAGTGTCTCTAATCAGCATGGACCCGGCCGCGGGCAGTGTCGTTCCATCTGCAAGAGGCATAGATTCTCATGCGCCCCTGCAGTCGCAGGGGCTCATGAGAATCTATGCCTCTTGCTGACGTCAGTCGACACGCTTTTCCTGTTTCTTACTCACCACCGACACGACTGACCCTGGAAAGACTGAAGGCGCAAACATTGGGCTGATCTAAAGTGCCTGTGTAAAATACACGTTCGTAGATACCGGTCATTTTGATATTCTGTCAAAATACCCCATGCCTAGTAGTGTATTCTCCGTTTTTTTTTCTTTGTTAACCCTTTGCGTGTCGGTAGCGAGTTTTGTCGCGATGATTCCGACAGGAATCATAGTCGCGACAAAAACCGCTACCGACACTACTGACGCAAAGGGTTAATGAAATGGGTTTGGTGTTTCAGACTTGTGTGTGTGTGTGGGTGGGTGGGTGGGTGGGTGGGGGGTGGGTTGGGGGGAGGGAGGATAGGGGAGAGAGGGGAAAAGGTGGGGGGGAGGGGGGCTGCCCAAACCACACACCTCTGTTACGACCGCGGTCGAAAGTCCCACAATAACTGCTCGCACCCGGCAACAAACGAAGCGTGTATAGAAGTTTTGGTGTTGACGGGCGAAGCGTGAGCGACTCGTGCCACTCATGATTGACGTGTGCTGCGGTCACGTGGTCTGCTCTAAGCCCCGCCTCTGTCGCGTGCTCGTCCCATAACGGTTGATGGAAGCCGCGCGCGTGGCCTGTGGCCAATGGCGAGGCGCGTGTCTGGCGCACTTTAATTTCAATATGTTCGATGATTTGGTGGCTGATTGTGTCGCGAGGCGAGGGGAGGGAGGGGGGAGGGGAGGGGGAATGGGAGGGGAGCCAGGTATAAAATGTAAAATCCCAGCTCGCATGTCTCACCTGTAGAATGCCCACCTTTTCCGTGTAAACAGTTTGTCCCCGAGCGACCGGCAAAGTCTTGCACTAGAGCCCGCTCCTTCAACAAGTGGCAGGAGAGAATTGTCAACACTTTCTTGAGCTAAACACTCTTGGTGACTGCCAGCCTGTGACGGCCGTTTCTGCGACCGAAGGTGTCTGTGAGTGTGGCATCAGCTTGCCACCTGTCTCCTGGCCGTCAGTTGGGTCGGGCTGAGGGCAACAGCGGGTGTGGGTGCCCCGCTCATCCTTCTAACGGTCCGTGTCAATCTGGACCTACAAGCTGTCGTTTTCAACGTGTGGATACGGCCAGAAGTCACCAAGTGACAGAACCGACTTTCTCCCCCTGCTGGTGACACTTGTTTCACGCGGTGACTGCTGGTGAAAGCTGTCGACATTAACAGCTGCAGGTCAGAGTTCAAATACTTACTCAATACAGTAAGATAAACATGTTCAGATACAGCTTGCTGAATACGCTCTTCATGCTAATCTTAGGCAAGCACCTTTTCCAATGAATTACTGACCTTGCCTTAAAACGCTTTTTTTATACCATACTTATAATACAACTTCTGTGTATCGTGTTTTAAACCATTTCCTACTTGTTACATTTCCTTGGATCTATAAACGCTGGCAGCCATCCCTTTGCCTCAGTGCCATTTAGTTTTCACTGAGATTCTCCCCCCCCCCCCCCCCCCCCCCCTTTTCAGGATTTATAAACAGGAAACAGTCTGAACTACCAAGAAACAAAGTCCACAGGTAATTCATAGAAAACTGAGTTATGCTGTGCGCATTGTGTCCATTTCTTTGCTTCAGTAAGTGTTCTTGGTGACAGCTTTTTAGAATCATGCTTTTAACCCATTCAGCCCTGACACACTACAGCAGGAGATGGATCGACCATGATAATTCAAGGGCAGTGCCAGATTAGCTTGGCGCCTGTCGGCGCCAAGCTAATCTGGCACTGCCCTTGAATTATCATGGTCGATCTATCTCCTGCAACTGGTGCATAGTCATTAAAAGACGCCTCCAAAATTTGGGAAATACGTCCGTCGGGCTGAATGAGTTAAAAAAAAAGGCAGCGAAGAACATATAAGTATAAATGAAATTCCCTAACGACAACCCGCCTTGGCTGGCTGATCCGCGTTCAGCCTAATAACTAGCTTAATTCAATTCCAAAAACGTTATTTATCCCTTAATGGGCAGTTACAGTTTTGTGGACGGGGGGAACAATAAAAATAAAATTAAAAATAATTCAATAAACATTAATTAATATCAAGACATTCTAATATCACATTTGTACACGCTTAAAGAACAACAACAACAACAAAAAGAAGAACAATAACAACAAAAGCTCAGGGATCCAGTACTCATATTTTGTATATTTTGTTCCTGCAGGCGTGGATCTGGTCGTGAAGCTTGCAGGCGGTCGCCATGGATGTGGTTGTTGAAGATCGCCGTATGGAGGAGACCTACCAGACCCTGACCCCCCTCACCGCCGCCTCCACCACCGCCTCCTCCTCTCCCCCTGCCATCCTGGACATGTCCGTCTACAGCTTGTCCTCAGCCATGTCGGCGTACCAAGGCGGGGGCCACCACAGCGGACACCAGGCCCACTACTACCCGGAGCAGGACTGGCAGCAGAGTTCGGCAGTAGTAGCGGCAGCAGCGGCTGGCGACCCGAGTCACGCGGCACTCTACGGCTTTGACAGACCAGACCTGGCGCAAGTACAGCTGTACCACACCTTCGCGGGGTCGGACATGTACTCCACCGCCCCGGCCCTCTGGCACCCCACCCCCGGCCTGATGGACGACCCCGGCCTGGCCGCACAGCGCTACCTCCCTGGGGTCGGTCTGTCCCGGGGGTCAGGCTCATGCTCCTCGACATCCTCCTCCACCACCGGCACGAACGGCAAACCCAAAAGACGCCGCGTTCAGTCGCAATCCCAGCGCAAAGCCGCCAATATCCGCGAACGGCGCAGGATGTTCCACCTGAACACGGCCTTTGACGAGCTGCGCAAGCGCCTGCCGGCCTTCAACTACGAGAAGCGGCTGTCCCGGATCGAGACGCTGCGCCTGGCCATGACCTACATCGGCTTCATGAAGGACGTGTCGATGGGGGAGGACCCGCGCAAGGTCAAGCTGCGCAACGTGCACAGTGAGGCCGGCTCCGACCTGTCGCACAACATGGACCTCGAGTCCTGCACCAGTGACGACGTCGCAAACGACGACCTCGACAGTTGAGGCGCACAGACCCTTTCTCATTCGAGACGTGCCGCCTCCGGATACGCGGCTTGTAAGCCGCGTATCCGGAGGCGGCACGTCTCGAATGAGTTAAAACGACCGAACACTGCCCGACTTACGCGGCGAAAATAGTAACAGAAAAAAGACAAGACTGACAAGAGACATAAATCCTCATGAGCCCCCGCGACTGCGAAGGCTTACGTCTCTTGCAGCCTGGTAGCGTTTGCCTTGCCCCGGCAGTGGGAGGGGGGGGGGGGGGGGGGGGGGGGGGGGAATAGTGCCTCGTAAGTTTGGCGCCTGCAGAAGCAGAGTTAGTGCAGGTCTTTGACATTGCCGTCTGTTGAAAGCAACAGAGCGGCGCTCCTGTGGCCAAGCTTGACACTGCCAAGTAAGTCGATATTCCAAAGGCGGCGTAGAAGGGAACTCATCAGCTGCAAACAGTACAGCGTGACGATTTTTTTTTCAGGAGGAAATGTCCTTTCGATTTCGTCTCCGCTAAGACTGCAGATTCAGTAGGTGTGATTACTGTCAGATACTGAGAGCTTATCATTGCCGGCATGTCTCTTCAACGACCTATTTCGTTTATTAATGTTTAATTATATTTATTTATTTGGGCAACATTAGTTCATTGTGTGATACGCACTTGTCAATGTTGCATTGGATAAAACAATGCCTTCGAGACACACTCTATCAGAATAATTATTCGAGAGGCTGCCAGTGACGATTTTTGATGCATGTGGACAGAATACTGAGCGCCATTCCATCTGCCTGTGACATTCAGGACAGTTTAGCTGACGGTGTGTGGTGGTGCCTAATGTGTGATAACCAGCGAGCAATGAGGCCACTCCTTGTAATTATCATATTGTGTTATTCAACTATTATGTGTGCGCAAGCATGTGTGTCTTAGAGAGTGTGTGAGCTGAGTGTGTGAGAGAGAGAGAGAGAGAGAGAGAGAGAGAGAGAGAGAGAGAGAGAGAGAGAGAGAGAGAGAGAGAGAGAGAGAGAGAGAGATTTCATGCATTTTTGGAAGTCATTCACTGCTGAGACATTGTTTATTTTTACACCAGAAGCCTGTGTTTCTTGAGTTTATAAAGCGTTATCTCATTCTACCCCAGACACACCACAGCAAGATAAAGATCGACCATGATAGTTCAAGGGTGATGCCAGAATAGCTTGGCGCCTATGGGCGCCAAGCTATTCTGGCATCACCCTTGAACTATCATGGTCGATCTGTGTCCTGCACTGCAACGCAGTCTTCAGAGGACGACTTCAAAATGTGGAGATTTCGGTCTTGGGGGTAGAATGCGTTATGCCGTCACCCCCAGCATGTTTCATTACTGCCAAATCCTGACCACAGGATAACAACATAATCCAGAGTGCTTCCCGCGTAACCCTTTGGCTGCTAACGACACGTCAGTACCAGTCAAGGTTTTAATTCATCCAGTTTTGATTTTACATCTGTAAAATGACAACATTGTTGAGCCTTTGGCTGTCGGCAACGGTTATTGTCGAGGTGATTCCTGCAGGTTTCAACTAGACAAAAACCTCTACCCACAGCCAAAGGGTCGACTATACTGTTTACAGATGTGAGTGTTTGTCACCGTTTGTCTCTTGAATTCTTTCTGCCTTTGTTGTTTTGTCTCTCTGTCCGTCTCTGTTAGCACGTCTGTCCGTCCGTCTGTCTTTCGGTCCTTAACCCATTCAACCCTGACGCCCTACAGCAGATGGGTCGACCATGATAATTCAAAGGTAGTGCCAGATTAGCTTGGCGCCGACAGGCGCCACGCTAATCTGGCACTGCCCTTGAATTATCATGGTCGAACCATCTCCTGCGACTGGCGCATAGTCATTAGATGAGGCCTCTAAAATTTGGGAAATACGGCCGTCGGGCTGAATGAGTTAAACAAACGCACGTTTCACTCTATGCGCGGTTTTGCGCAAGTTTTATTGCCGTTTTTCTTAAAGCACCATACGTTGTCTTCCAGTACTTCTGCTTTACCTATCATGGAGACGGTTTTATTGTGTTCAATAATGTTGGAGCTCAAGAAATATTTTACTTTTTTGAAGGCAATAACATTCTCAACGAAAGTTGTTCTTTTGTGTCGAAGTCATGAACATTGACTTCGATTTTATTTTCTTGATTTTTGTGGACTTTGTGCTTGCATTTATAAACAGAATGATCTTCCAATTCCATTGCATGTGGGATTTTTTCTTGTGTATACTGTTGCGCCTTTCCCCCGCTGTTTAATGCGGAGTTTGCATTTACTGCTGACCGTTGCATTCAGAAGTGCCTTAACTATGTACAGTTCCGTGTCCATTCCAATCAGAGATTTTTATACCCCGGCAATGGACACCTCCATTTGCAAGAGGGATAGATCCTCATGAGCCCCTCCACCCCCGCAACATGCGGCGGGGCTCACGAGAATCTATGTTTCTTTCTTGTCTCTTTTTCATCCGTTTTTCCCAGGTGGAGGGGGTGACCGGTCGCTCAATCTGCGATCGTGTACGTTTCCATGAGTTTTTCTTATATGTTTGTGTTCATAATGGGCAGCTTTCGGGATTTGTGCAATAACTGTGCTAAATGCCGTTTTGTGTTGGTCTGTGATTTTGAATCGCACGGCTCTATAGAGCTGTGCGACCCAAAATCACAGACCAACACACACTAATACTTTTTTTTTGTTTTGAACAGAGGTACATGAAATATATGCATCATCGTGCATTTAACGATCGAGCCGTCTTTGGTGAATGTAAAATAACAAACAAACAAAAATTCGTTGCTTTCTTTTCAAAGCGATAGAAGGATGCTTTTCTTCAAATGACAAATGTTCTTATTTTGATGAGCAAAGAATGTTGGATCTGTCCAAGAATATAAGCAGATTCCTGGGTACGTAGAATGTGGGTCATTATTTTGTACTAATACCACTTGTATGCATGTGGTTGTTGGAAGAAAACAGGATAATGTCTTTAATTTAAAAAAGAAAAGAAAAAAAGATTGACTGTGGCATGATCACACGAAAGCCGTTTAACCCTTTGGGTGTCGGTAGCGACTTAGGTCGAGGTGATTCCTCCAGGAATCACCTCGACCTAAATCGCTACCGACACCAAAAGGGTTAACATTTCTGTGCGAATGTTGTTTTTTTTCCTCATAGTTTTGCAATCTTTAAAGGAGAGGGCCATTTGCTTTGTGTTGGTCAAGTTTAAATTTAGACAAGAGCAATACAGCAGTGAACGAATTGTAGATTAATTCACTGCATTAGCTGTGCATAATTTTGAATAAAAGAGTATTACTTGATTAGAAATTCGGCACGTGTGTGTGTGTGTGTGTGTGTGTGTGTGTGTGTGTGTGTGTGTGTGTGTGTGTGTGATGGTGTGTGTGCGTCAGTGTGTGTGTGATGGTGTGTGTGTGTGTGTGTGTGTGTGTGTGTGTGTGATTGTGTGTG
Source organism: Semisulcospira habei (assembly GCA_036245525.1). NCBI lineage: Eukaryota > Metazoa > Mollusca > Gastropoda > Semisulcospiridae > Semisulcospira > Semisulcospira habei. The sequence continues at coordinate 317,112,423 of BTPG01000002.1, forward strand.
TGTGATGGTGTGTGTGTGTGTGTGTGTGTGTGTGTGATGGTGTTTGTGTGTGTGTGCGCGCGCGCGCGCCAAAGTACGTGTGTGTTTGTTCTGACGTGTTTCTGAAGAAAAAAAAAAATCGAAACTGAAGACACCCAAAAAGACATCACTGCAACCATCGCACAACACCAGTAACACAGCAGCAACAACCAGATCAGTGCCAAAGACAACAACAAGAACAGCAACAGCATCGTCAGCAGCAACAACTAATTATCATCATCGACAAACCATTTAGTCAGAAACAGAATAAATTTAGAATAGTGTGTAGTCATGCAACGTAAATCATGTTCTGCCGTTATAAAGGAAAACGTCACCATTTCCATTTTTTAGAAAAGCGATATTTTCATTGTATAACAACACAAATCTCGATTTTCTCCAAAAATGTCCTTTGCCGCAACCAATGTGCAAAAGGCGATCGGGCTGACGTCGGGCGCCGTTGGCCCGCGCACGCCGTGCGCGGGCCAACGGCGGCCGACGTCGGCCCGATGGCCTTTGCGCTCTGGGTGTATGCTTGGTGTTCACTCTGTTAAAAATTAAAAAAAAAAAAAAAAAAAAAAAGTTATTCGCGAGGTTTCCAAAATGATACGTGTACAACGCAAAAAAACAAACACGTGTAAACAAAACTTCAGTTATTCGCGAGGTTTCGACAATGATACGCCGGTGTACGGCAGCGCAAACTTGAAAGGTGTACGGCTGTATATAAGCCAGGGCAGATACGTGCTAGTACAGACATGTGTATTCTGCTGTCGTCTGAAGTGTACAGGAAGCAGATGATATACTATACAGTGGCGACATCTGGCAGCTATTCAAAGTAAACAGTATAACGCGATGCCTTCTGTGCTCGGCTTTCCAATTTAATGGTGTAGGTCGCCTGCCAAGCATTGCATTTTCACCGTTTACACTGCCGAGGGAAAAAAATGAACATGATCCAACGGCTGCAAGAGACATAGATCCTCATGAGCCCCCGCAACTGCGGGGGCTCATGAGGATTTATGCCTCTTGCTGAGACCAGTTTGGCCCCATGTTTCCGGGGTGGTGTGGGCTTGTGGTTGTGGAGAGAACCAAGATTTCCGGCAGAAACAAACACGTACGCACAGTACTATACTACACATACAATGGCAGGTAAGCGGTTAACACAGAGAGAAGCAGAAACCCACTGCTATCTGGATATTTATACGCTGAACAATATTTGAAATACTGTCTACTCCGCTTATAACGAGGTTAGATATAACAAAAGTCTGATATAACGACACTTTTTCTGAGGCGGTCCTGACAGCACTCTTTCTATATACATGAATTCGCTTTACCCATTCAGCCCCGACGCACTACAGCAGGAGATGGGTCGGCCATGATAATTCAGGGGCAGTGCCAGATTAGCTTGGCGCCTGTCGGCGCCAGGCTAATCTGGCACCGCCCTTGAATTATCATGGTTTTGGCGCGGGGCGTCAGTAAGGGGCGACTAAAGCTATCTGGCAGTAGCCCGGCCGGTTGAAGGAACCATTATGAGCGCTGATCTGTCTGTGGCTGTGCTGCCGCCGTCAGTTATATATTATGTCACTCATTCAGCCTCGACACACCGCAGCAAGACATGGATCGAGCATGATAGTTCAAGGGTGGCGCCAAGCTATTCTGGCACCACCCTTGAACTATTATGCTCGATTTGTCTCAGTCCAGAAAATAATGACATACAGTCGGCCGTCAGAGGGCAACTTTAAAATTTGGGGATTTCAGTCGTCCTGGGATAGAATGTGTTAAACTTGTTTGCAATTTCGGCATCGCGCTACTGACTCGGTGTGGGTGTGCACTGAGCTGGTAGGACGGCCCGGGCGGGCGTGCTTCCCGTTATAGCTGAACCCTTTTCAGCCTGTAACTCTACTGCTTGAAATAATTATTATGATAGGTCAAGGGCCGTGGTGCCAGAATAGCTTGGCGCCTCAGGCACCAAGCTATTCTGGCACCCTTGAACTAAAATGGTCGATCTCTCTCCTAATCTGTATTGTAGCCTTCATAGGACAAAAAGCAATTAGTCTAGAGAGACTCGTGAGAGAGAGAGAGAGAGAGAGAGAGAGAGAGAGAGAGAGAGAGAGAGAGAGAGAGAGAGAGAGAGAGAGAGAGAGAGAGAGAGAGAGAGAGAGAGAGAGAGATATTCAGATTCAGATTCAGATGTTTTTATTGCGTTAGGCATTTTGCCCATACACAACTATGCCAGTCTTTACAGAGACAAGCCTAGCCCCCACTCACCTGTGTATTCTTGGACTGCATGAAATGTTGCCATCTGCACTTTGCCACCAGTGACGTCTGTCACAAACAAGAGAAACGACATTAAAAACGCATATGTATTAGACACCGTGTTTAACGTGAAAACGTAATTTCATTTCTTAGTTTTTTGTTCCCATTCATGCTTACTTTTCTTTTATTGTCAAATAGTCTGCATGCCTGCCTGTCAGTCTGTCTGCCTCTGTCTCTCTCACTGACTTTCCCTTTTCCGGCCATTTTCTTCCTCGGCCATGTTTAACTGTGTGGCAAAAATCGAGTAGACCTATCCTCTATGACATTCATTCAGTCCTCTCTGCGCCTTCTGGTGCTTGAGGCGACGGCAAGGGAGCGCCACTTTTGTCTGTCAGCTGCTATTTTGGGTGCTGTTTGCAGAGTAAGGCCTCTGTTCTTGAGCTCTCGCTCCACGGTTCGGCGCCACGTCTCCTTTGGTCGCCCACGGTTTCTCTTCCCCTGTGGTGTCCATCTCAGTGCCACCCTTGGTAATGAGTCGAGTGACATTCTGCAAACGTGGCCTAGCCATCTCCATCTCCGTGTGGCGATGGTTTCAGCGATGCTGTCTGCGCCTGCTCTCTTCCGTAGTTCCTCGTTTGTAATCATGTTTGGCCAGAAGACCTTCATGATCCGTCGCAGGCACTTGTTCTGGAAGACTTCCAGCTTGCGTTCCGTAGCGGTAGTGGATTTCCAGCACTCTGACCCATATAGAAGGACACTCAGCACGTTGCTCTTAAAAATACGGAGCTTGGTGTGGATGCTCAGGCTTGTGGTCCTCCAGATGGGTTTCAGCATTGCGAAGGCTTGGTTGGCTTTGCTGATTCTTGTGGTGATCTCCCTTGTGCAGTCTCCATCTGTGGTAACCTTGCTGCCCAGGTACGTGAACTATCCTCTATGACAAATCACCGCAAATTAATCATACAATCACCGAAGTATTGCCACAAACGACAACTCATACATGAGTCCACTGATGTGTAGGACTACCAATATCTACACGCAAATATTTCACCACTGTTCTTTGCACTGCGCTTCTTTGTTGCCTTGAAACAACCCTACTGCCATTTGGCACTTGTTTGTTTTTTAGTTTGATGCTTCGACCCTACGTTTACCATCATTACGCCAACACTAGGCACACTATATATAGCACGGAAAACAACAGTAAAAAGAAGCGTCCAAATTCACTTTCAGACAGAGTCAACGAAAACGAAAACTTGAAAAATTTACAAAGTTCATCGCACCCAGCTATCAAATAAAAGTAAAAAATCATAAACGATGCCCACTTACCCACCCTTGACGTTCTGCGTGAAACTTGGGGCTTTGCGTGAAAGGAACTTGTCTGACGAAAATAGAGATAAAATATTCAGCAACACTTGATCCCTGTCTGGAAGCCATAACGTTAGCAGAGTTGTGAACTCGATGTTGTCTTATTTACGACCTCCCTATCCCCAGCCCAGATCCGCCCCTGCTGTCTATGCGTCGGAACCCCTGCCACCCTCGCCCCCCAGCCCCCTCCCACCCTCCACCTCCACCCCAGATCCGCCCTGCAGTCTATGTGTCAAATAGGTTCCACCTATAACTGAAACCCGTACACACGACTGTCCTAGACGGGACAGATGTTTCGACCCAAATAAAATGCTCACATTGACACGCTGCTCTGATCTATTAATTTTGAGGCACAGAGCGATTTGAGGATACGTTCTGGAGTCTTTGGTGTCAGCAAGAGGCGTAGATCTTCATGAGCCCCCGTACAATAAAGATCTTCGCCTCTCGCAGATGGACGCGTCACAGAGGAATTGTTCAGTGGGATTAGCGCTCGTAAGGGAAGACCTCTCGCAGGTGGTTTTGTACTCAGGAGTGAATCGCTCGTTGGGCGGGCGGTGTTAACTGCACGTGCCAAGACTGACTTTGTCTAGACAGGCGGTCCGGTTGGTCGTTTTCGTGCTACGCGAATGACGTGAAGCTGCTATATACAGTATCGGTGTTGTTTTAACTGCCCAGTCCATCTGCTAAAGGTTTAGATTTGTTGCGGCAGGAGCTTAACGCACGATTTATTGGTAACCACATTAACACGAAGATGTGATTTAAGAAATGTAAATTTGTGTTCTATCTTGTACGACTGTGACACAAAAGGAGAGGACAGAACTAGTTAGGGAAGAATATGAAAGGACAATTGGACGGAACCGGTGTGAGCTTCGGCTTACATAATTTATGTACTTAGTAAACCATAGGGACTATCACGATAATTATGTAAAATCTGCAGAAGTAGATTTACTGCGAGAACAGAAGCCACCGAGTACGCGAAGTCCTTGGGCCCACGACAGCCGAAGTGGGCTCGCGCACGGCTGTGCGCGGGCCCACTTCGGCTGTCTTGGGTCCGTAGACGTTTTGTTACAGGGGCAGCGCGCCGCAGAGAAGAGAGCTGTTGGTCATAGTACATATTCAAATTGGGCAGTTGAGGCAGTAAGAGGACCGGTGTTTTAAAAAATAATTTTTGCCTTATTTGAAAATTTGTAGTAGGGCTGAATCGTTGGAATTTGCTGGAAATGTCTGGTTAGATGAGAGGAGACATGTTTAGTGCTTTGATTCATACCATCCGGAGCTTATCCAGTGCGGGACAATTGTCGGCCTATGTTGAGTTGCTGGTGACGTAGTGACTTTGAGGGGCACGCTGATTTCAGCCGGATGTGCTTGGGTGTGGGGTTGGTAAGGAATCAGGTCAGTGCATAGCCAAGAAATGAGACAATGTGCTATTTTTGTTGGTATTTTGTGCATGGCAAATGTGCAGCTTGTGGGCGGTAGTGTTTGTTAGGGGATTGAAATATTAGGCGGGATGACTGGGACTGACTATGGCTAAGAGACTGGGCAGTACGGAAACGCGGGCACTGTGTCAGTCCGTGGCCTCAGTGTTAGCAAGCACTATGCTGCAGCTCCCTTTCCATCATACTTCGTCTGCCCCTGTTGCAGCAAGGACTGCCACTCCCGAATCGGCTTGCACAGCCACAACAGAAGATGCCGGAACTGAAACCGAACTGAAGTCCGTCAGACAACTTTAGGGGGCACCACTGAGGCATGGCTTCTCGAGACCGACCGAACTGCTCTAGTAATGATGATGAAGATGATGATTATGATGATAATGACAGAAGTAACTAACCATTACTAGTCAATTAACTAAAGTCCGACCTGATAATAAACCGACTTACCTACATGATAGTGGTATAGAAGCTGATCTCGAAAAAGCAATGACAAAAACGTTCAGCTTCCATTTTCACTGTTTGACTGAAGGGATGGGATGGCAGTCTCTAGACAGACTTAACAAAAAGGAACATGATGACTCCTGATGTCTGAACAAAGACGAAAAACCAAAACATGACTAAAACTCCTTAACCCTTTTCATGCTGATACACCCGTTGCTTGAAATAAATTTGACTATGAATAGTCAAGGGTGGTGCCAGAATAGCTTGGCGCCTCAGGCGCCAAGCTGTTCTGGCATCACCCTTGAACTAAACTGCTTGATCTATCTCCTAATCGGCAATGTAGCAATCATAGGACAATAAGTATAAAAAAAAATCAGCATCATGATGAAATGGATTAATAATAAATTAAATGCAAAATAGTATTTCCTTTCAATGAAGCCCCCGGACTGTGGAAACCATAAGGCAGGTGACCTAGTAATCAAAGGTCCTCGGGACGATGTCGGCCGCAGTGGGCCCGCGCACAGTCGTGCGCGGGCTCACTGCGACTGAGGTCGGCCCAAAGGACCTTTGCTTACGAACCATTTTTTGAGGTGTAACCACCTTTTCAGAAAGAAAAATGTAGACATAAAATATAAGAGAAGTCTAGAAGGACAAACAGTGTAGCCTGTCATTAAAGACCACCATGCAAGGATCCCAAATTAACCCATTTAGCCCTGACGCACCACAGCAGGAGATGGGTCGACCATGATAATTCAAGGGTTGTGCCAGTCGGCGCAAAGCTAATCTGGCACTGCCCTTGAATTATCATGGTCGATCCATCTCCTGCAACTGGTGCATAGTCATTACATGACGCCTACAAAATTTGGGAAATACGGCCGTCGGGATAAAAGAGTTAATGATGGTATTATTTCATAATGACAAATGATCTCGCATAAGGGTGGACATTCTAAAACAGACGTTGTTCGCAAAATCCGTTCTCATAAAAGAGGATTGTTTTCATCGCCCCAAATAGTCGGCCTTACAAGAGGGGATTTTTTTTTTTATTGCCTTGCCACTTTTCCTGAACTTCTCGACGATCTGCGTAGGAGTAGTATAGCTGTTTGACTTTCAGTACAGATTGCGGGAGATGGATCGACTTAGCAGTTTAAGGGCAGCGCCAGATTAGCTTGGCGCCTGCACTGAGGCTCCAAGCTAATCTGGCACTACTCTTGAACTGAAGGTTGTGCGTAGGAGACAGACGTTTGATGAATGTGAAAAGGTTAACTTTTACAGTTTCTTGCATTCCCTTCTTTCTCGTCCGACGGCTAGAACTGGTGTCTGGAAAGATGTGGTCCGCAGCAGAGGCTGAATCTCGTTAGCACTACGCATCACGAGCACTACGTGTCGATAGAACTACGGCGGTTAGAACTACGTGGCCGCCGGCACACTACGTGTTGATAGGACTACGCTCGACAGCACTACGGCGTAAGACATACAGGCGATGGGGCTACGCAGTGATATATCGTTATGTAGTGCTAGCGACGCGTAGTGCTAGCAACACACAGTGCTAGCGATTGTAGAGTTATCGACACGTAGAGCTATCGACACCTAGTGCTAGTAATCGTACTGCTATCGAGACGTAGTCATTGCGATACGTAGTGCTAGAGATATGCATCCTCAGTTGTTTATTTTTCATGTATATTGACTGGTTATTTGGCTGTGTGCCTGGGGTGCGTACACACCCAAATGACTTTTCAACATACACGAAAAACAAACATATGACTAGAGTCAGCAAGAGGCACCAATTATAAATGATTGAAATGTAGTAGGAAACATCAATGATATCATAGCAACTTACAAAAGTTAAATAAACATGTCATTGTCCCATAGCCAGGCCTGTAGAACCTACGTACATGAAGCTGTGTCTCCTGTTCTGATTTGTATTTTCACCCTTCCTCGGTGGATTTTGTTCTAGGTTTATATTAGCGATGCGTGAACAGTGAACAGCCTCAAGACTCCCCCCCCCCCCACCCACCCACTCAGCCACGCTCATTATGACCTACAGCTCATGAGGATCTATGCCTATTACGGAGATGTGGCCCAGTGTTCTTCGTGCCCGGCAGTGGGAAGTTAAACAACCTACTCAGTAGAGGGTTAATAGTTCACGATTTCTCATTTAACTCATTCTGCCCGCGACACACCACAGCAAGATCTGGCTCGACCATGATAGTTCAAGGGTGGCGGCAGAATAGCTTGGCGCCTATAGGCGCCAAGCTATTCTGCCACCACCCTTGAACTATCATGGTCGATCTGTCTCCTCAATTGTAATGCAGTCCTCAGAGGATACCTCCAAAAATGCGGGTATTTCGTCCCTGGGGCACAAGGAGTTAAATAAATTAATGTTCTTCGTGTGTCTTACAACAATGTTGGACAAAAGGACTCGCATTATGAGTTTCAATGTCGCAACAACAACAACAACAACAACAACAACAACAACAACAACAACAACAACAACAAAAAGACTCTTCTTTTCCTTATCACGCATGGAAGTCGCTTCCGCTACGCTCAAAACCTCTGGCACGTGCGCCTACTTGCATCGATTGTGAAAAGAAGGGCAGAAAGGTGTTACTTGAGGCAAGACAATATTGAGAACCGTGATATCAGCAAACGATAGCAACCAAAGCCTGCCATGGAGCAGATCGCGTGATCGAGTTAACTCATTCGAGGTAGGCCGTATCCGGATACGCGGCTTCCTGCCGGGCTGAATGAGCTGTATTTGTTTGTTTGTTTGTTTGTTTGATTGATTTTGGTTGGTTGGTTGGTTGGTTGGTTGGTTAGTTGTGTTTTGTTTGTGTGTGTGTGTGTTTGTTTGTTTGATGTTTGTTTGTTTGTTTGTTTAGATCGTTGGTTGATTGGTTGCTTGGTTGGTTGTTTGTTCGGTGATTCCGTTGTCGGTCAGTTTGTTTCTTTTTTTTTTTTTGGTTGGTTGGTTGATTGGTTGGTTGCCTGGTTTACTGGCAAGTTGTCTGCTCGGCGAACTAGTTGGTTTGTGAGACGGGCACAGTATTGCATAGGGTGTGAGAGTTTAGCAGGGCACTCAAGTCACTGACAAGTTTTTTCGTACCGTTAGTTATTGTCAGACTGCATATCACTTCGGAGACTAGTGTACTGTTGATTCTGATTTACGGACGAACCATCCCAAAACAGTTCTTGTTGTCGTCGCGTGATTTACGGATATCAATACTCCGGACGTGGTTCAATTTGGAACTACGCTCTTGATTTGAGGAACGGCTTGCGCCGATCTTTAATTAACAAGAGGCATAGCTTTTGATAACCCCCTATGCGACTGAGTGCTGAAGTCGACTCGGCGTTTGTTTGACAAGCCACGCGTGGTGTAAGGTCCGTTATGAATACAAGCGCACGCGTTGCGAATTTTACCGTGACAATGACAGTGGGGATCTTTCAGTCTTCCGGCGTCAAGTACGAGAGGTGGATGGATGGATGGACCGTCCGACCAAAAGTTGTTCACATCCAGCCATTATTAAAAGTGAATCGGTAGGCCGTATGTAAGTTCTCTGTCAGTATCGGGAATGGATCGATCGTAAATGTTCAAACAAAGTCACAGATGAGCGGCTGTGCCGTCACTTAAAAAAAAGAAAAAGCTTGAACTGCAGACTATGCTAACAAAAGACGACCTGCTATAGGCAATAAAGGGTTAATATTTCCTTTATAAATGTTATTAGTATGTCTTACATAAATGGGCTGAGGAAGTTTGAATGGCGCAAAATAAAACAAAAACAACGACAACAAACAACAACAAACAACAACAACAACAACAACAACAACAACGACGACGACGTCAACGACGACAACATCAACAAGCGTCTAGAGGCGAGGATCCATTGAGCACTATCCCTCACTGGCTTCTCCCTCGATTGCCTGAACCGAGTAGCCAGCCAGTGTGGGCACAATGAGCTCTAAGCATCTACATGTTGGAACCGGAAAGGTAAACATATCGTAAATGAAATATTTTTTTTTTAATCTGGAGGTGCCGAGCTCATTAGGCCCTAATCCTAAGCAGGGCCTAATGAACCCGGCGCCCCCGCAGCTTGGCACCGGAAAGAAAACGCGTCCCAACCACTGCCGCCTCACGCGTCCAGCATTGTTGTGTGACAGGGGCCCTCCATAAGTTTCCAGGCTTTTCTTCTCCTCTCGAGTGCCCCGTGGTTCGCGTTAATAGGGAGAATCATTATTAAACGGTTTAGAGCCCGCTGAATGGAAGGCTCAGAGGGTCGAGGGAATCGAGGATTTAGCAAAGCATGGAGTGATTTTTTTCTTTCCTTTTCAAACAGTTTTAATTGTGTTTACTTTGAACACGTTCAGCCCCAGGACCGGCCGAAATCCTCAAATTTTGAAGTTGCCCTCTGAAGTGGATGGATGGTATTACAATTCTAGAATCAATGAATCAATGAATCTTTATTTTACAACGGTGAAGATATTAACACAGTCAGTGACTAAGTCGTTTTTCGTACCTGCCGTTGCTACAACTACGACTACCTAAGTACAAAATATAATAAAACAGGGAGACAGATCGAGCATGATAGTTCAAGGTTGGTGCCAGAATAGCTTAGCGCCTGCAGGCGCTAAGCTATTCTGGCACCACCCGAGAACTATCATGCTCGATCCATGTCTTGCTGTGGTGTGTCGGGGCTGAATGAGTTAAGCGAGGAAATCAAGAAATCTTATTTCAGAAACAGCACGTATTGACTAGAAGTGAGCAGCCGGCGTATTCACTCATCAGGCTCAGCACATTCAGCTTAGGGTCACATGGTCACGTCACAGTAAGGAAAAAGTCCAGGGTTCAGTTGCATGAGCAAGCTAAGTCCTGCGCAGGCCACTATGCAAGGTGCTCCGCTATAGCGGAACACCTTGCTTAGTGGCTTGCGCAGGACTAAGCTCGCTCATGCAAATGGCCCCTGGCGCCCACTGAAGTTGGCCTCGTTTAAATCTGAAGTCTGTATGATTTCTGAAGAATCATAGTTCATTATCCCAGTTACAAAAAATGAGGGGGCGGGAAGGGCATGGGGATATATTTGGGTGGATGGGTGGGCGGGTGGGTGTGGTTTGAAATTCTGAAATAAAGGTTTGGCCGTATTTTGGTGGGTTTTTTTTTCAACACATTTTGTTATTTTAATTTTTCTTGTACATCTTGTTGCGTGTGTGTGTATGTTGAGGAGTACATATTAATTATGTGTTGTAGGATGCAAGGTGTTTGTATGTTAGTATGTAAATTTCACGGCGCCTAGAGCTTTTTATCGAAAGTATCGACGCCTTAAACTACTACTACTACCACTACTACTACTACTACTACTACTACTACTACTACTACTACTACTACTACTACTACCACAACTACCACTACCACTACCACTAATTATTATTATTATTATTATTATTATCATCATCATTTATATAATGCTTCCTTCGCCCACTTATTAACCAGTCTTGCCGTTATCTGGCAAAAGCCAGCATGTCCATTTCTGAGGAAAACGAGAATTGTATTGTTATACAACGAAAACCCCGCTTTTCTGAAAAATGGACACACTGGCTTTTGCAAATAACGGCGAGAGTTTCAAGACTAAAATTTGACTCAGAAAGGCGAACGAAGCCGAAGAAACGCCATCTTGGTTCTGGATGCTTTTTTGCATAAGGACAAAACCTATTGTATTTTATCTTTATTTTTCTCTCCCCTACCGAGCCTCTCATCCTTATGTGAGAAGCAGGAGTCATAATCTCCAACAGGCTTGCAAGATCGATGAGCAGCAGACAACAGCTTGTGGGCCACAGATAAGCTGCTTCCCTACCAACGCCAACTACGGGAGATGGACTGACCATGATGACTCAAGGGTAGTGGAGAGGCGCCAACCTACTCAGGCACTGCCCGTGATCTATAAAGACCCATCCACTTTTTGCAACTTGCACGGGATATTTATTCGTCATACGATTCTGATATGTGTCTCTTGCCTATGGAGAAGAAAAGCTTTAACGTCGATTTCTTGTGTGATATGGTCGAGGTAAATGGTGAATTTTTCCCCCCTCGAACACGACCTGCTAAAAACCACAGAGCTAAATACCACCAGCATCGATATATGTATATATATATATATATATATATATATATATATATATATATATATATATATATATTATATATATATATATATATATATATATATATATATATATATATATATAATATATATATATATATATATATATATATATATATATATATATATATATAATATTTTTCATTAAATTCTGAGAATGCCGCCTCCAGAATTTACTGGTAGCACCACCAGTACAGCGCGGATTGCATCCTGCCTAAAGCTTTATGAGGTGTTGCAGTGGAAGAAGACTAACTAATTTTGAAAAGGCAACACCTAGGCAATTTTGTGGTGCAATTATTTTTAACAAAGGCGTCGCCCAAAGCCAAAACAGGCACTCGATCAGATTAGCTCTAAGGGACGTAATTTTTCATTAAATTCTGAGAATGCTGTGCTAAAGCCATGGAATTCCTGGCTGGTAAGCTTACATTGTGTCATCAGGACATCAGCTGCCCTTTTTATGACTGCATCGCTCACAAGATCTTTTGAGCCTTCCACTGAACACCTACTACATAGAGCAGTAGGGACTACCTCCAGGCGCCCCGCCATCCGCTGGAGAATATCCAGTCCTCCCCCTCGAGGGGGGATGCTAGAAAATATTCCCAAAAAGATATTGGACCTGCTGAGTATTATTTATATATATATATATATATATATATATATATATATATATATATATATATATATATATATATATATATATATATATATATATATATATATATACCTTAACCCGTTCCTTGCCACTGGATGCACATTTTGCATCTGAAATCTTTTTTTTCATTCAACGACCGTCAAACTTCAACCGTCCAAGGGACATGGCGACTGCGGGGGCTCATGAGGATCTATGTCTCTTGCAGTTGGATCGTGTTCACATGTTCTCGGCAATGGTGGGATTAATTACACCGGCACCTACTATTCAGTCCAACTGTTTCTGTGATTTCGTAGTGAAGCACTTCGTTGCTGATACGCTTTCAGTCACTGACCAACCTGTCAGGCTCCGACTCTGTTCGATCGGGTGCGGCAGCTGGGCCCATTGGATTCTGAATACGTTGCTCCGTTTTCAGTCTTTATCTGTCCTCCTCTGGCGGTGCCAGTCTGTGGTGGGTGTTCACGCTGCGAGTGGGTAGTTCAGTTTTCAGAGAGTGGCTGGTGCCAAAAGACGTTTGATAGATTCATCTTAACTCATTCTGCCCGCGACACACCACAGCAAGATATGGCTCGACCATGATAGTTCAAGGGTGGTGGCAGAATAGCTTGGCGCCTATAGGCGCCAAGCTATTCTGCCACCACCCTTGAACTATCATGGTCGATCTGTCTCCTGAAATGCAATGCAGTCCTCAGAGGATAACTCCGAAATGTGGGTACTTCGTACCTCGGGCACAATGAGTTAACTTGTACAGGAACGAGGCTAACTGAAGACCTTAAATGTTTATGAGAAGTGTTATATGATCATCTCTGGAAAACCCCCCCCCCCCCCACACCCACACCCACACCCACCGCCTCCCCCACCGCCACCTCCACCCCATCCCCCCGATCCGCCCCTGCCATGGACCGTGCCCCAGTTTTGTTCGATTGGTACAGCAGCTGGGATCATGAGCAGATGATATCATCGTGCCCTTTGTTAGAAAGTCGTTGACCTATTGAAATCAACTTTTACAGCTGGTGTGGTAACTGAAGACATTACAGAACTTCAAAATGTCAATGCATATAATAATATCAAGCCGTTGACATCATTTATCCGGGAAAACAAGACGAACCTTTCAATAGCATATTCGTCGAAAGGTCCTGGCAATTCACAGTGGCACAGTTGCAGTTGCACCTGAATTGATCAGTGCTCAGGTCGTCTCTTCTCTTGGCTTGACTTCGCGAACGAAGATTTTATAGGAGTTGCCCACGACGTCTGCAGGCTTGTTCGTGGCTGCGGAGGCCAATCCGAGACAGGCAGGTTCGACCGCAGTGGCTGCAGGGGAAGGTATGGCCAGGGTTATGAGCTGCGGCATCTCTGTTTTTTTCTCCTGAGCCGCTTGTCCTTAAGGCTAGCTCTGTGAGAGTCCTCAAAGGAGACAGCTGCCTTGTAAATGGTGGAGCGCCAGGTGTCACGGTCCGCAGCAAGCGAAGACCACTGGTGGTGGTCGATTTGGCAGGCACTAAGTGACTTCTTGAGACAGTCTTTGTATCTCTTCTTTGGTGCCCCTCTGTCACGGTGTCCAGTAGCAAGCTCGCCGAACAGGGTGATCTTTGGTAGGCGATGATCCTCCATCCTGGAGACATGCCCCGACCAGCGGAGCTGTGTCCGCAGCAGCAAAGCCTCGATGCTCACAGTTTCAGCCTGTTCAAGGACCTCGACGTTGGTGACATAGTCACTCCAGTGAATGCCCAGGATGGTACGCAGGCAGCGCTGGTGGAAGCGTTCGAGGAGTCGTAGTTGGCTGCGGTAGAGGGCCCAGGACTCGGAACCATACAGCAGGGTGGTGAGGACCACAGCTCTGTACACGCTGATCTTGGTGCCTGTTTTCAGCTGTTGATTGTGCCACACCCGCTTGAAAAGTCGCCCGAAAGCGCTGTTCGCTTTTGCCAGCCTGCTGCCAAGCTCCTTGTCCAGCTTGGCGTCCGACGTGATAATGCAGCCAAGGTAAGTAAACTGGTGCACTGACTTTAGTTCAGACTCGCCAATGGTGATGTGAGGAGGGCGATACACTGTCTTGGGTGCCGGCTGATGGAGGACCTCTGTCTTTTTCAGACTGACCTCGAGTCCAAAGAGCTGGGCAGCATCTGCGAAGCAAGACGTGATGCGCTGCAGGGCTCTCTCTGTGTGTGCAACGAGGGCAGCATCATCAGCAAAAAGCAGCTCACGAATCAGTTGGTCTAGGGTTTTCGTATGGGCCTGCATAGTTGTCGTTGTCCCCTACAAGCCGCTCGTTATTAGGGCCGTCCATTATCAGTCCGGTGTCGTGGACGTTAAACCCCAAAGTAACCTAACCTTAGACACACACCCCCCCCGCCCATAACCATACTCCCGACCCCAAAACCCTCCCCCATCCCCCCACTCCCCTTTGATCGTCCGCTGTCGTGAACTACATTTTAGCTTTGTTCCAGCAAGTACAACAGTTGTGATCCTGGGTCCACAAGCAGCTTACTCCTTTTCCTTCGCTGTTTCTTTGATGTTTTCAACTCGACTATTACAACTAAGATACTAACACATTATGCCCCAGAACGAAAATCCAAAATTTTGAAGTTACCGTCTGAAGGACTGTATTACAATTCTCTAGACAGATCGAGCGTGATAGTTCAAGAGTGGTGCCAGAATAGCTTGGCGCCCAAAGGCGCCAAGCTATTCTGGCACCACCCTTGAACTATCATGCTCGATTCATGTCTTGCTTTGGGTGTGTCAGGGCTAAATGAATTAAATATAAAGACCTTAAAAACTTTAGCTGTCGGTAAAGTTTTTTGTTGTTGTTGTTGTTGTTTTGTTGTCCATGTGATTCCTGCAGGAATCACCTTGACAAAAAGCGCTAAGGACAGCCCAAGGGTTTTAGTGAAATGTTGATGCCACTTAATATCCCTTCACTTGTAATGTTATCCCGTGTGACATCAGGATGCTGAGTCCACACAACCGTGTTTATTCAGACGCACATAAAACATTTCAGATAGCATCTTCACACACGATGAACCCACTCAGCCCTGACGCACTACAGCAGGAAATGGGTCGACCATGATAATTTCAAGGGCAGTGCCAGATTAGCACTGCCCTTGAATTATTATGGTCGATCCCATCTCCTGCAACTGGTGCATAGTCATTAGATGACGGCCTCCAAAATTTGGGAAATACGGCCGTCGTGCTGAATGGGTTACAGCAAAATCATTTTTAAAAAAGTTGTTTAAGTCGTGATGTGTTGTTTTTTTCGCCCATAAATCAAGTAACAACAAACCCAAGTAAGTTGTTTAAATCGTGATGTGTTGTTTTTTTCGCCCATAAATCAAGTAACAACAAACCCAAATAAGTTGTTTAAATCGTGATGTGTTGTTTTTTTCGCCCATAAATCAAGTAACAACAAACCCAAGTTTCTTTGCAAGTAACCCGTTCACTGTCGAGACAAAAATGAACGCATCCAAACTGCAAGAAGTAGGCCTATAGATCCTCTTGAGCCACTGCAGTTGCAAAAGGGGGGGGGGGGAGGGGTATATTCTAAAATCGTGATGCTTGATTGGCGTTTTTTGTTTTTTTGCCATTTTTTTTTTTATCCTCGTGATCCGTGGGAGAAAAAAAAGACATCTTCGTGAAACGTGCAAGCCAAACTAAGAAATTAATGATTCGTGAAAATGTCCAGGTTATTTCGTGAAACGTGAAAAGTCTGTATTCTCTGTATTCACACTGTGCATTTTGACCTAGAAACGCCCCGTGTTGAACAATGTCGTGAAAGCCACCCACCCCATCCCCGGAACCGTTGTCACGGATTTCGCCCAGTGAAAGAATTTTCATCTTTTCTTTCCATCGTGAAACGTGACTGCTATTTTTTTTTTTAAATCCATGATTTGTGAATCACAAAATGAATCGTCCATGAATCCGCGATGGCACCCCTCCCCACATCTCCTCTGAATCCCCCGTCCCATTCGGCACCCGCCCCAGGATTTGAGATGTGGGATGGTCATTCCTTATAGGCTGATTTCAAAACAGACTTTCCCTCACACAACACGATCTCTCATACCATATGTAAGAGGCATAGATCCTCATGAGCCCCTGCATCCGAAGGGACTCATAAGGATCTATGCCTCTTTCTGGCAGATACTCTACACACCATCTGCATCTCTTTCTGACGAATGGCCTTGCTTTACATTCCGCGCAGAATTCCGAACCTCTTGACAGTTACCTAGTGACCTTGTTAAGTCGGACATGGACTAGCAGGATTGCCCAGTGCACGGGTGTAAGTTGTGCTGTTTTCTTCAGTTCGCCCTCATTACTTTTAAGAGGATTGGCTTTTTTTATGTGCGAGAACTACGCCGCACACACCCCTCGCGTTTGAGGTCAGGTTAGTTATTTTCCAATCAGTAACAAATCCGCATTGCCACATTTAATCTCTCCACCGTCTGTGGACGCAGATTCTGAAATCTGGGTTCATTAAAAAAAAAAAAAAAAACAGAAGCCATTACCGCCCAAGAGACATGGATACAAATAGGTCCCAGCAAGACGTATAGATCCTCATGAGCCCCCGCTGTCGCGGGGGCTCATGAGGATCTATACCTCTTGCAGCTGCGTGTTGTTCAGGTTCTCTTGGTGGTGAAGTGGTTAAACGGAGATTTCCGGATTGCAAGACTATCCTGAACTGAAATAGTCCAACCGCAGTGAAGCAAAGCATTGCTAGAGTTCAGTTTGGAAAGCTGAGTTTTTTTTTAATTGATTTTTTTTGGCATACTACTACTACTACTACTACTACTACTACTACTACTAATTATTATTATTATTATTATTATTATTATTATTATTATTATTATTATTATTATTATTATTATTATTATATGCGCAGACAGTGAATTTCCCCGTGAGGGATTAATAAAGTATTAATGTATTGTATTATTATTATTATTATTAATTTTTACGGGGTGGGTGCCTGAAAATGTGTGCGCTACGCATTCCCTCCCGCAGATGCCTTTCCAGACTCAGCGACGACTTGCTTGTGTGCAAATTATCGGAGCGATGGAAACCGAATGCACACTGTTCGTATTATTCGAAAAATTCCGTCCCAGTCATACACTAATTCATAGTGTGACACTGACACCACAGCCAACTAACTGCACCTCGGGAATACACGAACGCAAGAACAAGTCAGTTGGTCGTCTTATGTCCTGAACTGATACAATAAACCTCATGCCGTAACAACTCAACGCACAAGAGAAAATAAAACCGGTGCTCACCTCAAATTGCCATCTGTAAACTAGGCCAAAAGAATCCTTTAACCCTTTTAGCCCCCGAATCCCTACAGCAGGAGATTGCTTAACCATGATAATTCAAGGGTAGTGCCAGATTAGCTTGGCGCCTGAAGACGCCAAGCTAATCTGGCACTACCCTTGAATTATCATGGTCAAGACATCTGCAACTGGTACATAGTCGTTAGGCAACACCTCCAAAATTTGAGAAAATGGAACCTTGTGGCTAAACGGGTTAAGGTAGGGAGGGTATGAATCAAAGCAGCATGTCTCTTCTGTTCTAGGTGTATTATGCTTGTTGTTGTTGTTGCTGTTGTGTGCTTGTTGTCACTTCTACACGCACCTATAGGATAAGTAGAGAAGTGGTTTTTGTTGTTGTTGTTGTTGATTTTGAAAGAAGTATTTCTATTAATAAAATATTAATAAATTGTGTTGTAACTGTCTTTCTAAGCGTGTTTCTTTTTTCGTTGGGCTATTCTCTCTTGTTTGGGTTGTCGATTGTTGGGTTTGTCTTTTTTATGGTTTAAATAGTTTATTACTTTGCAAAATGCATAAAAGGTTTCTCTGCTTGATTATCAGTTCCCGCCGTGAGATGACATTAGTTGCCTGCTCGGCGTTAAACCCAAATAACTAACTAACTTGATTATCAGTTGCTACGCTGGTTTGTTGGTTGATAGCTTTTTTGTTGTTGTTGCATACACTGCGTTCGTCGTGCACTTGTGTTGTTGTTGTTGAATCTTCAACTCTCTGCTGTATGTTTAACCCCTTGACTGCTAATGACGATACCGCTCGACGGAAAAGACGCGTAATTACGCACTGTCTAACTACGTCAATATCTAACTACGTAACTACGTCACTGTCTAACTACGTACTACGTCACTATCTAACTATGTCACTATCTAACTACGTAGCTACGTCACTGTCTAACTATGCAACTACGTCAGTATCTAACTACGTAACTACGTCACTATCTAACTACGTAACTACGTCACTGTCTAACTACGTACTACGTCACTATCTAACTACGGAACTACGTCACTATCTAACTACGTAATTATTTGTCTTTTCCGCCGAACGGTATTGTCAGTATCAGTCAAGGGTTAACTGTTACCGACCTCCGACAATGCTTGGGATGTGATGCATCACTGGCGACATCAAACCAACAAGCCACACGACAGTTCCTGAATGGCTCATTGTGAAATGGTGCAACTCCGAGCATGCCTTCACCACCTTTAGTTAAATGCAATATTTTCTTGTGGCGAAACTTAATCGTAAACACTTTACAGACGACAAGAAATTGAACACCAACCCGGACTGCAAGAGGTATAGATCCTCATGAGCCCCCGCAGTTGCGGGGGCTCATAGGGATCTATACCTCTTGCTCACGAGTTTGATTGCCACCGTGCCGCGAACCGAGGACGTTATTTTCACCGACAAGTGCAGCAAGTGGTGTCGAGTCAAAAATGATGAATTTGTAAAAAGGTCGTTTTGCTTACGAGAGGAAGTTGGGTGGAGAGAGGGCTGAGGGAGGGTGGGTGGGGTGGGGGTGGGGTGGGGGGTGGGTGGGTGGGGTGAGGGGGATAGGGGTGGTTGAGCGCTGATAAATCAAGCGGAACACCGCGGCACCACCACCTTCTCGAAGTCCAACGAATCAGGACTGCCCTTGAGCATTCACAATCAATCGATCTGTCTACTGCGACTTGTCGCCTGTATGTGTTACCAAAGAACATCATTTTAAAATGTGAGTCCAGCTTTTGGCTTAGAAGTTAAGCGAATAAACATGAAACATGTCTGACACGGACGCGGAGAACTATGTTAATGAAAAAAACTCAAGGCGGCGTGAAGTTCTTGCGTTTATGATGAATTGCGTTGACGATGACACTTTACAACTCAAAGGCTTTCCCGTACCATGCACCTATGCGTTCGGTACAAGCAGTTCCCCCCCCCCCCCTCGCCCCCCCCCCCCTCCCCCCCCCCCCCCCCCCCCGCGGTATAAAATTTAACCCTTTGGCTGCCTCGACGAAAACCGTTACCGACAGCCAAAGGGTTAACCCTTCAAAGGTGAGTGACAGCAGATTTTCCTTCTGAAATGTCTTTAATTCAACACCAACCCAATGCGCAAAATGCCATCGGGCTGATGTCGGCCGCTGTTGGCCCGCGCACGACCGTGCGCGGGCCAACAGCGGCCGACATCGGCCCGATGGCATTTGCGCACTGGGAAACAGCCCCAGCCATAAAAAAACAACAACAAACAACAACAACAACACACGGCAACAACAATAAATAGATAAAACAAACAAACAAACAAACAAACAAACAACTGTATGTATACTAGTTGCCGTCTGAGTAAGAGGCGCAAAACCTCTTGACCCCCTTCACAATCCAGACCAAAAAGGTGACTGCCAAGCGTGTAAAAATGCAAAAAGAAGTACCCAACGGACAAAGGAACACGCTTAGAAAAGACGGCTACAACACAATTTATTAATATTTCGGGTAAAATACCCTTTGTCAAAATAGACAAACAATTAAGAGATCAGTCGCTACTTGTCTTCATTCGCAGAAGCAATTTTGACAAAGGGAATTTACCCGAAATGTGAATAAATCGTCTTTCCTATCCCCTTCACAATGTATTTATGTCTCTTGCAGTTGGTTCACTTTTTCTCAGCAGCGTAGGGATTACGCTTTATTCCCAACTCTTTCCAGTGATCCCGCAGGGGCATATCTACAAGTCCCTGAACGTGATCCAACTGAAGGAGGCATTGATCCTCAAGGACCCCCGCAGTTGCTAAACACTACTTTTTATCCATGATGCCTGGACGCCTGGGACTCTACAATGCCGTAGTCACTACAATGCCGTATGACTAACCAGATGTGTACCCTTGCCGCCGTGATTATGGCAGGTCCTGAGTACTCAGTCTGCTCAGCGTGAAACCCCATAAACGAATTTCCTAGCATTGCGTCGAAGTTGTTTTCAGAAGTAGGCCAAAACTGCACTTGTCTCGACGCCAGTAGTGGATTACAAGCCCCGGACAAACTTGCATTAGCGCGTGTTTGTCCGGGCTTTTAATCCATTGTTTACTCGGTCAAAATACGCGCAGTTTTTGGCCTACTTTTGATTGCCTGTTAACTCATAAGTTCACCCCGACGGCCGTATTTCCCAAATTTCGGAGGCGTCATCAGTTGCAGGAGATGGATCGACCATGATAATTCAAGGGCAGCGCCAGATTAGCTTGCTTAGTGGCTGGCGCAGGACTAATCTCACTCATGCACCTGGCCCATGACCTCTTTTGTATTGCACTCGCCATTAGGTGCGCACTTTCAGTTCATTGATATTTGCACAATTCAAAATCGTTTTGTCGCGTGTCACAGCAGCTTGGCTCTTTCGCCCCCGGTCATAAATTTCACCGAGTTTAATCCTTTTCTTCTCCGTGTTAAAAGTCATACGCTGATGGGGAAAAAAACCTTTGTTTGCTTTTAGTTCAACTTCAAGCAATCTACTCCAGAGAAGAACCAACGAAGAAAGAAACAGGCTTAGAAAAGATACTTGCTTACTTACTTGCTTAATTCCTTGGATTCCTCGTGGAACAAAGGGCCTCTGCAACAGTCCTCCAGCGCACTCGATTCTGGGCAGCCTTTTAGAAAAGATAGTTGCAACGCAAATATTGTAACTGCCTTGTTTGTAAGCACGTTTCTTTGATCGTTTCTGTTGTAGCTGTCTTTTTCAAGCGTTTTTTTGTTTATCTTTTTTGGATTTTTGTCTGCATTTTTCATGCTTGGCAATCACACTGTTTGTCTGGAAAGCCTACTTCTGGCAATAATTGGTTACTCTCCGACTGTGAGAACTAAGTGTTTTGGCGAGAGGTCTTTCTCATACCAAGGACCATTTCTTTGGAATAAACTCCCACAGTCCCTCAGATATGTTGAATCAGCCAATAGTTTCCGGCAGTCTTTAAAGACGCATTTATTCCATTAAACGTGCATTCACCGTTATAATTCTTTTGTCAACATTTCGTTGTCGGTGAGGGTTGTTTGATGTGTCCGTTGTTGGTTTTATGGTACACTTGTGTCTATTGTGTAAACATTTTTTTGTTGGTGTGTTCTTTTTGTTATTCTTTTTTTTTTCTTGTACATCTCGTTGCGTGAGTGTGTATGTTAGGTAATATATATGTATGTGCCGTAGGATGCAAGGTGTATGTATGTTAGTATGTCATTTGTACCGCGCCTTGAGCTTTTCTATAGAAAGTATAGGCGCCTTAAAAATTATTATTATTATTATTATTATTAAATATGGCCTTTATAGATGCTCTTAATATGTCCTACAATAATGATGCATACAAATGGCTAACATTACTTTCCTTTAACTAATTCGAGACGTACTGCATCCGGATACGCGGCATAAGCCGCATATCTGGATACGGCACGTATCGAATGAGTTAATTATAACGTTTTAATGTCTTAAAAATGAACGACTTCTCTGCTCTTCCCCTTTACGGTCTAGGGTTCCCCCGATGCGAAACGGGACAGTAAGATAAGATAAGATAAGATAGACCTGTATTGCCATATGTAAAATTAAATTAGGAAATCGTCTCGGTGCTGCGGAACTTAAAAAGAAGAACATAAAACACATCGAAATATAATTAAGTTGCTCACGTGCATACACACACACACACACACACACACACACACACACACACACACACACACACACACACACACACACACACACACACACACACACAAACACAAACACACAAACACAAACACACACACATTCACATACACCCGCATACGTTATAATAACTATTGTGGTCTAAACGTAAAGGCAATAAACACCAGGGCCGGACCCAGGGGGGGGGGGGGTTACCTGGGTTCCGGAACCCACCCCTCCCAACTAAAAACGTCTGGTAAATCTAGATCTATTTTCTTTGGTAACACTTCACTTTTGCTGTCTCCTCGAAAATGCCGAAACTGAAAAAAACAGATGCTGATGGCAGTAGGCGACTGTCATGCTGGTTTTCATCAAGCTCCATTTCAGAAGGTGGGTACATTTTTAAATCCAATTTTGTCTCATAAAAGAAATGTAGTCAGTAGAACTAGGTAAAATTCACCCATTCCGAATTCGATTCAAATGAGCACGTGGCGATGGCGCCGGTACTTCCTTCCTGTGAGTGTAGCCTATGCTGTAGGAGCTGATACTAGCTGCATATAATGAATATCATAGATATAAAACAGCCCCACTTATTAAAATACCAAAAACAGGTAACAATTAAAGTAATGCATAGCCTAAAATTTATTTCACAAAGTATTATGATATATAACTTTAAAAATGTCAATTTAAAGAATAAAGATATCGGCATCAATGATCAATATTGCTTTTATATTTATAAAAAAATCTTTGGACGGCAAAATATCGTTTTCAATAACAAAACCAAGGGCTAAGTTATAAGGTATCGTTTTCACTAGTGCAGCTTACTAGCTATGTATTGTGACGTAAATCTCTTCGGAGAGCAGAACAGAACCGTCTTGATGGCTGACTATGGAAACCATAGCCTATCTGACGCCACTTGTTGACAGCGTCGCCATAAATTGTGACGGCAACATAGCCTTTCCGGGTGCGAAACCGTCATGACGACTTCGGTTTCTGGAACGACAAGAAGCCATCATGACGGCATCCCAACCACTGCCTTTTTCACATAATAAAATGGAAAATAAAAATGTGCTGAAATTTTGCCAACTGCTGAAAATCAGCAAATTTGTTAACAGTTCCTATGCCTGTGAACAGCGTGCTACAAAATAAGATTATTCACCCTTAGGCCTTTTGTTGATGAAATTTAAAATAAGCTAAGAACTAATCAGAAAACCACTGTTTTTTTATATTAAATTATTATTATAAAATTGTAGTAGACGTGTTAACACCTGCAATGCATAATCATATATAAGATGTTGAAAAGACGGTTCTATTTGATTTTACATTTTTGTTGTTGCTTTTAGGATAATTTCATGTTTTAATTTTTATGTTATGTCTTTGTTTTTGTTTTTTTTGTTTTTTTTCTTTTTGTTTGTTGTTGTTGAGTAAATTGTAAAGCGATTAGAGCTGTTTACAGGTAAGCGCTATATAAGAAAACCTTTAATAATAATAATAATAATAATAATAATAATAATAATAATAATAATAATAATAAAAGTTGTTTTTCTAAACGGCAGATGATGCAGTTCCTCGAAAGAGACAAAAATCAACCCAAAGTGAGACCACTGGCAGTGGAGTTCGAAACAGTGACATGGGAACAAGTAAAAGCAGTGTTGGTGAGTAATTTACTGCCCCGCCCCCCCCCCCCCCCCCCTCTCAAAAAAAAAAAAATTAAATACAACCTGAAATTGATACGTGATTGAGTGTTTCAATTTAATAATTAATATTAAACAAAATGACTGGTGTGTTCCATTGGCTATCATTAGCCTAAGAAGACTCTACGAGTCATAAGGTAGCAAAGATTTTGTCCATCATTTGGGGGGAGGGGTCTAAAAAGAAAAGCTGTTATTTCAGATCATAAATATATATCTAAGCTTGACTGAAGTGTGTAAACGAAGACATATATATGCTTTAAATGTAATTATCTTGTTGCAGGTCTCTCTCTCTCTCTCTCTCTGATCTCTCTCTCTCTCTCTCTCTCTCTCTCTCTCTCTCTCTCTCTCTCTCTCTCTCTCTCTCTCTCTCTCAGTATGTGTGACTCTGTGTGTGTGTGTGTGTGTGTGTGTGTGTGTGTGTGTGTGCGCGCGTGCGTGCGTGCATGCTGTGTGTGTGTGTATGTGTGTGTGTGTCGGCGTGAGAGAGAGAGAGAGAGAGAGAGAGAGGGGGGGGAGATAGCACCTGCATACATATTTGCCCTTGCTGTATGAACTTTAATGTACTTAATGATTCTTTGTTTATTGCTTTACTTTGTATTTTTACTCATTTTATATTTTTGTGCGTACGCGTATGCGGGTAGGAATGTCTGGAGTGCGTGTCCGAGAGCGTGTGTTTGTTTTTGTGCGTATGTGCCTGAGTGCGTGCGTGTGTAAGTGTGTGTGTGTGTGTGTGTGTGTGTGTTCGTGCGTGTGTGCATGCGTACTGAATTGCGGTGTACATGAGTGTGTGTGTGTGTGCGTGCGTGCATGCGCGAGTTGTGATGTGCATGCGTGCGTACCTGAGTGCGTGTGTGGGTATGTGTGTGTGTATGTGCGTGGTGCGTGCGTGCGTGCGTAAGCGAATGCAGCAGTGCATGCAGCAGTGTGTGGTATGTGTATGTTTACATGTCTATGTCACTTATGTAGTAGATGTAGCAACGGCAAGTTTGAAAACTGGTCCTGTTACCAATAACTTCTACCGTTGGAAAATAAAGGTTCATTGTTCATTGTTCATTGTTCTCTCTCTCTCTCTCTCTCTCTCTCTCTCTCTCTCTCTCTCTCTCTCTCTCTCTCTCTCTCTCTCTCTCTCTCTCTCTCTCTCTCTCTCTCTCTCTCTCTCTCTCTCTCTCACAGGTACACACACAATCGTTTTAGTATTTCAGACTTCTCATAGACCCAACTTTTATTTGTATTTCAGACTCCTCCTCAAGCATTGATCAGCCTGCCGGGGGCCTGCTTTCTGAATCCTCTGCCATGCCAATGACCAACCAGCCTGATGTGAGCCTGCTTTCTGACTCTTCAGATTTCTCCTCTCAGATCACCAGCAACACACATACACACGCGCTTTTTCTTTCTGTGGGTTCGGGGTGAAAGCATGGGGTGATCGTTGTGTCATGTGTCACCTCTTAACCCTTTTAGCCCCGGATCCCTACAGCAAGAGGCGGCTAGACCATGATAATTCAAGGGTAGTGCCAGATTAGCTTGGCGCCTGAAGGCGCCAAGCTAATCTTGCACTACCCTTGAATTATCATGGTCAAACCATCTCCTGCAACTGGTACATAGTCGTTAGGCAACACCTCCAAAATTTGAGAAATGGGACCTTGGGACTAAAAGGGTTAGAACGGGTAGTGTGTGCTATTTACTACTGCCCGTGTTAAGAGGTGACCAATGACACAACGATCATCCCATGCCTGTGGTTAAGGGTTTGTATTGCGCATGCACTACAATACATGTCCACGGCTTCCAAATCAGAAACTACCCACTGGGCCGAGACCGTAAAGATTTCCATTTTTATTTTTCATCCGACTTGACCTATCGGTCATGCCTTTTCCCACGAGTGTTGTTGTATGTGCTCTGGCGACTTCATTTTCTTTTCTTTTTTTTTTTTTTTTTTTTTTTTTTTTTTTTCTTTGACCGATTTTTCTTGATATTACTGAAAGGATTCCTGGCATAAAAGTGCAGTGAAGTTTACACACATGGAAGAGGCATAGATGTTAATGAGCCCCCGCAGTCGCTGGGGCTCATGATGATCTATGCCTCTTGCTGGATTCATTGATACCTCCTCCGTTTGAGGGTGTCGATGGGCGTTGAACGTAATGAGACAAGGCTGTTTAGCTTTCAGTGTTATAAGAGATTTGCAGTGCTTGCTTTTCTAGTACACTTCCGTGCAAGAGAGAGTGAGCGGGTGGTATTCAGTATGTATCCACAGAGAGAAAGTGCGAGAGCTTACACCTGTACAAAACCTACTCCTTACGTACCAGGTGGCAAACGATTAAGCTTGTTATATAATTAGCTCTGAAAAGTCCCTAGCTCATAATTGGCCCGCTGTTATGCTGTTTGTGTCCGCTGTGGAAAGCACTCCGGCCTCATATGTAAAGTTGACGCACGTTTACGTTGCAGAGTCAGTTTAGGCAAATGTGAACTCTGGCATTGTGTAGGCGTATAAAGTGGCGAAAAAAAGCACATGGGTGGAAAATCGACCTAATCTGTGTTGATTGATCAATCGGAAATGTTCGGATTTTTAAAAATCGTTTTATGGTTAAATTTCACTCAGGTAGTTTCTGCTTGGGTCACCAAACAATATGATGCAGGCGAGTGATTACCAAGTGTGAAAATTGTAGGAGACAAAATTACAACCAAAAAAAAAAAAAAATGACACAAGCTGTTGAGAGACATAAAGAAGATTGTTAGCATACCTTACATTGTTAGTGAAGTCGACTGCTTGGAATTTCAAGCCACAGCTTATCACAGTACTATCATAGCAGTCCATCAGCGAAAATATTTCTTCAGCAAGAGGCATATATTCTCATTAGCCCCTGTAGTTGCAGGGGCTCATGAGAATATTGGCTCATGCTGGCTAGGGTCAGCACCGTTTTCGTCCTCAGATTGAGGGAATCCGTGGGTTTAGTGTACAGCCAGAAGTGTGCGGTATCATCGCTAGTGTGCTCCTGACCATGCACCGTTCGTTTTACTAATGTCTTTCATGTCTGGATTCGAAGATGCGAAAGCAAGCACGTAGGCATGAAGTTTTCCTCAACAATACGCCACGCTGTTTTTGAAGCTGTCACATAACGCTTATATACCACAGGGCCGGACCTGGGAAAAGTCGATGGGGGGGTTACAGATTCAGTATAAAGCGAAGGCGCGAAGCGCCGAGCCTTCTAGGGGGGTCCGGGGGCATGCCCCCCCGGAATTTTTTTTTTTCAAGAATGCAAAATGGTGCAATCTGGTGCAATCTGAGCCTTGAAAAAGCCATTTGTGATGGTCTGGGGACTTTGAGCTTTTTGAACAATCGAACTGACAAACTCTGGGGTACAAAAATTATCACCTGCCCCTCCCTTAAAAAAAAACCCACACCCACACCCACACCCACACACACAAACATTTATTTATCAACAGAGATGTTTTGTATACTATTATTATTCACTACTTTTCGTTGATCGTTAACGGTATAAAGCTTTACCTTGTAGTTTATGAACATCAGGGCCCTGCTTTCACTTCAGTTCAGTCTTGCTGCACTAGGTTCCTCGGCATTAGTACCATTTGTGAATTGTATCTTCTGGCAAAACAGTTCACTGCCTCTTTGAAGTCAATATCAACATCCCTGTGCACTTTCAGTAAAGCAAGTGCATTGAGTCTCTGTTGCCCCATTGTAGAGCGCAGGTAGTTTTTCAGGTTGCGCAACTGACTGTTTGAACGCTCACACTCGGCAGTAGTGACAGGCAGGGTGCAAAGGTTCTTTAGCATGATGAACAGGTTGGGATAAAAATCCCTGTCACAGTGTTTCAGTGCTTCTGATGCCGTGGATGGGATGATAGCTGTCGCATTCTCAGCAGCACTTCGCCATTTGCAAACTCACCTGCAAACCCACCTGTATTCTGCATCAAGGGTAGCGTTGTCTGGTAGGTCAGACTCCCACAACATTGCCAGTGTCTTCACCCCTTCTGGAACCTGCATGAAACCATCCTGGTTGTCTATTAAAGTGCTTGGCACCAGACAGAGACCATCAACTGCTAGGTCAGCATTTTTGAACCTCGAGTCCAATTCGGTTGACAGGTGTTCCAAGAAAGGAATGGCAATGCTAATCTTGAAATATTCTTCTGGAGTGGCCGCAGGTTGGTTGTCACGGAGAGTCTGGCGGGATGCTTGACGAGGAACAACAACATCAGTTGTCAAAGCATTTACCATTTTGCTGACTTCATCAAACCAGGCAACGAACGCTGTGTCGACATCTCTTCTAATAGAAGACATGCAGTTACTGACCTCTTTGATTTCCCTGTAGGCATCGACAACATCTTTTGTTCTTTTCTGGAGCTTCACTGTCAAGGGTTTTAAGTAACGCAAACAATTGCGGACGACAACGAATGCAACGAGGAAAACACTGCTGCTCAAGGTGTGGAGAAAGCCAGTTGCCTTGGTCAATGTCTCACTGTCCCAAATGTCACTGTCTTCACACATTTGTCCCAAACAGTCGTGAACAACCAGGAAGAGAGATGTGTAAACCTCCAGTGCTTCATGTTTTTCTACCCATCTTGTTCTGCACAGATCAACAAGCTTTGTCTTTGTCGTGTCAGGCTGAGATGCTTCGATGGTATCTTCAAGTTTTCTTTGTCTCTTTGGAGAGTTTGAGAAAAACAGTGACAGTTCCCTCAGTGCTCCCATCATGTTCTTCAATGCAGGCAAGCCGCATGCTTTTACAATGCAGACTCAAGCTATGGGAAGCACAGTGAAAGTACAGTGCTTTGTTGTTCCTTGCTTGAAAACGTGCCTGCACTCCTTTAAACTTTCCTGCCATGTTTGCGGCCCCGTCATAACCTTGTCCTCTAACATTGTTGAAATCAAGCCCCCACAAGGCCAGACACTCAACAATCTTGTTGTAAAGTGTTTCACCTGTGGTATCTCTGCACTGGACAAAGGCCAGGAACTCTTCACGAACTTTCAGACTTCCATCGACGAATCTCAATATAATTGAAAGTTGTTCCCAGTTTGAGTTGTCTGTGACTTCGTCAGCAAGCACGGTAAACTGTTTTGCTGCAATAATTTCTGCAAGAATCTTGTTGCGGATCTGATCACCAAGAACCTCTATCACTCTGTTTTGTGTACTTTTTGAAATGTATATGGCCTTCTTATCGAATGTATCTAGAAGTTTCCGGAGAGTTTCATCTCCTGCATTGATGCACAGATTCAAAAGGGCATTGAAATTGCTTCTGTTCTCACTCTGAAGAATGCCATCATCACAGTTGCCCCTCAGAGCTAACTCCTGTCTTCCACACACTTCAACAATCCTGAAGAGGCTTGTCAGAACTTGTCGATTTGCAGCGATGTTTTCTGCATTTTTCTGATTGATTTCACTGGCGATGCTCTGCTCTGGTTTATCCATGATTGTCAAAAACTGCTCTCCATTTGCCATTGCATCTTTGTGGTGTTGTGATAATGATCGAGTGCTTTTTGATCTAACCACAGGCTTTATTCCAGTTCTTGCATGGCGTCTTCACAAACTTGCCCAGGTTTTCAGTAGACTTTGCAAATAATAGGCAATACTTGCAGTAAGCCCCATCCTCGAAAGGAGAATACACAAGCCAGGAGTACTTTTGCAACCACTCATGCTGAAATTTTCGGTTCTTGTTGTTTATCACTGTTGTTGGAAACTGAAAACCAGGTGATGGTCTCCAGTGTTGCCTTAGAAGATGCTCCTTGTCACTGTTTGACAGTGAAACGACTCGTGTGTGTTTCTTGAAATTGACTTCACCAAAATCGATATTTTTGTTGCTGGTGATCTGAGAGGAGAAATCTGAAGAGGAGTCAGAAAGCAGGCTCACATCAGGCTGGTTGGTCATTGGCATGGCAGAGGATTCAGAAAGCAGGCCCCGGGCAGGCTGATCAATGCTTGAGGAGAAGTCTGAAATACAAATAAAAGTTGGGTCTATGAGAAGTCTGAAATACTAAAACGATTGTGTGTGTAACTGTGAGAGAGAGAGAGAGAGAGAGAGAGAGAGAGAGAGAGAGAGAGAGAGAGAGAGAGAGAGAGAGAGAGAGAGAGAGAGAGAGATCAGAGAGAGAGAGAGAGAGAGAGAGAGAGAGAGAGAGAGAGAGAGAGAGAGAGAGAGAGAGAGAGAGCTGCAACAAGATAATTACATTTAAAGCATATATATGTCTTCGTTTACACACTTCAGTCAAGCTTAGATATATATTTATGATCTGAAATAACAGCTTTTCTTTTTAGACCCCTCCCCCCAAATGATGGACAAAATCTTTGCTACCTTATGACTCGTAGAGTCTTCTTCAGGCTAATGATAGCCAATGGAACCCACCAGTCATTTTGTTTAATATTAATTATTAAATTGAAACACTCAATCACGTATCAATTTCAGGTTGTATTTAATTTATTATTTTTTTTTTTTTGGAGAGGGGGGGGGGGGGGGGGGGGGGGGGGGCAGTAAATTACTCACCAACACTGCTTTTACTTGTTCCCATGTCACTGTTTCGAACTCCACTGCCAGTGGTCTCACTTTGGGTTGATTTTTGTCTCTTTCGAGGAACTGCATCATCTGCCGTTTAGAAAAACAACTTTTATTATTATTATTATTATTATTATTATTATTATTATTATTATTATTATTAAAAGTTTTCTTATATAGCGCTTACCTGTAAACAGCTCTAAGCGCTTTACAATTTACTCAACAACAACAAACAAAAAGAAAAAAAAAGAAAAAACAAAGACATAACATAAAAATTAAAACATGAAATTATCCTAAAAGCAACAACAAAAATGTAAAATAAAATAGAACCGTCTTTTCAACATCTTATATATGATTATGCATTGCAGGTGTTAACACGTCTACTACAATTTTATAATAATAATTTAATATAAAAAAAAGAAAAACAGTGGTTTTCTGACTAGTTCTTAGCTTATTTTAAATTTCATCAACAAAAGGCCTAAGGGTGAATAGTCTTATTTTGTAGCACGTTGTTCACAGGCATAGGAACTGTTAACAAATTTGCTGATTTTCAGCAGTTGGCAAAATTTCAGCACATTTTTATTTTTCATTTTATTATGTAAAAAAGGCAGTGGTTGGGATGCCGTCATGATGGCTTCTTGTCGTTCCAGAAACCGAAGTCGTCATGACGGTTTCGCACCCGGAAAGGCTATGTTGCCGTCACAATTTATGGCGACGCTGTCAACAAGTGGCGTCAGATAGGCTATGGTTTCCATAGTCAGCCATCAAGACGGTTCTGTTTTGCTCTCCGAAGAGATTTACGTCACAATACATAGCTAGTAAGCTGCACTAGTGATAACGATACCTTATAACTTAGCCCTTGGTTTTGTTATTGAAAACGATATTTTGCCGTCCAAAGATTTTTTTATAAATATAAAAGCAATATTGATCATTGATGCCGATATCTTTATTTTTTAAATTGACATTTTTAAAGTTATATATCATAATACTTTGTGAAATAAATTTTAGGCTATGCATTACTTTAATTGTTACCTGTTTTGGTATTTTAATAAGTGGGGCTGTTTTATATCTATGATATTCATTATATGCAGCTAGTATCAGCTCCTACAGCGTAGGCTACACTCACAGGAAGGAAGTACCGGCGCCATCGCCACGTGCTCATTTGAATCGAATTCGGAATGGGTGAATTTTACCTAGTTCTACTGACTACATTTCTTTTATGAGACAAAATTGGATTTAAAAATGTACCCACCTTCTGAAATGGAGCTTGATGAAAACCAGCATGACAGTCCCCTACTGCCATCAGCATCTGTTTTTTTCAGTTTCGGCATTTTCGAGGAGACAGCAAAAGTGAAGTGTTACCAAAGAAAATAGATCTAGATTTAAACTTCCCCCCACAAACCTTAATGACGTCAGACGTCTTTTCACTGATCTTTCTCGGAAAGACGTGCACTGAAGGAGAGCAACTCTTTTGGGTACCTGGTTGATTCAACGGAAATCCATTTCAACGATGTTTTTGGACGATTCAATGATGGTCATTTCAACGGATGTTCGTTACAACGAATTATCATAATTATCAACTTAGCGTCTTAATTAATCTTTCTAAAAAGTCGTTTTTGGGGGATTAGGGCTGTATCAAGGTGAAGGCGCTGGAAGAGGCTTGCGGCCAGAACAAGAAAATATGGCTGCATTTACTAATAATAGGGTTAGGGGTTGGGTTACTTGGTCGTTTCAACGGGAAAACGTTTTGGACGTTTAAACGGATCCCTTGAAATGGATTTCCGTTGAATTGTCTATAAATAACTCTTTGTGCCTTGGATCAAAAGTGACTAAAAACTGCAATGTTTTAAAAACAATTTAAAAAAAAAAAAAACTTTGGAACTCCCTTTGCATAAAAAAAATTCACTGTTTTTTTTTTTTTTTTTTTTAGTTGGGAGGGGGAGGGGGTTCCGGAACCCAGGTAACCCCCCCTGGGTCCGGCCCTGATAGGTATACTTTGTTTCACAAATCTTCGTTCACTGAGCGACCGAAAGCCACAACTGTTCAAAGAACATGGTTTCACATTGGTCTCAGCAAGAAGCATAGATCCTCATGCGCCCCGCATCTGCGGGGGTGCATGAGGATCTATGTCTCTTGCGGTTGGGTCGCGCTCGGGGTCATAAGAATAGTCAATGGTATTTTGAGTAATGTTTGACCAATCACCTACTACTACTAGTGCTGGGAATACAAGGGTTACGAGTGTCGCTAGTCTGCAAAGTGGTCCTTCCACCTTATGCACTGAACTTGCGATGTGGAGTGATAAGCTTACCAATGTCCCTTCCACCTATTAACAGATCCTCTCTCCAAGAATCCCCCACCCGGGTCTGCCCTGGGGGACTTGGGTGGGATTAACTACATTTTAGTTCCCAGGGTCACCCTGGTCAGCCCCACAGGGTGGGTTTTCCCCTCTATTCTGGGGCATGTGTTTCTGTCTACCCTTGGTCCATTCACCTGTATTTTCCTTTTTTTAAAACTCTCCCTACTGTCCGCGCTGCCTGTAGCTCTTGGTATTGGATGTGTGTTGCTAAATGGTCTTAGCTTTATTTAGCGTATTAGACCGGCTGGCGACATACATTCAATATTCTGTTTAGTTTATTTTTTTGCAAGCAGTGCAGGCACGTCCTGAGAAAATCTTGTTGCTGTCGGGACGTTAAGCAATGTACAACCAACCTCTCTCCAAGAAAGGGCACGGGGAATGCAAGTTACAGTCTGTTTCGGTTATGACAGTCGGATATAAGAACGCTTTTTTTTTTTTTTAGGAGGTCCTGACAACACTCTCTCTAGATAAAGTACTTCGCTTATAACAAACTTCGGATATAACTTCAAGACAGCTTTAACTCACTGTGCCCGAGGTACGAAATACCCGCCACATTTTGGAGTTATCCTCTGAGGACTGCATTACAATTCAGGAGACAGATCGACCATGATGGTTCAAGGGTGGTGGCAGAATAGCTTGGCGCCTACAGGCGCCAAGCAATTCTGCCACCACCCTTGAACCATCATGGTCGAGCCAGATCTTGCTGTGGTGTGTGGCGGGCGGATTGAGGTAAAGTGGGGTCCCCTTGTTCTGTCTGGAGTTTACCGTATAATTATTTGCTTGTTCGTGTCATCTTCACAAAACAGGCCACACGCACGTCCGTGACTACATCCGGGTATTACCATACCAGGTCATGTCGTTCTGCGAAACGTATATTAAAGTTCAAGTGCATCAGTCAACGTGCGAATCCTTTCTGAAAAAAAACACAATCTTTTTAACTCATTGTGCCCGAGGTACGAAATACCCACATTTTGGAGTTATGCTCTGAGGACTGCATTACAATTCAGGAGACAGACCGACCATGACAGTTCAAGGGTGGTGGCAGAATAGCTTGGCCCCTATAACTATCATGTTCGTGCCACATCTTGCTGTGGCGTGTCGCGGACAGAATGACTTAGTACAATGCTCAGATACCGCAAATCACATTAAACACCAAGGCCGCATTCCCAAATTTTGGAGGTGTTGCCTAACGCCAATGTACCAGCTGCGGGAGGCGGATCGACCATGATAATAATAAATAATATATACTGGTGTCGTTTCAGCCAAATTGCTCAGTATCCATCTCGTGCAACTGGCGCTATAGGAATGAACTCTTTGAGCACACGTTCATCGGGCGCTATAGGAATGAACTCTTTGAGCACACGTTCATCGGGCGCTATAGGAATGAACTCTTTGAGCACACGTTCATCGGGCGCTATAGGAATGAACTCTTTGAGCACACGTTCATCGGGCCGACGTAGGCCGCGGTTGTCTCGCGCGCGTACGGTCGTGAGCGCTCGGACCAACCGCGGCCTACGTGACCCGATGACCTTTCGCATAATGGGAGGGGAACAGGTCGCTCGTGTGGATCCTGCCTACAATGATCGACCCGTCTCCTACAGATTGGTGCTGGAAATGAAAGCAGTACAGGGGGGAAGTTTCTTCACACCCGCACGTGGGGGCTGGCAAAAATAGTGGCTGGCGCCGCAGCTCGGGTACGTGACCCTCCATAACTCCACCCTGTTAACCGTACCCCAGGTGGCTAGGTCGGTTTTATGACAAGAAGGGTGGGGTAGGGGGGGGGGGAGGGGACATGTGAGCTAGCTGGCGGTTTAAAATTTAACTCTCAACAGCTCGCTCAGGTTTGTTGTCGGAAAATGGTGTGGGGGAGTGGGGGACAGACGAAGGAGTGGAGCGCGGGGTGGATGGGTGGTGGGGCGGGGGTGGGGGTAGGGTGGATGGGCGGCACCTCAGTTTTAACCCCTTAACTGCAGTAGCAAGGCGGACGCTAATCAACCTCTATATCCATTATTCTCATAAGAAGAAATATTTAACGTCAGTGTGGCCATCGTTTGCAGAAAAGCGAGGTTTCCTTTGAATAGCAATGATTATCTTGTTTTCACAAAATACTAACTTGTTATATAACGGCAACATGTGTGCATTTCTTGCGTGGAAAAGAAGCATCAAATATTCCGTGAACTTTACCTTATTACAGACACCTAATTTTCTTGAGATGTCCATACTACATTTATTTATACCACATTTATTTGATTGTTGTCATTCTTTTTTCAGCTTAATGTATATTCCTTCTTTTTCCTGCATTAAAAATGTAAAGCACAATGACACAACAACACAGTGAACAAATACCTCACTAAAAATACCTCTGGTTGATTTTCTAATGATTGTTTGGGTAGGGTTGTGGGGGGGGGGGAGGGGGGGGAGGGGAGGGAAGGGGGGGTGAAGTGGGGAGGGGGGGGGGTCATCACTTTGGGTTTTATAGAGCTGCTGAATGCTCTCTTATGAATGAAAGATTTTAATTATCCCTGGAATCAGGAGGTCATTTCTGAGGCGCGCAACGAGTTGCACATCAAACCACCCACAAATACACATTTGGAGTGCACCAGATGGATCCAGTTGGACAAGTCCCACATTCCACACTATAGGACAGCTAAGATTGAGAAGCAATCGCGGCGTTTATGGCGCGGTGCAAGGTTTAAAACTAAGAAACTGTTGTTTTTAGAAGCGTGTCGGGCAACAGTTTTTATTAAAACTGTTTTAAAACCTCTCCTTATACTCAACTTTTGTTAATGTTAAAAGTGTTTCATTTACAGGCGTGTCGTAACTGTTATGCATCTATTCCAACGTAATAGTGCTGGATATCATAGTTTTCCCATTGTCGCCTTCTCTCTTCACTCAGCACTCGACTCTCCAGTCCTTCCCTCAAACACGCAGCATTCACACAAACAATACTTTACTATTACACCCTTTGGCAACATTAGGTGGTTGTTTTTTTTTTTCTTTTTTTCTGACCTAGCATTACATACTGCACTAAACGACCGACTGCAGCAGACGACACACCTAACGACACTGACTGTGTGATGTCATTACATTCAATCAATTTGTGCATACAATCTGACAGGAGTTGCAGTCAAAACGAAAGCATAACACCAACAAACCCACTTAAACAAAGCAACAGGTTGAACCAAAAGACACAAGACAACAGCAGCCTCACCCAAAGTCTATACGTCCTCTCTCTCACTGCGCACTCATACAATCACTTCACTTCTTAGCAACCGGTGCACGAATATAATTATAGGCTAAGTCAAACTAAAACAGAAGATAGTGGCGGAAAACCCTTTAAAATAGAAACAAAGAACGACGTTTCAGATCAAATATTCTTCATCTGACATGGAAACAAACGTAGAAAACGTATAGGCTAAGTCGCTGGTGAGCGTATACATGAATAGACATGACCTTTCTCCACATCACCCCGGAAGTACATCACAACTCAACACTTTTTTAACAAAACAACCACACCCTCAAATAACAAACCTAATTTTGTAGGAACATAAACAATTTACTCCCTCAAACAACAAAATATCCCCACCCTTCCTGACCCATATCAGCTATGAAGTTATTTATAGCTGAGAAGGGTGATGTCATACATACACGCCCATTTTCAGGGTTCTGTGCGCACAACACACACACATTGCTGGGAGGGACATAGTTTTCAAACACACTACAGGCGTGTCTGTTAAACACAAAAGTGCATGTTTTAACGCCAAAACGAGAAAAACTGATCTTTTTATTTTTTATGAATCTTTACCCCAAGACAATGCAGAAACAACCCTCAGAAAAAATGGGTGTCTGACTTGGTCACCCAGATTTTTACACACACCCATTTTTCATAAGAATGGTCAAGACAGTCACCCATTTGAGCTCTTTCGTTTACACACACACACACACACACACACACACACACACACACACACACACACACACACACACACACACACACACACACACACCCGGGCCATGACACACGCACACACAGAGTTTGTAACTAGGAGCAAACGTAATCAGATTTACAGGGCAGTATATATTTCACAACGTAATGATTACCACTGCTTCTAGAAGTACTTGAAGAGACTGATTTTGCAACGGGCTAGAGAGGAAGCGGATTTTATATAATCAGGAAGCGTGTTCCAAGTCTGCGTTCCCGAGAATGACAAACTAGATTTGTATTTATCAATTCTTGTTATGGGGACTAAGAAAAGTTGCCTAATATTACCAAGCCTAGATTCTGACTTAGAGAAAAGAGTTGTGATATATTCTGGTATTTTCTGTTTCCACACTTTGAACATAAAAATAGCCTTATTGTATCTGAAGTGGTCTTGCAGCGGCAGAAATCCTATTTTGGCGAGTTTTTCTTCTGTTGTGAGTCGTGGGTCAGGAAGGATTAACTTTGCTGCCCTTCTGTGTAACGAGTTGAGTCTCTTCAAGTGGACTTCACTGCAGCCATCCCACAATGTGAAGCGTAATCAATATGAAAACGTATGTGAGCGTTATAGAATAGTTTGCGCGTGTCCAAGTCGGTGTAATATATCAGTTTGGACAACATGAAACGATTCTTGGCTACCATTCTGCATAAAGTGTCCGTATGAGCCTTCCACTTAAGCTGACGGTCAATTGTAATCCCTAGTAGGCGGTGTTCATTAACGTGTTCTGTTTGACTGCTCTTTAATAAAAAGTTAAGTAACAGGGGTGCTAACTGGTGTTCTTGACGAGTGGCGAATATCATGGTTTTGGTTTTAATTGGATGAACAATCATAGAATTCCTGTGACACCATTCTGACACCTCGTCAAGACTATGCTGCAAGTTGGCAGAAATTACTTGTATGTCTTTGTTAGTCATATGAATGGAAGTGTCATCAGCAAAAAGATCACACTGTACGTTCTTGCAAGTTAAATGAAGAGGCAGGTCATTGATGAATAGACAAAATAATAAGGGACCAAGCACGGATCCTTGGGGTACAGAACAAACAGCAACAAAAAATGTCAAAAGAAGGAAGTATACGCTGAGATTATTAAATGAAACAGCATACTGAAATATGTATAAAGCTGGTAAATAGATAAGACACAATGAAATGATTTAGCAGACTCGTCGGCAGGGAAATAATCCAACTGATCGAACATCAAAGTCACGGCCAGCAAGTTCAGTTAGGCGTATCAGCCGCACACGAGCACAATATTCCGCTTTCAACTCGATACTGCTCAGCGAAGTACAGTGGAGACACAGTTATCGCTGGTGTAAATCGAAGCTTGATTGAATTGTCTTGATTCAATCGAGGTTCTTTCACGCCGATAGTCTGATGGTATTGAAACAAGCACTGACTGACCTTGTATAAAACACACAGAGTACTCCGACACAGTAGTAAACTAAAGGATCAATGATATTCTAGTCTCGGAGAGACTTGAATCACGACGAACGAACGAACGACACAGAAAATGATGATCGAAAAATGTTCTTGGTCATCGCAAAATGTATAACAGTGGCACATGGATCACCAAAAGTTTTGGCTTACTGCGCACTGTTCACAAGCTAACACACACCAAACTCAGCACTTTCGGCCCACGCTCCTTCTCAGTATACGGTCCATCCACTGGAACACTCTCCCACTCTCTCTCTCTCCGTCAGAAACACTCTCTCTCCTCCTTTCAGTCCGCCCTCAAAACTCACTTCTT
Organism: Semisulcospira habei; assembly: GCA_036245525.1. Lineage (NCBI taxonomy): Eukaryota > Metazoa > Mollusca > Gastropoda > Semisulcospiridae > Semisulcospira > Semisulcospira habei. The sequence goes on from BTPG01000002.1 coordinate 317,150,914, forward strand.
TCAACAGTTCTAGCACTCTATCACCACACTCCCCACCCCAAGGTGACCGTCGTAATGTATTTTCACTATTTGGGGTACGTGAGTCATTGTCTAAAGCGTGCGCATGCGTGTGCGAGTTGTGAGTGCGCGCTTAGAGTTATAATTATTATAAGATAAGCGCATTATAAATAACGTTATTATTATTATTATTATTATTATTATATTATTATTATTATTATTATTATTATTATTATTATTATTATTATTATTATTATTATTACAGAGAGAGAGAGAGAGAGAGAGAGAGAGAGAGAGAGAGAGAGAGAGAGAGAGAGAGAGAGAGAGAGATGTAGCCTGTCAGGTCAAAGTAACAAAAGTGCAATAACAGTCACAGGCCATTATATAGGAGGGTGTGAAACGAGTGCGCACTCTGACCTTGATAGGCCTCCAGACAAGCAGACTGCGTCACATTGCCTTCACGCTCATTTTCAACCCCTTCACCGTCTTGAAAACTGCACCATCTCCCAACTGCAAGAGGCATAGATCCTCATGAGCCCCCGCAGTTGCAGGGGCTCATGAGGATCTATGCCTCTTGCTGAAACCACAAATGCACCCATGTTCCTTTGACGACGGGACGATGAATTTACACAAATTTCAATAACACAAGCTGTGTCTACTGACGGGCAGAGAACGGGGGTGACATGGAGTCCTATGATTAAGTTCTTGGTAATTTGGGAGTTGTTTTATCAAGGCTACACAGCAGCTCAGGGGACAGGTCGACCGTGATAGTCCAAGAGTAGCCCGCCTGTTGTGGTTGAGGTTGGGCCATGCACGTGTTGTATGCTTTCGCCTTTGAAGTCTTGAAACAGCCTTTGACAAGATTTGTACGCTAGTATCTCACAAACCAGATAGGCGAGGCTAGCGCTGGCAGAATTGTATGCAAACCAAGGGGAATCACAGCGCTGGACAGACAACAGTTAGATCCCCTGCCAGCGCTGGACAGACAACAGTTAGATCCCCTGCCAGCAGGCAGGGGATCTAACTGTTGTCTGTCCAGCGCTGTGATTCCCCTTGGTTTGCATACGTACGCTAGTATGCTTTATGCAAATTTGTATTTGTATATGTGTATGCTTGTATTTGTTTGTTTGATGGAGGGGGGGGGGAACAGCATGGTGGGGGGGGGGGGGCACTTGCACCTCCTACCCTCCTCCACTACAATCTTATAAACCTCTTCACTGCCAGTGATGAAGAAATGCGCGTCTGAAACCACCGGACCCTAACTGCGCCATCATCTACAGCTGTACGTCAATTACACAGTAACAGTTAGTAAATGCATGATCACCTAATGGTTGTACTACAATTATTATAATGATTATATTTATAATTATATTGATTTCAGTATCATCATCATCATTATTATCATTTTCAGTATTATTATATTTATTATTATTATTATTATTATTATTATTATTATTATTATTATTATTATTATTATTATTATTAAATAATTAAGTACGTGCACACTTCTTGAATTTATTTAAATTATTTCTTGCATGAAATATAACACCGCAAGCACACACACACGCACACACCACACACACACAAACACACACACACACGCACGCACGCACGCACGCACGCACACACACACACACACACACACACACACACACATACACACACACAAACACACACACACACACGCGCGCGCTTGAGCAGTTTTTTAACAGTGGACGTGTGCCATGAAGACCAGTCTGTTATTGCCAGAAATATTACTCTCTGTCACTAAAGATTTACTGAAACCGCAAGCAAAGACCTAAAGGTAAAGGACACCTTTCACAATGTTTTATTCGCTCTTCTTTGCGTGTCACGACCTATTCACGCAGCGAACAAGGGCAGTAACTCATGCATGAAAGAAACAGTGAGGGGAATATGGAGCAAAATGAAGCCCGACTGAGTCCTTTAAAGCCCTCTAAAAACCACCCCCCCCCCCCCCCCCTTCTGCTTTTTAATGTTGAAAAATGAATCCAGGGAAGTGAAGATACGAATAGAAAACTGAAGTCTAAACCTGAAGTCTGGGCGTTTTAACTGCAAGAGGCATAGATTCTCATGAGCCCCTGCAACGCAGGGGCTCACGAGAATCTATGCCTCTTGTATTTTTAGGGACAATTTAGCTCAGTTCCTTGCTCTTTGTGGGAAGGAAAACACAGGAATCAAATATGGTGCCCGTGACTGCTGAAGAGTTAGAGAAAGCGAGCTTTGAGGCGAACGCGAATGATACAGTCGTGTGTCGGCCTTCCTAATTACCTGCCCCTGACAGAGAACTGTCAATCAGGCAGACGACATCTTTTTCAACTCCTTCCCCTGTAGAACTTTTCCGTTCTCGGGTCAAAACACTTCCATCTGCAATAGGTCTAGACTCTGATGTACTTTTCCAGCCGACAGGACGTTGACAGTTTAGTCTCAGCTAAAATCACTAATGTTAAAAAAGAGTCAGACGAATTTAATTCTATGTCTGCCCTACTATGAAGGATGTCATTGGGGGTTTCTTGTTAAATGCCTAAAGTCGTAGGGATATTTCTTGACGGAAAGATCCAGCAGTCCACGGCGACATAAAATGTATTGGCAAAGGCAACGGTTATAATCTAGACGGGGTAAATTTGTTTTAATGAAAGAACTGTAAAAGGTAAGGGTCACGATTTTAGACGGACTTTCAACCCGAGATAACAGAATCAATGTGAGTAAAGGATAGAGCCAGTCTTTCTCTGCAATGTCGTAGATTTTCATGAGCCCCTGCGACTGCAGGGGCTCATGAGAATCTATGACGTCGCTGATGTAAGGGACTCCATGAGTCATTTAAGTACAGCACCCCCCCCCCCCAAAAAAAAAAAAAAAAAAAAAAAAAAAAAAAAAACACCGCGCACGTGACCTGAGCGCTAGACCTTTCACTTGCGCCATTTGCAAAACACGCATCGCTTCCGACGCTAATCCGACACCTTCTGTACCGCGTCACTCACAAATCAAACCTGAAAACTGTCCGCAGATGAGAACGTTAATAATTATGGGCTGATCACTGCCAGCATGAAAACTAGACGTCTTGCGTCCCTGTGGCTGCTGGGGCTCAATGACTGACTTGACACGAGTCTGTGCTCGACTAGAAGAGAAGTGTACTCGCATCAAACCCGCCTCATCGGATCATTAAACTTTTCCCAAAAGGGCGTTCGTTTTGGGGTGCAGGCGAAACAAAGCACCACAATCAACTTTAGCGCTTTTCACAGAATGCTAACCGTCTGCAAGAGCCAGGGATCCCCATGAACCCCCCCCCCCCCCCCCCCCCCGCATGAGGATCCTTGGCTCTTGCCAGCCCTCATTTACATCTGTGCTTCTCGAGTAGAGGGGTCAGTGCTCGATTCAGCCGTGCGCCAGACTCGGGGCCGCTTAGTGCCGAATGCTGCCATTAATTAAAACTTCGTTTTCCAAATGATGTGCAGCGCTGTAGAATGAAAAGGCAGCTTTTCAAGCTCGACTTCAGTTTAGCCCGCGGAACTGTTGGCCGCCAGTTCAGCGTGGTGCATCAGCCCGCCGTGTTAGTGTTGCACGTGTCCGGCCCAGTGTCCTCTTCTGTGACGTTTACAGCACGTCACCACATCTCAGTGAGCACCGCCTTGTCAACCCAGCCCACATTTAACAGCCTGTTGCGCCGGATTAGCTCATCAACGTCTGCAATAGGCATAGATTCTCATGAGCCCCTGCAAAGCAGGGGCTCATGAGAATCTATGCCTATTGCCAGACAAGATCGGTGCATAGACCCTGTGTCAGGGGGCGAGCAGTTCCTTAAATTGAGGGTGTTACTTTGGGTTGAACGCCGACGACTGTGATCAGGACCGAATCGGCTGGAAATCAGTCTTTCACACCGAAATGGCGCACACCGCTCCAGACATCAACAATAATTATGAAGTCTTTACCGTTATTACAAATCCACTGTGACACAGGGTACTCGAGGTATACACCATTCTTCAGCACGCTCTGTGTGTGTGTGTGCTGGTGGTTGCTTTGAAGTTGCGTTTTCCATGGCGGGCTTTGACTGATACAATTCGCCAGTGTTGTCTCGGTTAAGACAACAAGACAACAATTTATGTGGTGTAGGCACATGCAAAAACAGATAGTACACAAGAGAGAAACTCTTCAACGTACAAAAGGGGACACAAAATCAAAACGAACGTCTTCCATCTTACGACAAGTATTAAAACTTTTTAATTGTTGCTTTTGGCCAGCCCTTTTGTTCTTGCGGACTTTTGTTCTGCCTTTTCTTTTCTTTTATTTTACGTCACCTCCTTCAGTTGCCACATTCCTTCTGCGAATGAAGATAAGTAGCGGCTAATCTCTCTGTTTGTGTGTCTATTTTGACAAAAGAGTATTTACCCGAAATATGAATAAATTGTGTTGTTCTAAGCGTGTTTCTTTCTCCGTTGGGTACTTCTTTGCATTTTACACGCTTGGCAGTCACCTTTTTGGTCTGGATTGCCCATTCAGCCCTGACGCACTACAGCAGGAGATGGGTCGACCATGATAATTCAAGGGTAGTGCCAGATTAGCTTGGCGCTTATCGGCGCCAAGCTAATCTGGCACTACCCTTGAATTATCATGATCGATCCATCTCCTGCAACAGGTGCATAGTCGTTAGATGACGCCTTCAACACTTGGGAAACACCTGCGTGGGGCTGGATGAGCTAAGACATTCCAAAACAGAATATTTGCAAGGGAGGTATTGCGAACTATTGACATTTTATTTACAGATAATCGGGCTAAATGCGCAGTGCCTAGTAGTGCCTAAACCTATTAACTCCAATACCGCTCATTTATCTTCCAAGAAGTCGTGTTCCGACAACTGAAGCGCCCAAAGAGCTGTAAAAAAAAAAAAAAAAAAAAAAAAAACCACAACATGATTAACATTTTTACATTTCTCTGCAGATAAAATTTGAACGGCACCCAATTTGGAAATTAAATTGGATGAAATAAAAAACAAAAATACAGCCATAAGACTGTATTTTTGCAGTTATTGTTTGAAGAAAAATAAAGAGAAAAAATGAGAAGATTTTCGATTTCCGGTTTTGCTTGATTTTCTGGAGGTGGGACTGCCGCTTGCCTTCGTCTCCCTCCCCCACCCCCCCCCCCCCCCCACCCCCCACCCACCCCCCCCCCCCCACCCCGCAATGAAAATATCTTTGTACGTCACTGCAAGGCTGTCACCTTATGTCAAAATACCCGTAATCAAGTCCATGAATGACATCTACCCGATTTTTTTTTCAATAACTTTCAGTATGAATGCAGTAAATAAACAGAAACACTGACCACAGGCGCTTGACTGCAATTCTGAAATTTTCCTATCGCGCCTTATCTGTCTGTACAAAAATTCAGCCGTCATTATTTTGGCAAAAGGCAGTATTACATGTGTATATAACAATACAATTTCCCCTTTTTCTAAAAAAAACTGTAACTACCGGCTTTTGCCCAGTAACGGAAGCACTCCATAGTTATGTACAGATAAATGGTGTGCGTGAACTCATTCGAGAAGTGCTGCATACGGATACGCTCCCGACGGCCGCGTATCCGTATGTAGCACGTCTCGAATGAGTTAATACAGGCTGCCCATTTTAAGCGTAACGTCTCTTAATGTCTTTGATTTGCAAAAAGAGCGGCAACTGAAGGTGATTTCTTGTCCAGTTTGAAACAGCGCTTGACTGAATCCGAATATTTCTCAGTTGTGCTGTGATTGTCCTTTTAAAGCGGTTTTTTTTTGTTGTTGTTGTTGTTTGTTTTTGTTTTGTTTTGGTTTTTTGTTGTTTTGTTTTGGTTTGGGTTATGCTTTGTTTTGTTTGTTTGTGTTGTTTGTTTGTTGTTGTGGTTGTTTTGTTTTGGGTTTTTTTTTTGTATTTTTTTGTTTGTATTTTTTTTTGGCGGGGGGTGGGGGAGGGGGGGAGGTGTTTTTTTTTTTTTTTTTTTTTTTTTAATGCGCTGTGCATTTTACACTCACTCTTGGCAGTCCCCTTTTTGGCCTGGGTAACGTCTTTTGCCACACGACTGTGTTGCGTTGTGCCGATCTGTAAATTTAAGCCTTACAGCTAAAGTTCATAAGGTCCAAACTCACAGACGGACACAAAATAATCTAGACGTGGAAATTTAGACCATAATATTTGATTTTACGAAAAACAAGCGTGGCGTCGGTGACAATTTGATACCTCAGCATGCATACACATTTTAGATTTGTACCCCGCAGCCTGATCAACGTACCCATGAATCAACTCGTCTGTCTCTTTTTGACTGAAAGGTGGACAAATTACCATATAAACTAATCAGCGTTGGTCAGTGGGCGGTCCTCACGTGCTATAGGTCATCACCAGAGGTCAGCGCGCGCCGGACACGTGACACTGGACGCGCGGTGGCCTAATGGGACAGTGCCCGGATTGCGCGGGCGGGTAAATGGTGATGTCGTCTGCTTAATCCTAATGACGAGTGAATTTGAGGAAGGCATTGAACTGAAAGTTGTCAGCAAGGGTCGTGGATTCCCATGACTGAGCCCCTGCGGTCGCAGGGGCTCATGGGCATCCACGTCCTTGCCGCTGAAAGTGAACCGGCCGGCCATCCGGAGACCTTTTGCTAAGCACGTCTTAATAATGGGAACAGAAGCTTTAGCGATAAAAAAAAACAACAAAACGTGTGCAAACATCCGCGGTCATAACTCACACCCCTTGACTGACACGATGGCCAGTATCACAAGAGGGGGGCCGCGCGACCGACAGATTCATTCTCCCTCCCTTTCACCTAACCCTCGCTCATGCGCAGGACAGCGCGTGAGCGCGTGACGCGCGTGTCGCCATTCTTGGCATGCACACTTCGACCCTTGACTCGGCGCGCGGTGGCCCCTGCGTCTGCATTAATGACAGCAGAACGATGGGTTTTTCGATCATGGAGTACGGAGCGCGGCTTTATTGCTGTTATATTTTCACCCTGACACGTCCCAATAAGAACTACGTGACTCGCCTGCAAGACAGGGCTCAAGACTCCTCGCAATATCCTTTGAAAACCAAATTTAAACGGCCAAATCTTCATTGTCAGCCTTCAAAACGCGACTGAAGTGCAGTTTTGCAGGAGATTATTATGACAGCTCAAGGGCTGTGCCCGATTGGCTTGGCGCCTGAAGGCGCCAAGTCAATCAGTCGGGCACAGCCCTTGAGCTGTCATGGTCGATCTGTCTGCTGCTGCTGGCGCTCGGTTTGAAATCAACCGTCGTAAGTTGAAGAGAGCTCTACACTGACAGATTGCTTTGAACCGAAACACCTTTGTCGAGTGCACCGGCTTCTTTTTAATAAAGGTGAAACGTACTTTGATGTATTTATTGCTAAACCTGGGTACAAACGCCCTCGAAAAGTTCTAATGTCTCTTCCCCCCCCCCCTCTCTCTCTCTCTCTCTCTCTCTCGCTCTCTCACCTCACACCACCCCACCCCCACCCCCACCCCCGAGGAGTCAATAACCCAAATTCAAATAGAATTCACTTCTTTTTGTAGCCTTAGCCCCTCCACCCCACCCCCCCACCCCCACCCCACTACCCTCGCCCGCTCCCTCCCACCGTCCCACCTTTTCACATTTAATCTTGGACTATTAGTATGAATTGTGTGCATGATGCCAAAGATTCAAGTAGATTATTTCCAATATCCCTATCGGGGAATGGAGGAAACCAGTCGATTACAGTGATTCATATTCATTGATGCACGATAACATAATCATCCTTTTTCAAATTGTCGTTAATTAGTTTTTTTTAAATATTTTTTAAGCCCAACAAGATGAGGATTTCATCCCAAAGTCTACCGTATTGTTTAGAGCTCAGATGCGTTGATCTTTTAGGAACATTCAGAGTTGTTCATATTTTTAGGCTTAGAATGCTGATCCCGTATTTCCCTCCTCTCCAAGCCAACCTCTAATCATAGTCAACACACACGTCGGCGCACACTGACATAGAGACGGACAAACGGCGCTTCCCGCCATTAATTCGCTCTGTGGGCTCGTATGGCGACAGGAATCCATCTCCTTCTACTCTGCTATTTCCAATATACCTATCGGGGAATGGCGGAAACCAGTCGATTATAGTGGTTCATATTCATTGATGCACGATGACATACTCATCCTTTTTCAAATTGTCGTTAATTAGTTTTTATTTTTATTTTGTTAAACCAGACAAGATGAGGATTTCATCCAAAAATCTACCATATTGTTTAGAGCTCAGATGCGTTGATCTTTTAGGAACAAGTTCAGAGTTGTTCATATTAATATTTTTAAGGCTTATAATGCTGATACCGTATTTCCCTCCTTTCTAAGCCAACCTCGGGGAAGTGGCGCAGTGGTTAAGGCGTCTGCCTCCAATGCCAAAGGTGCGAGGTTCGATACCGGGTTCCGGCGTTGGATTTTTCTCCTCTGGTAAGTGTCACCGTCTGGGCAGTGGGCAGATGTTCACATCTGCACGGGACATAGACGACCCCGGCCCCCACGAGTCTCCTGCTGCCTTGCAGGCCTGGCCGCTTGGCTGCGGAAAGGCTAAGGGAGGAAACCCCTGACATCAAAGCCCCCGTGTCTCCGGGGAAGGCTTTTGAGCCAGAGACTAAGACAAGGACAGTCTGATATAAAACCTACGACCCGAGGACCTCGATGCCACCGTCCCAGCTTGCTAGGCCATGGCAAACGAACCAAGGGTTTAAAGGGTGGGGCCAGTACTGCGCACACTGCACTCCACCAAAATGTTCCACCGCGCAGGCTTTAGGAAACGCCCACGGACTATGACACTGAACTTTCCAAGACCTGTAGCGATGGGCAAGGGGCAAAACGGCAGGTGAAAGATGTCACTGGAAGCCGCAGTCTCAAACCTGCATGCAGGCGGTTCAGGATATTGGTCGCCTGATGTTGACCTGGGGATGACAACGTCACTCGGCACACCCTGAACGACCAAGCAGCCTTCTCTAGGGACAGCACTGCTTGCTCCACACGGGCCTAGAAAAGGTGGCCTAACCAAAGCTCATCCCCTCGTAACCCCAGTTGGCTAGCTGCGGTCAACGGGCATCTTCTCATGCGGTCAGAAAACAAGAAGAAACAATGGATCCACTCTCATGACGACCACGACCGGACTCAACGTAGCATGCTGGAACATTCGAACCATGCTCGACACAGCAGACAGCGGACGCCCTGAACGTCGCTCCGCCCTCATTGCCCATGAATTGCGGAGGTTAAACATAGACATCGCCGCGCTCAGCGAAGTACGCCTCCCGGAGGAAGGCAGCCTCCAAGAACTTGGCGCTGGCTACACCCTCTACTGGTCAGGCAGGCCTGCATCAGAAAGACGGCTCTCAGGCTTTGGGCTTCATGGTGAAGACCCCCATTGCGACTAAGTTGGAAAACCTACCAACGGGTCACTCCGACCGCATCATGTCCATGCGCCTCCCACTGAGACACCAGCAATACGTCACCCTTCTCAGTGTGTACTCCCCAACCCTCCTGGCAGAGCCTGCAGAAAAAGACAAGTTCTACGCTGACCTGCGCAGCCTTCTGCAGAGCACCCCTGCAGACGACAAAGTCTGCAGGCGACTTCAACGCCAGAGTGGGCCAAGACTCTGAAGCCTGGAAAGGAGTCCTCGGCAAGCATGGCGTTGGGAACTGCAATGACAATGGTCGCCTACTGTTGGAGCTCTGTGCAGAGCAGCAACTTGTCATCACCAACACTACTTTCCAGCAAAAAGACAGTCGAAAGACCACCTGGATGCATCCTCGCTCCAAGCATTGGCACCTTATCGACTATGTCCTAGTGCGTCAGAGGGACCGCAGTGACGTCCTCCTCACCAAAGTGATGCCCAGCGCAGAGTGCCACACTGACCACCGCCTTGTTCGCTGCAAACTCAGGCTCCGCCTCAAGCTGAAACCCAAGAAAGGCCCCCCCCCCCCCTCCCCCCAAGAAAAAGCTTGATGTTGCCAGCCTTCAGCGTGACGACAAAAAAGCTGCCCTTCAGGCCGATTTACAACGCATGCTCAAAGACACAGTTGATCCAGCAGACTCCTCCCCTGAAACACTCTGGGAACAACTGAAAACTGCTATTGTAAAATCTTCTGTGGAAGTCTTGGGCTTTGCTAGAAAGAGGAACAAAGACTGGTTTGACGAAAACGACGTAGAGATTCAGGAACTTCTAGCAAAAAAAAAAAAAAAAAAAAGAGCCGCCCACCAGGCCCACCTAGCCCAGCCTTCCTGCCCTGTGAAGAAGTCTGCCTTCCGCCTCGTCTACTGCAGTCTCCAGCTCAAGCTTAGAGAGCTCCAGAACGAGTGGTGGTCCAGACTCGCACAGAAGACCCAGCTCTGCGCTGACAACGGTGACTACAGGGGCTTCTACGAAGCACTGAAAGCAGTGTATGGCCCTAGGCACCTGGTACAAAGTCCCCTGCGAAGCGCTGATGGACAGGCACTCCTCACAGATAATACCTCCATCTTGAACCGCTGGTCGGAATACTTTCAGGACCTCTTCGGCGCTGAGCGCACTGTTCAAGAAACAGTCATCCTCCAAATCCCACACCTTCCACTAAAGGTTGAATTGGACGAACCGCCCACCGCCGAAGAGACCCTCACAGCCATCCACCAGTTCAAGAGTGGCAAAGCAGCAGGCATTGACGGAATCCAGCCAGAGATCTGGAAACATGGAGGCCCAGCACTGCACAACAAGCTCCACGACCTCTTTCTCTGCTGCTGGGAAAAAAGGAACACTACCAAAGGATCTCCGTGATGCAGTCATCATCACCCTGTACAAGAACAAAGGAGAGAAGTCTGCCTGCTCTAATTATCGTGGAATAACCCTGCTGTCCATTGCCGGGGAAATTCTCGCAAGGTTGCTCCTGAATCGGCTGGTACCTGCCATCGCTGAAGACCACCTCCCAGAGGGCCAGTGTGGCTTCAGAGCCAACAGGAGTACCACCGACATGGTCTTTGTGCTCAGACAGCTTCAGGAGAAGTGCCGCGAGCAGAACAAAGGGCTGTACTTTTGTCGACCTAACAAAAGCGTTTGACACTGTGAGCAGGCAAGGTATGTGGCAGATCCTGGAGCGACTAGGCTGTCCCCCAAAGTTTCTCAACATGATCGTCCAGCTCCACGAGGACCAGTAAGGCCAGGTCAGACTAAACAGTGACCTCTCAGAACCATTCCCCATTCGCAACGGCGTGAAGCAAGGCTGCGTGCTGGCACCGACCCTCTTCACCATCTTCTTCAGCATGATGTTGAAGCAGGCCACAGTGGACCTCGACGATGACGACGCAGTGTACATCAGGTATCGTCTCGATGGCAGCCTGTTCAACCTCAGACGACTGCAGGCCCACACGAAAACCCTAGACCAACTGATTCGTGAGCTGCTCTTTGCTGATGACGCTGCCCTCGTTGAACAAACAGAGAGAGCCTTGCAGCGCATTACGTCCTGCTTCGCAGATGCCGCCCAGCTCTTTGGACTTGAGGTCAGTCTGAAAAAGACAGAGGTCCTTCATCAGCCGGCACCCAAGGAAGAGCATCGCCCTCCCCACATCACCATCGGCGAGTACACCAGTTTACCTACCTTGGCTGCATCATCACGTCAGACGCCAAGCTGGACAAGGAGCTGGACAACAGGCTGGCAAAAGCGAACAGTGCTTTCGGACGACTATTCAAGCGGGTGTGGCACAATCAACAGCTGAAAAAAGACACCAAGATCAGCGTGTACAGAGTTGTCGTCCTCACCACCCTGCTGTACGGTTCCGAGTCCTGGGCCCTCTACCGCAGCCAACTACGACTCCTCGAACGCTTTCACCAGCGCTGCCTGCGTACCATCCTGGGCATTCACTGGAGTGACTATGTCACCGACGTCGAGGTCCTTGAACAGGCAGAAACTGTGAGCATCGAGGCTTTGCTGCTGCGGACACAGCTTCGCTGGGCGGGGCACGTCTCCAGGATGGAGGATCATCGCCTACCCAAGATCACTCTGTTCGGCGAGCTCGCCACCGGTCACCGAGACAGAGGGGCACCAAAGAAGAGATACAAAGACGGTCTCAAGAAGTCATTTAGTGCCTGCCAAATCGACCACCGCCAGTGGTATTCGCTTGCTGCGGACCGTGACACCTGGCGCTCCACCATTCACAAGGCAGCCGTCTCCTTTGAGGACTCTCGTAGAGCTAACATTAAGGACAAGCGGCTCAGAAGAAAAAACAGAGTTGTCGTAACTCAGAATCCTGACCAGACCTTCCCCTGCAGCCACTGCGGTCGAACCTGCCTGTCCCGGATTGGCCTCCGCAGCCACGAAAATGCCTGCAGACGACGTGGGCAAGCCCTATAGAATCTTCGTTCGCGAAGTCAAGCCAAGAGAGAATCATAGTCAACACACACGTCGGTGCACACACATAAAGACGGACAAACGGCGCTTCCCGCCATTAATACACTCTGTGCAGTGGGCTCGTATGGCGACAGGAATCCATCTCCTTCTACTCTACTAACCCACCCTCTGATCGGCCACACACACAGGCACACAGAAATAAAGACGGACACGCAGCGATTCCCGCCATTCGTAAGCTCTGTGGTCTGGCGTAGCATAGCTATTCTGAATAATATATGAAAAAAGGCGGTCCGTGGCGCAGTGGTTAAGGCGCCTGCCACCAATGCTAAAGGTGCGAGGTTCGATTATGGGTTCCGGCGTCGGACTTTTCTCCTCTAGTAAGAGTCACTGTTAATTCGGGCGGATCGTCGGCTTTTTTTTTTTTTTCTCCGGGTATTCCGGCTCTTTCTCCCCCTCCACTGTACCGGTTTCAGGCCACTTTATAAAAAAATTTCAAATACAAGCGATCAAAATTTTCGAAACCTCAGTAGCTGAGCTGACCCTTTGCACCACGTGAAAGTCCTGTGCTTGTCTAGTACTGTGTTTGTCTTCAGAGTGTATGTGTATGTGTGTGTGTGTGTGTGTGTGTGTGTGTGTGTGTGTGTGTGTGTGTGTGTGTGTGTGTGTGTGTGTGTGTGACGTGAACGTGCGTGTTGAGTTCTGTTCGCGGCGCTTTGAGCCGATTCTCAAAATTGGGAAAAGCGCCTATATAATAACCGGTATTATTATTATTATTACTATTATTATTATTAAGAAGAAGAAGAAGAAGAAGAAGAAGAAGAATATCACGAGCAGCGAAATGACGTCACTTCAAGCTTCACGTCATGGCAACATTAGTCCCACGACGCCGTGTTCATAGTGACGGCTCGATGTTATACGTCACACGTCGCAGTACTAACATTTGACGTATCAGAGGACCAACTTTTTCGATTTTCTTACTGATTTTCACGCCTAGAGCTTACAGGTCACAATTTGACCCAGGGCCGGGACAAATAGCAAACACTGTTTATGAAAAATCATGCGGGTATTAATACAATACAATACAATACAATACAATACAATACAATACAATACAATACAATTCAATACAATACAATACAATACAATACAATACAATACAATACAATAATACTTTATTAATCCCTCATGGGGAAATTCACATTTTTGCCACCACAGGTGCTCAGCTTACATTCACTCACTCGCTCATTCCACAAATTACAATAACAGAGCTACACCATCTTCTTTTATCATTGACAATTATATAAATATAATGATGCTAGTGCAAATGTCCTATTGAAACGACATGTATAGGTCATGCTGAATCTAAACATTTGATTAAGTCTGTGTTTAGTTCCATATCCTGTCAGTCAGTGAACTCCCACCCCACCCCCTCCCCACCCCAACCCCCAAAATGCTGAAACTCGTCAAAAAATGTATCATTGTTTTCATAATTAAGCATACCCTTTTGCTTTGATTTTGATTTTGGGGGGTTTAAAATGTGGTATCACAGTACATCTACTTAAAACGCCATGCGTTGTCTGTCTGTCTATTTGTCCGTCTGTCCGTCCAATCGTCCGTCACTCCTTGTCATTTTGCTATGTTGTATAGTAAATACATAAAATAAGATTTCTTTAAAACTGTGCCTTCCAATAATTCAAACTTGGCATATGGGTAGCTCATTGTAGTGCAATTGTACACAAGTATTTTTCGATGACCTCGTTTAAAGGTCAAGGTCACAGAAGTTAAGTAGGGAAATGTATTTACTTTACGGTAAAGCATGCACCCTCTCACACAGTATCTGAGCAGAAACTTTGCACAGTTGTATCTTACACGTTCTCCTTTGCATCTCTGTTTCCTTTTTAATATATTAAGCACATTAAATGAACACTTCCGAGCAGATTTGAAGATACGTATGCAAAGAATAAACAGGTAAAATCTAACCAAACGTACATCTGTCTTTCTTCTCTTACCAACTGACCTCTCATTCTGCTTCAAAGTTACATACACTATTGTTGAGATAAAGTGTGCACATATGTGGTAGATTATTAATTATAAATAGATGACAGAAACGATTTTAGCAAGTAATATCAATCATTTAAAATGTACAAAGATTAAGGTTTACAATTCTGCTTAGATGTTCTGGCCAACACAAAAGAAGAAGAAGAATTTTAACTGATTATTCTTTCCATATATTTATTTAAAATATGCTGTAAAGTTCTAACTTAATGTGTTTACAAGACCACATAATTTTTATTATAAGTTACAACTGTGCCAAATTTGGGCTCAGATCTTGCCATAGTCTGCGAGATGGTGCAGATTTTGGCATAAAATGACAATTTTTATATCTTAATTGACCTCTGTAACCTTGACCTTCACACAAGGTCATAAAAATACTTGTGTACAAGTACTACAGCCAACTACTCTTGTGCCAAGTATGAAGTCAATGACGTGTATAGTTTCTAAGAAATGCTTTTTGTGTGTGTGTGTTTATTATAACTACATAGCAGAATGACAAGGAGTGACGGACAAGTAGACGGACAGACAGACACAAACTCATGGTGTTCTAGGTAGATATACTGTGTTTCCACATATCAGACCCCAAAACATCAAAATAAAAGCAAAAGGGTACGCTCAGTGATGAAAGTAATTCTACATTTTGTGGTGAGTTTCAGCATTTTGGTGGGTGGAAAAGGGGGCTGGAGTTCACTGACAGGATATGGAACTAAACATAGACTTAAACATATTTTTAGATTCAGCAATACCTGTACATGTTGTTTCAATAGTAAATCTGACCTAGAATCAACATATTTATGTTTTTGTCTTTGATAAAAGATGATGCAGGACTTCAAAACGGTGTCTGTACAGCGGAGGGTGGGGTTAAAGATCACGTGTAAACAGACAAAAATACACTCGATCCAGAAGTCTCCCGTGATTTTTCTATCCGTAGGGACATTGAGCATACCAAAAATCTATTTGAGAATTTGCCTGACTGAATTGTACCTGTTTCGAGCTTGGCTCACGGGCTAAAAACGTCATGTGCATGCTCCAAAATGCGCTCCGACCAGCCCCATTTCAAAGTCTACCGTATTTTCAATACGGTAGACCAAAAAAAGCTTGCAGACAACAGTGAACGTGATGAGACATTTAACCCTTTTTATCCTGATAACCTATTGCTTGAAATGCATTTAACTATGATAGTTCAAGGGTGGTGCCAGAATAGCTTGGCGCCTCAGGCGCCAAGCTATTCTGGCACCACCCTTGAACTAAAATGGTTGATCTATCTCCTAATCTGCAATGTAGCCATCATAGGACGATAAGCATTTTTTTTTTAAAAACAGCCTCAGGTAGTAATGGATTAAGACTGTATTGTGCTTCATTAAATACATGTACCTCCTTTGGTTGTCCCACTAGGGGAGATAACAACCCAACGTGAATGAAACACGCTTAGAAATTACAGTTACAACACTTTTTATATTACTGGATTCAAACCCTTTAAAAAAAAATGGGCATAAATTTCACAGGTACACAATTATTGGCAACTTATCTTTTCGAGGGCCTGGGAGAAAAAGCAACTATGTCTATTTTGAAAAATGTTTTAGCCCGAAGTATTAATCAGTTGTGTTGTAACTGTTATTTCCAAGAGTGCTTCTTACACCAATCTACACAATTATTCTGCTAAATATATTAGGAAAACCATATACCTGAAATAAAAGAAGCTTCTGAAAAACCCTCTTGTCTGGCTGCGTCTTCCATCACACACCCCTTACGTGTGGCTGTAGGGTAACAAAGGTATCATTTTTGGTGCCGTGAGTAGGATTGCGGAACGGGAAAAGAAAGAGAAAAAGAAAAAGAAAAACCTAGACTATCAGGACCAAAAACTACAGCCAAAACAAAACGTAAGGGGTTGGAAGTGCAGACCAGCAAGAGAAGACAAGAGTCGAACCAACAACCAGAAAAGAAACAGAGTCTGAGCCCACAACTAGTAACAAGAAGAGAAGCAGAGTTTGAGCCCACAACTAGAAAGCAGAGTTCGAGCCCACAACTAGAAAGCAGAGTTCGAGCCCTCAACTAGAAACAAGAAGAGAAGCCGAGTTCGAGCGCACAACATACGTAGAGTCCAAGTCAAGTGAAGTCCGCGACTCATTCAAGGACCAACATCAGCCTAAGGGATCACGGGGTAATTGACCATGCTATTAGCCATTACTGAGACCTGAAGAGGGGGCCAGACCAATTAGCTAGGTTGTATAGTTGTTATATGTAGAAGAAAATATGGCAGCGGAAGTATTTATGATTTTGGGTGGAAAGGTAGAGGTTATAAGCCAGACACAACCGCCCAAGGCATAGGGCAAATGATAGGGATGGGTGACAGAAAAACTAGCGGGTTCTGCTGCACGCGAAGCCACTGCGCAGAACCAAAGAAAGAAAAAGAGTCGCTCGTTCAGCATAAATAAATGTAGGAGTCCGACGAGTATTGTTTTATAAATTAAGCATTAGAAATATAGCAGTACAATTGATATGAGAGCTAGAGTAGTCGAGGATAATCTGATTTTAAAGTTTGAGTTAGTTTATTAGTGTATAGTTTGCTAGAGTATAATGGAAGTGCAGCGCAGTGCAGAGAACAGTTGGAAAGAGTTGTATTTCTGGCAGGATTTAATATTATTGAGACACGGTACGGTGTTCATAAAGACAAATATTGAATTAGCGCTGAAATTTGCAGAAATTTAAGAGTACGGTAGATAAAAGGTTGGACTGCTATTGAGTCATACTGAAATGTGTCTGTTGTGTCAGGTGAGACTGGGATAGTCTGTGTATTGGCTTTGCCCAAGGTGGTTTGACATTAGGTCCGCAGTCGTTGTATTGGTATCGGTGTGTTCTGATGAGATAAGCGAGTAGCTATCCGGATCTATGAAATGTCGATCAATAGGTTGACACATAAGCATAAACCTTATTTAAAGTCAGGAAAGTAATAAATAAGGTTGTATACGAAATGGTAATACCGATATGGATTTTAAATTTTAAAGGATCGGTGATTTAGATATTTAATTATAGCGTCGTTAATAAAGAATGAAATTAAAAGTTAGCCGTAACAAGGGCACATCAGACAGTTCCAATGATGTGGAGGTCGACAAAGATCGTTCGATTCAGCCTAATTTACAGACTAGCGGGGTTAAGTAAATTCTTGAAGCTATACTGACTCTTCTGCCACAGAAGGCTTAAAACTAGAAATACTACTCTTAGACGGTATCTGAGAGAGGACTATTGTAAATATGTAAATCATGGAACATGAGTTGGGTTTTTGTCAGAGACAATGGTAGGTAAGTCTCTGGGGATATCTTGTTTGTTGCAGACAACAAGATGATGACGCTTTTTCTGAGTCTGAGAGTGTTGGGGCTAGCGCAGGGCTTAAATATTAATCACAATGTCGTTTTTCAGAAACTCGATGAGGTTACTACGACTAGGTCGCGATGGTTGGTAACTTTTGTCATTGACTTACAGCCATACCATAATGCGATTAATAAGATTTATAGTGACGTGAAAAATGTCACCGACAACACTTGGAATGCCATTTCGCATTATTTTGAGGAAAAGAAACAGTTTGTGAAGAACTTAGCGCAGCTAGGGCAGGAACTAAAAATAGTTATGGATACATATAATGGAATTTCTGAGTCTTTTGCTGAATACAATAAGTTGTATGGCCGAAAGAGAAGATCACTGATTCCGTTTGTAGGTAATGCCCTCAATTTCCTTTTTGGTACTGTCACTGAATCGGATTTGAGAGCCGTGCAAGAAAATGTACAAGTTCTAGCAAACAATCAACAAGAGTCGGCACATGTAGTGGACGAAAGTCTGACCATAATTAATGCATCACGTGTCGAGATTTCGGAAAACAGACACAATTAATGTGAGGTGTGACGCAACTCGATCGGAAATTAAGCAACGTAACGCAAGAAATGCAGAAGCAGGTATACGAGCTGGAGAAGTTTATTTTAATGTATCTTCAAATTGACTTGGTCATCGAAGAAGTCAAACAAATGATACAACGCTTGACGATTTATTTTTCCTTCAACTTAAGTGGAATATGTCGGCCGTTTGGCTCCGAGTACGATCACTCCGCATAACCTTCGGAAATTGTTAAAGGAGACTGAATTGCGTTTGGAGTCTCCCCTACGAAGAAAGAATTGTGGAAATATTATCAATTTCTTACATGAACGACGATTTTGGAAAATTCACGAATTTTAGTGATTGTACCTTCTCGACTTTAATGAGAAATTTGAAATTTATTAAGTACACAACCTACCTGTACCATTAGGAATAGGAGATTCAGGTCGGCATGTGCCAGAATCTATGACGGCTCAGTATGATTGGATTCGACAACAATAGCAGTAGATGCGCAACGCACGCGATTCGCGTTCCTTACGGAAGCTGAACTTGAAGCCTGTTCCAAACCTCTGATAGGTTTCTGCGCCATTAGGAGTGCAATATATCTTATGAATATTATTCAGTTCTGTATTACGGCTCTTAAATAATTCAGATGTAATATCAACGCACTGTCAAACAAAGGTCAAGCTGGGTACAGTGTTACCTAAGGCAAGGTACATAATGGATGGGATCTGGGTTATTAGTAACCACAGCCCGTTAAAGGTCAGTATTAGTTGTCACGGTAAGAGGGTCACGTACCAATAGGTCAACCCACCTTTATCACTCATTCGTCTCAATGAGTCATGTACGGCAACTAGTGACAGATTGATGTTAACACCGTATTACCAACAAGAGAGCCAGTACCAGGTAGAAGACAGTTTGTTAGGATGGCTTGAAAATTATGCATTTTCAAATATAACGCTATGGCAACCATTTCATAATGCATTACCAAACCTACGATCCCATCTCTCTGCCAGAGGAGTTAGGGGAAATCAAACAAATGCCAATGGATCATTGAATTGTTCCACTTTGGAGCATGCGATTTGTTACACCAGAACAAGGGTTGGGCATGGTGGAAATATGTTGTAATTTGTTTAATAGCGGTGACCGTCATACTAATTATAGTTGGGATTGGGTACATACGTTATAAGAGAAAAACAAGCTCGTGGTTTGGCCCCATACTATCAAGACTCTGGAAGGGTGAACGTAAGGTCACGGAGCCTACGTTGACATCGGTGGCTGTGAATTCAGTTGACGTGAAGGATGTCAAAAGAGTGAAGGACTCTACGCCGATGCTGGAGGACGGAGTACAGTTACTCCCAGACTCGAACGTTGTGAAATTTTACCCGTCGTTAGGGTGAAGAAGAACTATGATTTGGATGTGGACACTCATGGGTGTAATGTCGCCGGACAATTTGTTTTATGATTTTTTAAAATTTATTTAATATGTCATTGTGCAAAGAATAAATTGTATGTTCAGGATTATATGCTTAATTGTTTGAATCATGAATAATTATGTAATGAAAAAAAAAGAAAACGAATCTTGTGAATTAAGATTCCTTTTAGTTTCTGGTAGGAGTGGGAGGAGTGTTACACTATAAGTGGTAACGTACTAACGTACACCTATAAGTGGTAACGTACTAATGTACACTATAAGTGTTAATAGCCAAAAGGCATGATCGAGCATTAATGCAAGTTCCCATGATTTGAATTCATGAGTGAGCTTGAATTATTGAATATGGGCTAATTATTGAATATGAGCCACACTCCCTTTTAGCTTGAAGTACTGCATATGTAATGCCAAGACTGATCGAGAGATATGGTACTGCATATGTAATGCCAAGACCGAGAGATATGGTACTGCATATGTAATGCCAAGACCGAGAGATATATCTTTTTGAAGATATAATGTATACCACCTGGAGGAAGACCCTTTGTTGTAGAATTTAATGGGTGACAGTAAGAAGCCCTTTTGACAGATTGGGAGCCAAGAGCGACGTTCCCAATAATAGGGCACTGGCCCGCGAATGAATATATATTAAGGAGAGCTCAGAACGGGAAGAGAGAACAAGAGCTCAGGAGAAGGAGAGCTCAGAACGAGAGCTCAGACAGAAAGCTCCGATTTCGATCTCGTTATTAGGTTGGTCCTGAGCAATCTATCAGGAGAACCATGTACCTGAAATAAAACAAGCTTCTGGAAAACACTCTTGTCTGGCTGCGTCTTCCATCAGACACCCCTTACGTGTGGCTGTAGGGTAACACGGCTCCTACCCAAAGCCGGTGTGCTATGGACCCATTGGGAAGGTTGATGCCACGCAGCCGAGACTCAACCACTTCACAGGTGCGACTTTGGGGGTGCTACCCGGGTTATGACACATCGCACGGTGTGAATGATTACACGACTGGCACCGCAGGTGTCCGCAGTTCTTGGGCCTGGTTAACCCTTATCATTCGGAATACACCAGTGTGTGAAATAAGTTTGACTAAAATAGTTCTAGGGTAGTGCCAGAATAGCTTGGCGCCTCCAGGCGCCAAGCTTATTCTGGAGGCGCCAAGCTATTCTGGCACCACCCTTGGACTAAAACCATTGGTCTATATCCTTATCTGTAAGTACTATAATGTACAAATTTGAAGCTTTTAGCCTCAGTATGATATGGGTTAACATCAGGATATTTATGACAGGAAGTGCAGAATGCAGCCCTGTCACGCGGTCCCCAACCACATGGACCACCATGGCATCATCATATCATCATCCTCATCATCATGCAAAATGAAAATACTGTTCCAAGTTTCTGATCCCTCAGGCCTTCACCAGGAGCCCTATGTGCGCGGTTGTCTTCGGCCAGACCCTGCTGCTGTGCGAGGAAGGACGCAGTGGTTGACTCGCCACCTCTGGGGGGAGCTCCCACTCGTCGAATTTGCGACTAGCTAACAATGTCGTAAGTAGGGGGAATAGGTGTGGTCACCTGAAGGCCGCACTGAACACCACCGAAGTGACTCGGCAGCAGTGCGGTGTTTCCTCCGGAAGGAATTCCTACTACCTGACATATATAGCAGCAGGGCAGGGAGTCTGGCTGGAACAACCAGCGGGCCTGGGTGAGCACACTGGGGTTGATGGGGATGAGCGGCGTGAGGCTAAGACCTCTGAGGTCGACAAAAGGAAAAACATTGGAGTAGCAACCAAAAAAAAAAAAAAGCGCTTATTGCAAACAGTATTCCATTCACTGCCCATTTCTGAAATCATTGTAAATTCAACGACGAAGATCCCCACCTTTCAAAGGCAGATGAATGAACTCTGGTCTCAGCACGAGGTATAGATCGCAAAGAGCCCGCGCTAATGTAGTTGGGTGGTATTCCATTTTCACTCGGCATTGAAGACAATAAATGAAGAGGAATTTACGAAAAACTGCAAATCTTCAACAACAACAATAACAAAATGGAACTTGGATGGCGGTCCATCAGAAATTGACTCACTTGCCCACAATACACAAAGACAATACGACCCGTGATGGGACACGCTCACCAGTGGTCAGCACACAATACACAAAGACAATACGACCCGTGATGGGACACGCTCACCAGTGGTCAGCACACAATACACAAAGACAATACGACCCGTGATGGGACACGCTCACCAGTGGTCAGCACACAATACACAAAGACAATACGACCCGTGATGGGACACGCTCACCAGTGGTCAGCAACTGTTGCTCGTGGGACACGCTCACCAGTGGTCAGCAACTGTTGCTCGTAAAGATCCAGTTTAACCCATTCAGCTTCACGGCCGCATTTCCCCAAATTTTGAGGTGTTTCCTAACGACTATGCACCAGCTCCAGGAGATGGGTCGACCAGGGTAATTCTAGGGTACTGCCAGATTAGCTTGGCGTCTGACGGCGTCAAGCTAATCTGGCACTACCCTTAAATTACCGTGGTCGATCTATCTCCTGCTGAAATGCGTCGTGGCTAAACGGGCTGAATGCAACTGTTTCCTTTAGCATAGTGGCTGGCGTATCAGGCTTCTAAGTGGGACTATCCCCAAGGCAGTTCTGTAAGCAAAAACACGGTCGTTGGGCTGAGGCCGGTGTCAGCCCGAGGACATTTTGCTCACCGGTCAGTGAGCCAAGCCATAAAGATCTACCCGGCGTTTTGCTTTCCTTCTTTCCTGTGGAGTAATCGATACGGCGGGGTGGACGCTAATTTGACATGCGATCTACAACGGTAGAGACAGGCTAATTCTATTTGCGGACAGAACGGTGGCGGTTGAGGTCAGTAAGGTATTTGACCAGCGGCACGTGCCTATAGGATGCTGACTAATGCTAATTTCGGGTGGCCACCGCACCTCCACTACAACCGCCCGCCCCCCCCCCCACCACCACCACCCCCATCTCCACCCCCCCCCCCCCCCCACACACACCTTGCCGTCCGGTTAGCAGCGACGTCTTCACAATGGCATTCTGACCAGAGGTCTTTCACGGCACAGTCGTGCTTTCAGAAACCAGACATCTCCGTCGAAAATGTGCCCTGAGAGTGATGTTTAGCCAGCAGGTGGTATAGATTCTCATGACCCCCTGCATCTGCAGGGGCTCATGAAAATCTATGCCACCTGCAAGAGAATATAGGAATCGCACGTGAAGCTTTTCTGGCGTCGCCTGATCAGCAGCGACACCTCGACAATTGTGGTTTGACCAGGCTTTCCTGCGGACAAGAGCACAGTGTCAAAGGTCAGACCGGCGCGTGCAGGGAACCACTGACACGCAGCTGAAGTCCTAGTCACACCTAAACGCGAAGAATTATTATAGTCGATACTTTCAAGACTTATTCTAGCAAGTTATTAGATTAGTTTTTAGAAACACTTATTCAATATTTCCTTTAAGTCACGCACGCACGCACGCACGCACGCACACACACACACACACACACACCCCATCCCCCACATCAAAAGGTGGCTGCTATGTACGTAAAATGAATTGAAACTCTCAATATGAACAACAACAACAACAACGAAGAAGAAGAATAAAGGATGCTTAGAAAGGATGAGTTGGTAATCTAAACAATAAGAAAGAAACACCGTTTGATCATGACTGTCGTGTGGGCCTTATGCATCCCGTAATAAACTCACTGTTAGTCCCGGTTCCGTGGTCTGGTTGTCGCGTGGCATCTTTTGGGAGATCTGTAACGGAGCCTGCTGCCGCATAATGACCAGGGCTTGCCCGGCCATGCGCCGTCCGTCCACAGGCTGCTATCCTGCCGTGAACGGCAACAATGTACTGGAAGCATACACGTAGATCCATCATGAGGATCTGATAATATTCTAAGTGTCTTGATTTCTTCAGTTTCATTTTTTTTTTAAGCCACTGTTAAATACGAGCAAATTACAAGAGGCATAGAACCTCATGAGCCCCCGCAGTTGCGGGGGCTCATGAAGTTCTATGTCTCTGTTTAACATCATCTTCGTCTGTGTTCCTCTACAAGTACAACTAAGGTCAGGGTGCTTAGTGGTGTTGGTTGAGCCTGGCGCCGTCACAATGAAACAAGCTGATTGGTTATTCAGGGGTTTAACGTCCAAGGAACCGAAGTGATGTGGGGGTTATGGGGGGGGGGGGAGGATAGGGACAGCTATTGCCTATGGAGTACGACCTGAACACCGATCAATTCAGGCGCACTGCAACTGTGCCTCTTTGATTTACCGGCACCTAATAACGGACATGCTATCTGCACAAGCTGTCGTTGGGCGCAATGCAAAAAGTTACACGGCTACACATTTACACCCCGTCCCCCCCCCCCCCCACCTCTCTCTCTCTCTGTGAAATCATTATAAATTCAACGCTGCTCATCCCCATCAACCGCATGCAGCTCCGAGATGATTATAAAAGGAGCAAAAATTTTGTAGCTCACCGAAAACAAAGAAACCTTTTTAGGAAAGTTACAAAGTAAAGTAGGTTATAGCACTGTCAGGGGAGAGAAATGTGCATGATCGACCAGTGATCATATATCTAGTGTGGCCAAAGCACAAAAAAAAAAAAAAAAAAAAAAAGAGATAGGAAAGAGAGGGGGCGCTAAGAGAGTGACTGAAGGTAGGTTCTCTTTTAGGGTGCATGGAAATTTAACTCTAGGTGGTGGCATGGAATGTATGCCCCTGCAGACACCACAGTAAAATGTGGTTGTCATTGCAGGTAGGCAGAATTTCCTGCCTCCTCCAGTATTGCCGATGGTGTGCTGAAGAGGTCGCCGAGACCGAAACAGCTGTCCACACCGGCTAAATATCTGGACCCCCCTTGGGGGACCTAGATTTAAATTTCCATGCACTGAGTGGCTGGAGCAGTGGATATGTGATACGCCCCCCTTCGAGGGGGCATCCATATGCATTGCTTTCAGTCACTCTCTTAGCGCCCCCTCTCTTTCCTATCTCTTTTTTTTTTTTTTTTGTGCTTTGGGCCACAGTAGATCTATGATCACTGGTCGATCATGCACATTTCTCTCCCCTGACAGTGCTATAACCTACTTTACTTTGTAACTTTCCTAAAATATTAGCACTGGCAGTCTCCCCTTTTCTTTTCAAAGAAACCTTTTAAAATATTTAGTTAGAAATGCTCAGAAATCTCACATTTCACCATCTCATGAACGGCAAAAAGATATCGTTTCTGTTTGGCGTGCAATAAACGCCTTTACGAGGTCCAGAAATACCGCACAGTGCACTAAAATATCAGCTGATACGTTTAATCAGTATTTTCTCTCTACCGCCACTACACTGCTACAGAATCGTACGTCTCCCGGTCAACCGTCTGATGTTTCAGAAAAGCTAAAAAGGTTTTGTGCTGAAAGATTAACACGTCTTGCAACATTCCGCTCTTAACAGTTTATGAAGTGGGAAAATCTATTTCTTCATTAAAGAGTAAACGTACATCTGGCCATGATGGAATTAGCAGCACTGTTCTTAAAATGGCTATTCCATACGTCGTCGAGTCGCTAACATATATCTACAACCTTTGCATACAACATGGACAATTTCCGTCTGGTCTGAAACGGCAAAGGCAATACCGCTAACTAAAACAAAAGATTTAAATGACCCCAACCATTTCAGACCCATTTCTCTGTTGTCAACTCTGTCAAAACCGATTGAAAAACATCATATCCACACACATTTACAACATTTCTTAGATAAATACAAACTCGTTCATCCACTACAGTCTGGTTTTCGTAGGAGACATTCTTGTCACACAGCTTTGGTTCACTTGGTTGACATATGGTTAACTGCTATGAATAATGGGCAAATGACTGGAGCGGTAATTTTGGACCTTTCAAAAGCTTTTGATCTTGTCAACCATGATCTTTTAATTAAAAAACTTGTTGCCTATCAGCTGAGTGATGGCACCCTTGCCTTCATTACATCATATCTAAACGTGCACACACAGCACGTCTGTGTGAATGGTACAAACTCACGTGAGGGGGTGATAGAGCACGAAGTACCACAAGGATCTGTCCTCGGTCCATTATTATTTTCAGTTTTTATAAACCATCTTAACTTATATATTATATCCGACCCCCGTGTAATCTGTAGTCTTTTTGCTGATGATGGAACTCTTGACGTGTCATCGTGAGATGTATCCTGTATATCCCAGTCCCTACAAAGCGGCCTCAACTGAATGATGTTCCACATGGTGTCAAAACAATTATATGATTCCAAATCATACTAAGACCAAATGTATGTTAATTACTACTAGACAAAAGCATCAGCTAAACCCGCCTCCCCTACAGCTCTATTTAAATGGGCAGTCTGTTGAGCAAGTCAAGAAACAGCGTGTGCTTGGAATCATCATTGATGACAAACTGTGTTGGCAAAGCCATATTACTAAAGTGTGTAAAATAATATAAAAAAAAAACTTATTCTTACTGTCAAAATTAAGATATTTTACTAACAAACCAACAAGGAAACTTTTTTACTCTGCCCATATTCAGCCACATTTGGATTATGCCTGGTCCGTTTGGGATGGGAGCCGCAGTGATGCTAATCTCAAAAGGATGAATTCGCTTCACAGGCGGGCAATCAAATTAATCGTTGACAGACCCATGCAAGTCATTAGTACTGATTACAAGTTCAAGCTGCTGGATATCCTGCCACTTGACAAGCAGTTCATTTAATAAGTTGGTACTCATGCGCAAAATCACCCTCTCAGACTCACCAGCCTATCTCTATAATTTGTTCGCACTTGCCCACACATCTAGTCGAACATCAGGGAACAATCTGGTAGTACCAAGACCCCGCTTAGATATTTACAAGACGTACCTCTCCTACTCTGGTGCAAAATTATGGAACACAGTTCCTGCAGACATTAAAGCAGTACCTTTTTTACGAACGTTCAAAAACCAACTGCATAGATTTATTAAGAACATGTGAAAACATATTGTTCATATTTTTCTTTCACATACCGTCACTGACTGCAGAAACATTTCCTTATTCATATTCATGTATCATAATACTGCTGAGGTGTTCCTTGTCATTTCTTTAGTTTTGAAACCTCAGCGGAAAAGAAGTCATGCCTTTTTAATGTCTTCTAATATGTTATAGCATATTTGTAAGTGCAGCATAACATCATAACTTTTTAATGTTTCATGTTCGATGTTTTGCTTGGTGTCAATGTGTGTGTGTGTGTGTGTGTGTGTGTGTGTGTGTGTGTGTGTGTGTGTGTGTGTACTGGTAGAAATCAGTACGTGTGCGTGTGTGTGTGTGTGTGTGTGTTTGTGTGTGTGTTTGTGTGTGTGTGTGTGTGTGTGTGTGTGTGTGTGTGCGGACTGGTATATATCAGTGTGCGTGTGTGTGTGTGCTTGCGTGCGTGCGTGTGTGTGTGTGTGTGTGTGCTTGTGTGTGTGTGTGTGTGTGTGTGTGTGTGTGTGTGTGTGTGTGTGTGTGTGTGTGTGTGGTGTAATGTGAGCATTGATTATTTGACTAAATGTAATTATTGTTGCCTGTACTTTTTACTATAATGTATACTTTTATATATAAAATTATGTATATGTGTGTTTACGTGCGTGCTTTAGCTTAGCAAGGACATGATTGAAAAAAGGTCATTGAAGGTACCTAATCATTTATCTTTGAAAAATAAAGTTTCATTTCATTTATTTCGTTCTCTCTGTATTTGCCACACCCAACATAAAACATGTGTGCTAGTCTAGAAATATTTCTGCGAATACTACCCCTCGGCCACAAATTAGTCTGGACTTACTTCGCGACATGCATTAAAGTGGTACGGGTGTCAAAATCCTGTTACACTAAAACTCTGGCTACAGTCCTACAGCCGTCGACCGGAATTAGTAACTGATCGCTAAACTACCATCCTGTTTCATCTGCGAGAGGCACAGACTCTCAAGAGCCCCTGTTTCGACAGGGGCTCTTGAGAATCTGTGCAATTGCTATCAGACTTGCCGCTGTTGCTTACTCAACCACAGTTAGGTTGAAAAAGCTGTGTGTAGAAGTAGGAATTACATACACGGCGGGCGCACAATAACGGTTTTTATTTCCCATACTTTGGAGGTGTCGCTTAACGACTACGTACTAGATGCACGAGATGGATCGACCATGATAATTCAAGGGTAATTCAGGTGCCAAGCTGATCTGGCACTACCCTTGAATTATCATGGTCGATCCATCTCCAGGTGCGTCGGGTTAAGCGTGCAGGATCATGGACAGAGTATCATTTTGTCATCCATAGTCTTGATGTGGCCGACAAATGCCGAGGATAGGAATTTTACGAGCAGCGGCCCGCGGTTATGTCAATGTCCCTGTTGGGGTTTGAGTGGTTCATGTCGACTGACTCTTTGTTAGTCTCAAGTGAGTATATTTCCACGTCGCACTGTACTTTGGAAAATAATGTTTGACACGTATACGACACTTCAGTAGTTAAGAACTTTTTTTGCCGTATGCCTATTAGTCACAGGACTACGGCAAATTTACGCACACACCCGCGTAAACAGTCAAATACAGTTAGTTAGTTCAGTAGTTATTATTAGTTTTATTACGATTTAGCTAGTTGCTAGTTACGCATGCCAAACACAGTTAGCTATTATTAGTTGTGTTATAAATTAGGCTTTGCCAGTGGATGTTGTCACCTTGATTGTCCGATCAACCCAAGACTTTCACCTCAGACATTGAACCCCCTGATCGGACCAAAAGCCTAACTCGTAATACAACGATTCAGTTTGTCTTCAACTGTAAAACGTATAAGCTCGATGTGTATGCTACCCTTGAAAGAACCCCAAGCTAAGTATCTGTGACGTAGAATTTCAGGGGAAGGAACTCTCAATACTTTGGACTGTCGGTCAACACCCTCGCGCGAACTGCACTTCGCCTGGAATTTCTCTCTATGGTATTTTATGATTAAACACATTTTCAGTCATTCTTTTGTGTGAAATTGGTAATGTAGACCGAACACAACGCGTGCATATAGTTATTTTGTTGCTTAACCCTCTCAATTTCTATTTATCATGCTTTGTTTTTCTTCGCTGT
The DNA here is from genome assembly GCA_036245525.1 of Semisulcospira habei. Classification (NCBI taxonomy): domain Eukaryota; kingdom Metazoa; phylum Mollusca; class Gastropoda; family Semisulcospiridae; genus Semisulcospira; species Semisulcospira habei. Next base: position 317,179,732 of record BTPG01000002.1, read on the forward strand.
TTCGACTCCGGTCAGTGTCCAGTTATATTACAGATTTATTGTAACATTGTAAATGCTATTCGCTATCCCTGTTTTCACAACATCCCCCCCCCCCCCCCCCCCGATTGTAATCGGTAACGTTTAATGTCTGTTGCTTTTATTTCTCGGTAGCTAGCAAGTCATGAGATCGTTCAACATAGAGGAGGGACTGATCCAAATGATAGAAGCGCTTTACAAGAACGCATGCAGCGCGGTTCTACTTAACAATCAGTCAGGCGCGGAGTTTTTCAGGACGACGATCGGTGTCCGTCAAGGATGCCTGCTCTCTATTGTCCTTTTCAACATATTCCTGGAGAAGATCATGCAGGAAACCCTCCACGACCACCATACTTCAATCTCTATTGGTGGCAGATCCCTGTGCAATCTTCGATTCGCAGACGACATTGACCTCATGGCAGGCAGCAATAGTGAGCTTCAAAACCTGACAGACAAACTTTCAAGTAGCGCAGGGTCTTATGGCATGGAGATCAGTACGGATAAAAGCAAAGTGATGATCAACACCACAAGCGACAGCAGCAGCAACATCCACATGAACGGCCAGAAGTTAGAAGAGGTCAATAGCTTCAAGTACTTGGGAGCCACCCTGTCCAAAGACGGTAGTTGCATAGCAGAGATCCGTATCAGGATAGGTACAGCAACATCCGCAATGGCCAGGCTGGACAGGATCTGGCGAAGTAATTCCATCAGCTTCACCATCAAGTACAGGCTTTACAAGTCCCTCGTAGTGTCTATTCTACTCTACGGCTGTGAGACTTGGACACTGCTTACAGACTCAGAAAAGAAAATCCAGGCCTTTGAGAACAAGTGCCTGAGGAAGTTGCTCCGCATCTCGTACCGCGAGCACAAGACCAACGAATATGTACGGAGCATCGTCACTTCCCTGGTGGGCCCACATGAACCCCTTCTGGCAACCGTGAAACGGCGCAACCTTGCTTGGTTTGGCCATGTGACCCGACACAACACTTTGTCCAAGACTATCCTCCAAGGCACTCTCGAAGGAAGTCGCCGGCGAGGTCGTCAGAGAAAGAGTTGGGTCGCAAACATAAAAAAATGGACCGAACTCGAGATGCCAGACTTGCTGGCCACCGCCCAAAACAGAACTCAGTGGAGAGCACTGTCTGTTGCTGCTGCCTTTCAGTCCCCCCATCGCCCAGATCGGGCAAGGGACTGATGATGATGATGATGATTTGGCTAAAAAAAAATCATTACTGAATGACGCGAACGCTGGTGCTGACTTTACCAATGAGTTAAATCCATCACTGCTAGGTGACATAAATGCTGTCATTCAGATATTGTTAAAGTCAGCAGTTAACAGTTGTTGTTGGTTTTTTTTTTTTTGGTTTTTTTTTTGTTTGTTTGTTTTTTTGTGAAGCGTGACGTCTGTAGGACTATAGCTGACACGACACGTTACTTCGGGAAACTTGATTGCCTGCGACAGCTTGATAACACAGCTAAAGCGGACATTTAATCTACGCTCTTTGTAGACATGTTTTAAAGTATGTAGTCTAAACCTCTTTTACTGCCGAGAGAATTTAAACATCACCCAACTGCAAGAGGCATACATCCTCATGAGCCCCCGCAACTGCGGGGACTCATGAGGATCTATGCCTCTTGCTGAAACCACTTTGTATGCATGTTTTTGTTTTTTTTTTACGGCTGGGGATCTTTGACGTTAAATTTACAATTATTTCAAAAGCACGATCAGCGTCCGCTACACAGTGACGATGTTACGATCTCTAAGAACAAGAGTTATACATGTTCATGAGCTTCTGCTTCAACAAGGGCTCATGAACATCTATTCCTCTTGTAGACAGAAGATTTTGGCTGAGAGAGCGTACACAAAGTCACAGGCGTGTTAGTTTAGTAAACCCCGTTGACATCCTGCTAGTGAGGGACACATTGCATGTAAAAGACGACCAGTCCCACCGGTGGAGAGGCACAGACCCTCATAATCCCCTGTAACCACTACAGGCTTATGAGCATCTGTGCCACTTTCAGACTAGAAAGATAGCTTAACACTTTAGATGTCGGTAGCGCGCTTTTTTTTTCTTTTTTTTTACATATGATGAAGATATAGCAGGCTGTTTTCTGGTCATTGGGCGAAAACATGAAACTTTACCGTAAAGTGTAATCTTTTCATGTTCCGCATCAAAAGCAGTAGAGGCACAACGTTATATCAGACATTACTTTTTAACCATTTGGCGCTGTCGGCAGCGGTTTTTGTCGCGGTGATACCTGTTACCAACAGCTAAAGGGTTAACACGCGTAAGCCTAACAGATTTTTAACACACGCAGGCTAATAGAAACGAATACTTCATAAGATCCAGAGAAGAAAGGCAAGTCCCAGATCAAAGGGGTCTGCCGTCTGCTGCTATGCTATCCGCGTATTTTTTCATTCCGGAATTTTCAAAAACCTGAACTTAACCAACACAGCCCGCCAAACGAATGGAAGTCAGTCACAATGAAACAAGCCAACACAAACCGACAATACCGAGTCAGTGTCTGTCTGTCCCAGTATGCAGAGACAATCGGGCCGATGTCGGCCGCAGTGGGCCCGCGCACTGTCGTGCGCGGGCCCACTGCGGCCAACTTCGGCCCGATGCGGCCTTAGTGTCGATGCATATTGCGCGTGTCTGAGCTAAGCGCCGAAAATGAGTGCATGTGCGCGCGTCAGTGTGGGCGTGCGTATTGAATCTATCTGCAGAGATCCGGTTTTTAGGCCTTTGCCGGAAGTCGGATCCACTTACAGCCTTGAAAGATATCCCACACAATTTGTCAAGTAGTTTCTTGTCTAGCCACGTTTTCGCATGCGTGTGGTTGTTGTGCCTGCAAACAAGAGCGCGTGACAGTGTTGGCAGCCTACGCTTGCCGAGCTAAAACGCGCACTAAGTTCACTCAAAAGGCGGTCCATTTGGGGTTTTGTAAAGATTCATGTCAGAAAGACCGATTTGACAAAGGCCTGAGTGCAGGGGGGGGGGGGGGGGGGAGGGGGGAGGGGGGGGCAGAGAGACGGAAACCCCCTTCGTTGCCGACAGTTAAAGTAGTCGTTCCTACGTCAAAATCGGGTCAAGCTGAGACGGTAGGATGCCGCTCATTATAGTAAGGACGCCCAAAGGACCGCTTCCCTCCGATTAATGACGCGTGCGTCCTCGTAGCAGTGGTACTGTAAACAACGGTTAAGACCCTTAACCCTATTACCCCCAAGGCCTCATTTCCCCAATTTCAGAGGTGTCACCTAACAGCAACTGTGTTGCAAGAGATGGATCGACCATGATAATTCAAGGGTATTTATTCGCTTGGCGCCATCAACATGGATCGACCATGATAATTCAAGGGTAGTGCCAGATTCGCTTGGCGCCATCAGGCGCCAAGCGAATCTGGCACTACCCTTGAATTATCTTGGTCGATCCATCTCTTGCTGTAGCGCGTCGGGGCTAATGGGATTGCCGTGGACGTCAATGAGGAAACATTTTTGTGAGGCTAGATTCATAGAGTTCCATGGGCCCCTGCGGCTGCAGAGACTCATAAGAAAAATTACGCCTCTTGCAGATGAATTAATCCACTGAATGTCTGTGAAATTTTATACCTACTCCAGGTTTGGGGGTAGCCTCTGTTGGACTCTCTGAAATCATCAAAGATAGACTTCTCGATACCTGTATTTTGAGGCCAGCAAATCATAGATCATTATGAAACCCTGCGTTTTGTGGAGCCCATGAGGATCATTGCCTCTTGCAAAATAAGTAAGGGAAGGAGGGGGGGATGTGTTTCAGAAAAGAAGGGGTTAAACTTGTTCACCGCTTCACTGCCGGCAGACGCAAAAATTATGACTTTGAGATCATGGCAAATTTCAACACCGAATAATCCAAACAATCCAACGAGCATGGATATAAATAGGGCGAGCAAGAGGCAAAGAACTTCATGAGCCCATCATGATGTTCTTTGCCTCTTGCAATGGGATAGACTAATAAGTGTTAGCATTTTCCTGGCAATGAAGGTGTTAAGTTGATTATTATGTCGTCATGATGGACAATTTAACACTTTTTCAAACCTACATCTTTCGCGTTTTTTCTTCTTTGTTTTCCCCTTATTTTTTTCTTCTGTGTTTTTTACCTGGACGTTTTTCGCCCCCCCCCCCCCCCCCGCCCCCCCCCCCATCTCCCCCTCCCTCCTCCCCCCCCCCCCCCACACTCCCTTTTTCTTGCCTCGCACGAAGACATCAGACAATACTTTTGAAACTGCTGAGTCAGCGGGTTCATCGACATATTCTTTTAGATCACATACGAAAATCACACTAAATAGAACTTAGCGAAATATCGGGTGTCAGGAAAAAAATTCTCGCTAAACCGGCAGTGAACTTCCAACTGGGCCTCCATTGTTCAAGACAGGCTACGTCTGTTCAGTCTCTGGCGCAAAACCACCCGCCTGCAAAATTGCTAGGAACGTAGATAGTCATGGGACTTCCGCGGATGGAGGAGGGGGTGAGGGGGAAGGTTGGTTCATGAGAATCTCAGCATCTTGCTGACTGACGTATGTGTCCAACTTCTTCACTATTGAGGGAAAAATGCAACACCACCCAACTGCAAGAAGTATAGATCCTCATGAGCCCCCGCAATTGCGGGGGCTCATGAGGATCTATGCCTCTTGCTGAAACTACTTTGTGCCCATGTTCCTGGCTTTGACGGCTTTGTATTTGTGACAGTAAATTCTAAAACGCAATTTGCGTCCCACTGGCATGAAAAAGGGTTTAGACCATAGATCACCGGCTGTTCATCTTATGATAAAAAAAAGGACTTTATTTTCCACGAGCTTGTTTGATCACAGTGGGTAACCGAACATACGATGCATGCTACAGAAACGTAACATAGAGGTAACTCGAGCCAGCAAGAGACGTAGATTTTCAGGAAGCCCCGCACCATGTCATGAAGATCAACACCTCTTGCGGATGTTGAACGTCTTGCTATGGTGCTTTTGGTGCAGAGGTTATCCAGAGAACCGGTGGGTTGGCTGGTTGCCTGTCTGTTTAGCTTGTCGTGTTATGTAATCAGTGTTTTATGTATTGCAGCTCTTAGTCAAATACACCATCCCTGGCGTCACAATAGGGACATTTAAAATGCGCTTGGTTGACATACTGAAATAAATAAATAATATTAAAAAAAAAAACAAAAAAAAAAAACAACTAAAGAGCGCTAACTTGTGGCAATGGGCATACAACCGGGATTTCTACCCGTGGAAAAAAAAGTTACCCCCCCCCCCCCCCGCCCGCCCGCCCCCCTCCTCCCCACTGCCCCCTTCCACCCCCAACAAAAAATAATAATGATACAATATATATAAAGTAATATAAAAATATAATAATAAAAGAATGAAACAAAAAAATAGAGTAAAATAAAGACATCAACCAAACTCGTGGACTGCTGTATTGTTCAGGAGGTTTCTTTTGCCTCTGAGTATACATACCTCTCACCGCGAAAGAGTGGCGCGTGCTTTTAAATACAAGTTGCGCTGGTCTTTGAGAGTGGACCCTACGCCTGAGGACCGTAAGATCTAGAATCATAGAGCACAACAAAATGATGCTTGAGAGGTCAGTGCCCTGACCGCACGAGTTGGAGCATTCAACTATAAAATAATAGCTGCTTTCTTCGGCTGAAACTCAGTACCTTCCTCCTATAACAAGTTTCGTATAAATGCCCTAAATCATAGCAAGAGCCAAAGATCCTCATGAGCCCCTGCACCTGCGGGGGCTCATGAGGATCTGTGGCTCTTGCAGACGAAGAGGGTTCGCTTTTAACCCTTTCACTGCAAATTGTTTTTCTCAAAATTGTGTTCATTGTTCACCACATGAGCCCCGGCCGTCCAAGAAACATGGACAGAAACCGATTTCAGCAAGAGGCATAGATCCTCATGAGCCCCCGCAATTGCGGGGGCTCATGAGGATCTATGCCTCTTGCAGCTGGATCGTTTTCAGGCAGTGAAGTGGTTAAATTTTCCAAGAAAAACCCATTCTACTGGGTGTTTTTGGAAGCGCGTACCTAAAAACCCCCCTGTGCACAAGACACCTTTGTCCGCACTCGTGTTTTCACTAATGCCCTATAGGATTACACGTAACGCGTGTTCTGTAGGATTATGATGAATATTGTTCTTTTTTTTTGTGTGTGGGGGCGGGCACACCTCCCGACCGGGGTTTAGGGCAAGGGAACAAATGTTTTGCCAGTGTGTATTTAGGCGAGCGAGCTCAAATCTCATGAATTTCAATGCCAAAGCAATTACTTACTCTCACGATTTCCATATAAATTGATTACAGTGGGGGGGGGGGGGGGGGGGGGGGGAGGAGGGTACCTGTCAGCTTTAAACAACCTTTCAGAACAATTCGCTCTCACTTCTCTGATTTGTGCTACTGCGTGCAGAGAGGGAGTCAGATGCAAGCACACTTTCAGGATTTAACCACTTGGCTGCTACTGACGGTACGGTATAGTCAGATGCAGTCTAGGAGAGAGGGTGAATATTGTAACCCGTTCAGTGCCAACAGAAGCAGTCTGTGTTTCTGCAATCTTCGTTTATTCAAGACCAAAAAGAAAAACTTGATGTTCCGAGAACAAGGATTCAATGTGGTGTCAGCAAGAGGCATAGAGCCTCATGAGCCCCCGCAACTGCGAGGGCTCATGAGGATCTATGCCTCTTACAGTTAGGTGGTGTTCGCATTTTTTTCTGCACTGAACGGTTTAAATTTATATATAAAAAAAACGTAAGCTTGTCATAAAAAGACAAGTAAGATAAGATAAGATAAACTTTATTGCCAGATGCATAAACATTAGGAATTTTTCGCGGCGTAACTGGTGACGAGCGTCCATATGAACATCAACAGATAAAACATACATACATCACAATCAAGCAGACTCTAAAATAACAAAACATAAATACGTATAGCAGTTATTGTGCTAAGTATGCACACACATCTAAGTAAGTAAAATATATTTTTTTTAAAATCTATAGCATAATAACCATATTGTGACACAACTGAAAACCGCCAGGTGAGCCGCCGCGCAACGAAAACAGATTAACTAAATTCATATGTATTTGTAAAGTGACTGTATAATCAGTCTTGTTTAAGAAGAGGTTTAATAGAACAAAAGAACTATAAGCAGCTAAGATGGGCTGTAGGTAATTCTAACTTAGGGACTTTGAGTCAATCTGCTGAGTTGTATCATATCGCAGCCACGTTATACAGGGCCTGAACAGCCAAGGGATAAAAGCTCTTCTGAAAACGAGTGGGTTTGGCCTTGATGGATCTAAAGCGTGAGCCAGATGGCAAGGGCTCGAACAGGCTATGTGCAGGATGGTGCTCGTCATGTGTGATGGAGCTCTCTCTCTCTCTCTCTCTCTCTCTCTCTCTCTCTCTCTCTCTCTCTCTCTCTCTCTCTCTCTTGATAGTGCGTGCGTGGTACAGAGATTCCAGCGAGAGGAGATCGCTTCCAACAATATGAGATGCTGTTTTGATCACCCTATTTAATTTCTTGCGGGCTTCGTCGGTTGCGCTGCCATACCACACCGTCATTGTGAAGGTAAGAACGCTCTCGATGGCGGCGTGGTAAAACTGCGGAGTGCATACTATTCTTTTCATTACCAAGAGGCACATATGGGACGGCTCACGAAGATCTGTATGCCCCTTTCAGGACCATGACACATGTATGTCTGAGAAAGAGATTTTCCCGCACAGTCGTTAACCCCTTTGTTGTCAGTGGACAAAGATTCCAACAATAAAAATTTGGGCAAAGTGATACATTTTATACGAAGGTTCAGCACAGGTCGTCGCCCCTACCCCATGCACCCTTACCCCGCCCCCCTCACCCCACCCCACCCCACACACACACACACACTAACCCCACCCACCCCTATCGCCGTCCCCATGTTTGTACGCAAACCAAGAAACAAAAGATACAAACGCCAGATAAAACTTTGCCCGCGACCTGAACTCATTCAACTCCGACAGCCCACGGCAAGACATGGATCGATCGTGATAGTCAGTCAAGGGTTGTGCCAGAATAGCTTGGCGCCCATAGGCGCCAAGCTTTTCTGGCACAACCCTTGAACTATCACGCTCGATCTGTTTCCAGAAGTGTCAGTACTACAGTCTTCAGGGGGCAACTTCAAAATTTGCGGATGTCGGTCCTGGAGCTGACAGTGATAGTGTGTTTTCGGTATGGGTTCTGTGGTATGGTTTGGTCTCGACAGTGAAAAGATTTATGTTTTTTCATAATTCAAAAACAGGTCAAAACCAGTATGTCTTTTGACGCCGCGAAACAGCGCATTGCCGGAAGCCGTGTGACGGGGCGGTCCGTGGCGCAGTGGTTAAGGCGCCTGCCACCAATGACAAAGGTGCGAGGTTCGAAAACGGGTTCCGGCGTCGGACTTTTCTCCTCTGGTAAGTGTCACCGTTAATTCGGGCGGACCGTCGGGGGTTGTTTCTCCGGGTACTCCGGTTCTTCCACCCACCACCCATCCCCCCCCCCCACCCCCACACTTTGGTACCGGTTTCAGGCCACTTTACAAATTTCAAATACAAGCGATCAAAAAACTCTGTAACTTCAGTAGCTGAACTGGCCCATCGTCTGTCTTGTACTGTGTTTGTCTTAAATGGCGTAAATCCGTGTCTGTTACGTGAGTGTGCGTGTTGGGTTTCAGTTCGCGGCGCTTTGAGTCGATTTGCCCAAAAATTGAGAAAAAGCGCCTATATAATAACGTATTATTATTATTATTATTATTATATTTAACGTGCGATATCTCATGACCTCTTAACCCTTTCCCTGCCATTGTAGGTACACTTTTTACATCTGAAGTCTTTGCTCATTTAACGACCAAGAGCCAAAACCAGGATAAAAACTGGTCTCATCAGGAGACATAGATCCTCATGAGCCCCCGCAGTTGCGGGGGCTCATGAGGATCTATGTTTCTTGCGGTTGGATCGTGTTCACTTTTTCTCGGCAGTGAAGGGGTTAATGCGATCTGCTCCATGGCGGGCCGCTATTGCTAACATTCGCCCGATCTAACGCCGGAGTTCTCAATGTTGTCTCGCCTCAGCTAAGACTTTTCTACCCCATTTTTTGTCTTTCACAATCCGTGTGAGTAGTCACTGACGCGTGCCTGTAACGAACGCCTTTAGTGCAGGGTTCGGTCGGACGATGGTGTGACGTCATTAGCAGTTGGACCGAATGTACACATGCGAATAATGTAGAGATAAGCATTGTTCACGAGCGGTAATGTACAGATAAGCCATGTTCACGTGCGGTAATGTAGGTGAGCGATGTTCACGTGTCACGTGTGGGAGTGACAGTGTGGCATCGGGAATAATTGCAAGTTAGAGATGCTACACCAGTCGCGCCGAGCAGTCGTTTTCGCTAGGGCTCTGAGGAAGAATTCTGGCTAGAGAATTCGATAGCTGTATGTTGAATACAGCGGGGCCGGTACGGAGCGGACACCCCTGGTGTAGGGCCGATGAAGCTGTCCTGAAGGCATCACGTACGTGACCAGGTGCTGACATCAAGCCTTCATCTCTCCTTCGTCCTACCATCACTGGTGCTACGAGCAGCAACGGTAGCGAAGTAAGCCACAGATTCGTGCTACAGGACCACATGCAGTGTTCCGTCAGTGTAGCTATTGTCGCCTAGAGCCGTTAATTTCACGCCTAGGAATGTTCTAAATCTGTGAGTAGTCATTGAATAGTAATATTCAGTTCGGAAATCTCCGTCAAGTCGTCAATGTGATATTGACTGTGTCGACACTAGTATAAAGAGGAGTCGAGTGACGTCTCTCGAGAGAGACAACGACCTCTACGGTAGCGAGTGAAGGTGTGAGCGCTGAAGTTGTGAATAACTTATATGCCACTTGTTAGTTAGTTGTGCAGATTGATTTATATGATGTGAATTGTTATTGGTGTGGATTGGTTTATATGATATGAATTGTGTGGTTTAATGTATGTTATGAGTGTATGAGAATTAGTTAAACAGAGGGCAAAGAGATACAACTGTGTGGCCTTTGTCCTTGTTTTGTAAGCGCGTGTGTGGGGGATGAAAGAGTCTAGTGAACAGAGATAGAACACCCACCTTTATACTGATTAGCAGAACAAACCCACGCACACACTCATTCCATTAGAATAAACGTTTATATATGTAACGGTTTAGTTAAGTAGTACACTAAAAAACACCGTCGTTACAGTGCCAGGGATTTGCCACCGCCTTTTGAGAATAACGGAAGGGAACTCTCCAGCGTGCGAAAGGAGAAGGAGAGCCGAACAGTCTCTCATTTGTACGGCATTCAGACTACGTGATGTAAGTGAGCCTCTTTTGTCCAGCGTTGGTGTGAGACACGCTAAGAACATTCACAGAGGAGATATTGCGATCAATTAACCCTTTGCCGACTGCCAGGAGTGGGTCGCTTTAAAACGCATTCTACCCCAACACCGAGATCCCCAAATGTTGCCGTTGTTCTCTGAAGACTGCAATGCAGCGCAGGACAAAGATCGATCATGGTCGATCCATATCTTGCTGTGGTGTGTCTGGGGTGGAGTGAGTTAACCCCCCTGTTTCTGAAATCTTGGCTCCGTCAACGACAAACCCGTCCAGGAAACATGGAAGCTAGTCTCAGCCGCAAGAGACACTGATAGATCCTCATGAGCTCCCGCAGTCGCGGGGGCTCATGAGGATCTATGCCTCTTGCAGTTGGTTTACACTTCCCCCCCCCCCCCCCCGGCAGCAAGTGGTTAATTAATACACCGCTTACGTCAGAAACACGTGCAATTCGCACCAATTTCTGATTTCCGAACACCGTCTATTAGTGATGCCGCTACGCTCAAGTACGGTACGATATCTTTTTACACTAGTTAGCAAAGGATCCTCGGGGCGACGTCGGCCGCAGTGGTCCCGCGCACTGCCGAGGTCGCCCCGAGGATCCTTTGTTGACTGGGTCGATACCTCCCTCGCACCTCGCCACAATACACGCCTCATCAACACGGTCCCTCGCGCTTCCCTAATTAATGGGCTAAAGAGAGGGACTGGCATTTGAGCCCTGACCACCTGCAAGCCATGAAAGATCTAAGTTGGTTAAAGTAGCATCAAAGGGCGCCCGAGCACCTGTTGCGTCCTGGGATATTTATTTACTTATTTGTTCGTTTGTTTGCTTGTTTATTTATTCATTTTGCTATTTTTTTGTGTTATTGTACCATTTTGTTATTTTGGGTATTAATTAATTAATTAATTATTTACACTGAAGTTCGGAATAACCCACTGTTCTTATTTATTATAAGCGTTTGTTATAAGCGAAGTAATTTACATAGAAAGTGTCAAAATGTATCGTTATATCCAACTGTTGTTATATCCCACAAGTAAACTTGTTTAAATATTTAGTTCGTTCTTTCGTTTGTTAGAAAGTTAGTTAGTTACAATGTAATTGTTTAGTTAGTTAGTTAGTTAGTTAGTTAGTTAGTCGGTCAGTTTAATTAGTTTGTTTAATTCAGCGCCTATTTATTTAAATATTTAGTTAGTTCGTTCTTTCGTTTGTTAGTAAGTTAGTTAGTTACAATATAATGGTTGGTTAGTTAGTTAGTTAGTTAGTTAGTTTAATTCAGCGCCTATTTATTTAAATAGTTTGTTTGTTCTTTTGTTTGTTAGTAAGTTAGTTAGTTACAATATAATTGGTTAGTTAGTTAAACAGTCAGTCAGTCAGTCAGTCTAATTCAGTGCCTATTTATTAAAAAAGTTAGTTAGTTCGTTCTTTTGTTTGTTAGTAAGTTAGTTACAATATAACTGGTTGGTTAGTTAGTTAGTTAGTTAGTTAGTTAGTTAGTTAGTTAGTTAGTTAGTCAGTCAGTCAGTCAGTCCGTCAGCCAGTCAGTCAGTTTGTTAATTAAATTCAGGGCCTATTTATTTAAATAGTTAGTTCGTTTTTTCGTTTGTTATTAAGTTAGTTAGTTATAATGTAGTTGGTCAGTCAGTTAGTCAGTCAGTCAGTCAGTCAGTCAGCCAGTCAGTCAGTTAGTTTAATTCAACTATATCATATCTCATAATATAAATATCGCTACCATACATGAACCGTGTCAGACAGAGCAGTAGTTCGTAATATTAATGTCATGTTCTATGTTTCGTGTGTGTGTTGTTATTGTAATTTTATGTGCGCCAAATAATTGTGTATCATTAGTGTAAATGTTCAACCCTTCTATGCCAGTAATCACGAACTGAAAAGACTGCGCACTGATGTACATTTGCGTGAGAGACAAAAAAAAAAAAATAGGCATAAAGAACACAGGACTTCTTAACAAGAGGCTTAACAAGAGACATAAATCCTCATGAGCCCCCGCGACTGCGGGGGCTCATGAGGGTTTATGTCTCTTGCAGATGGGTGGCGTTCGCCTTGCCCCGGCAGGTAAGGGGTAAACAAAACTTATAACTGAATCACAAAGCGACTCATTCTGTTTCGATTGGGAAAAAAAACACCCCAAAAAAACAAACCACAACAACCGAAAACATGGAGTTTAATTACAAAGCTTTGTGTGCGTTCAGACCGTCCCCGGCCAGCGTTGTTGTTGACATCATCGTACATTCAACATCAAAGTAACACTGATACAAAGTGGTGTCATCGTACATTCAACGACAAAGATCCCCAGCCGTCAATGGAACACTGATACAAAGAGGTGTCATCAAGAGGCATAGAGCCTCATGAGCCCCAGCAACTGCGGGGGCTCATGAGGATCTATAGCTCTTTCAGCTGGTTCGTGTTCATTTTTTTCTTTCTTTCTCGGCAGCGAATGTACGTTATTGAAACGAAGTCGACATGCTCACAAACCAGATAGGTGAGGCTAGCGCTGGCAGAATTGTATGCAAACCAAGGGGAATCACAGCGCTGGACAGACAACAGTTAGATCCCCTGCCCCGCGCAGTATCGACGACAGCTTTCCTACGTAAATTACTTTGCTTGGATATAGCAAGAAAGACTGGCCAGTTCTTACATCCAAGGTTTACCGAGTACACGGTTTTGTGCGAGGCTGTCGTTTTACGGCGTAGGTGATGCAGGTTAACCCTTACCATTCGGAATACACCAGTGTGTCAAATACGTTTGACTAAAATAGTTCAAGGGTGGTGCCAGAATAACTTGGCGCCTCTAGGCGCCAAGCTATTCTGGCATCAGCCTTGAACTAAAACCATTGTTCTATATCCTTATTTGTAAGTACTATAATGTAGCTTGCGTATGGCAGTGTGCGAATTTGAAGCTTTTAGCCTCAGTAGGATACGGGTTAAACGTGAACACACTTGTTTGATCCACAATATCCCAATATTCTAAAATGACAGAAAAGATAACACACCCCCTACCCCTTCTCCTCCCTTCCCCCCTCCCCAATCTCATATCTTAATTTCTAGTTTTCAACGTCTGTGTGTGTACTTTGTAGCCTCTTTTGTGCGAGGCGCTGTAATTTTATGTTGGTGATGCAGATGCAAACGTAGGCACACATGTTTGATCACAATATCCCAATATTCTAGCACGATAGAAAAGAGAAGACCCCCCCCCCCCCACACACACACACACACACACAAACACACACACTCCATCCTTTCCTCCCCCCCCCCCCCACCGGCCACCACCACCACCCCTCCATCCTTCCCCGCTCTCATAGTTTAATTTCTAGTTTTCACTGTGTGTACCGTTATTCTTGACGGCCGGTTCGATGGCGCATCTCTTGTTGCGAGGTGTTGTGGAGGCTGAATGCTGCTGGATGGCGGCCGGCATTATACGTGCGTGCGTGCTGGTCTGTGATTTTGGACCTTCCGGCTCAGCCGGAAGGTCCAAAATCGCAGGCCAGCACAGGCCCACGTGTCGCCAGGGCAAGCTGTGACAGTCAAAGGCTTATGCGCTCTGCTCTGAATACAAGCCCGGTGGCTCGCCTGTTCTTGAGGAACGTTGACATAAATGACCCAGCAAACGCAGCATACCATAAATATAGGAGCTAAATGAGGATCTGTGACGATGGCAAATATGTAGAGGTAATTAATGTGTATCATAGCATTATTTTTGACAGGGACGTAATCGATTTCAGGTGGGGAGGGGGTGGGGGGGGGGGGGTGGGGGTAGGGGAGACTATCGCACAGTAACGGTGCAACAGGTGGGATAACGACTAGCGGCTGCGCTCTTCTCAGATTATATTAACCTAAATGCGCGTGGTGGTCTTTGATTTTGAACCTTACGGCAGATAGGCGTATTGTTGAAAGTCACAGATCAACTGGGATACAGTCCCACAATTATCAACACCGAGTAAAGCGCTGTTGTGTAGATATCAGTGCATCGTTCTGCGCTATTTTTTCCTCGACGTAAACATACCTACGGTTTCATTATTTCAGTTATGTCCGAAATAACGTGTGTTTGGGTCTAGATATAACTAATGCATTTTCACGCCGTTTCTTATGCATTCACGTCTCTGGTATTGTGCGCTAGGTCTCTGGTATTGTGCGCTAGGTCTCTGGTATTGTGCGCTAGGTCTCTGGTATTGTGCGCTAGGTCTCTGGTATTGTGCGCTAGGTCTCTGGTATTGTGCGCTAGGTCTCTGGTATTGTGCGCTAGACGGAAACACGTCAGAGTAGATCAAATACGGCTAACCCCTTTACTGCCGGGGTGATTCGGACGCCACCCAGCTGCAAGAGACATAAACCCTCATGAGCCCCCGCATTCGCGGGGGCTCATGAGGGTTTATGTCTCTTGTTAGTCCTGTGTTCTGTGAGCCCATTTTGTCCCGTTTACATCTGTGCTGTGCACGAAAATGTCGGACAGTCTGCGAGTCGTTTCAGACGTGCCGCAGTTCGGGATCACTGACAGCGAATGGGTTAAAGAATGTGCTTTGTGATATACCACACATGCATTTGGTCATACAATGTGTATAGCTGTAATTTTGAAACAACGCATTAGCCTGAAAAGAAAAAGGGGAGACTGCCAGTGCTCATATTTTATGAAGTTAACAAAGTAAAGTAGGTAAGAGCACTGTCAGGGGAGAGAAGTGTGCATAATCGTCCAGTGATCATAGATCTACTGTGGCCAAAGCTTTGGCTACAGTAGATCTATGATCATTGGTCGATCATGCACACTTCTCTCCCCTGACAGTGCTCTTACCTACTTTACTTTGTAAACAACGCATTAGCCTGTTTGAGTTCTCTGCAGTGCGCCTTGTCGGGGAGGACTCGTGCACGAATCATCTCTGCAAAAATGCCCTACCGACTGTCCTGCGCGAAGCATATCCTGAACCTTTGGTGCGTGTACTCTAAACAGACCCGTTCGGGGAGTACACCACAAGTGCACGTCTATTCAAAATGAAATGATAAGCATCTCTTTCAGGTACACTGCTCCATTAATCTGGAATTCCGACCTTACCGACTGAAGTCAGAAATGCCTCCACCCTTACGCAGAACAAAGCAAAGTTAAAAACTTACTTGTTCTCGAGTCTTTTTACTCGTGTAATATCTACGGTATTTCTAATCCCTCCCCTCCCACCTGCAGACTCTGTGTGCGCGCGCGCGCGTGTGTGTGTGTGTGTGTGTGTGTGTGTGTGTGTGTGTGTGTGTGTGTGTGTGTGTGTGTGTGTGTGTGTGTGTGTGTGTGTGCCTGTGTGTGTAGTGTGTGCGTGTGTGATGGGGTGTGCGTGTGTGTCTCTCGTTTTCGCATGCGCATTGAGTTATATTACGAAGATATACATATATTATAAATATGAGAAATGCGCCATATAAATACCATGTATTATTATTATTTGAATAGAAGTAGTAAAGCATCTCATTTACATAGAAGTGTAACGGTAGTGAACTCCCGAGTGCGTCTATCTGAGTTCACTACAAAAAGCGCTATCGACATCTTATCGCTTCAGCTGGTTAACTCATTGTGTCTCAGGTACCAAATCCCCACATTCTGGAGTTGTCCTCTGAGGTCCGCATTACAATTCAGGAGACAGACCGATCATGCTAGTTCCAGGGTGGTGCCAGAATAGCTTGGCGCCTCAAATAGGCGCCAAGCTATCCTGGCACCACCCTTGAACTATCATTGTCGAGCCATATCTGGCTGTAGTGTGTCGGGACTGAATAAGTTAACAGCCGTGCTAGTCCGACAACATTAGTTTGTGTCTGCATAAGCATGGAAAAAAATATATTTTCGTGAGAAGTGATCCTGTTTTTATGTTTATGTCGACACAAACGTCACGGAGATATCCATATTTCATGTTTATGTCGACACAAACTTTACTAGGATATCCATATTTCATGTTTATGTCGACACAAACTCCACGAAGATATCCATATGTCATGTTTATGTCGACACAAACTCCACGAAGATATACATATTTCATGTTTATGTAGACACAAACTTAACGAAGATATCCATAATTTTTATTACATGTTTATGTCCACACACACACACACACACACACACACACACACACACACACACACACACACACACACACACACACACACACACACTTCACGAAGATATCCATATTTCATGTTTATGTGGACACAAACCTCACGAAGATATCCAAAATTCATGTTTATGTAGACACACACTTAACGAAGATATTTCATGTGTATGTACAAACAAACTTTACGAAGATATCTATATTTCATGTTTATGTAGACACAAACCTCACGAAGATATCCAAATTTAATGAGTGTTTATGTCGACACAAACGTAACGAAGATATCCATAATTCATGTTTATGTAGACACACACTTTACGAAGATATCCATATTGTATGTGTATGTAGACACACACTTTACGAAGATATCCATATTGTATGTGTATATAGACACACACTTTACGAAGATATCCATATTGTATGTGTATGTAGACACACACTTTACGAAGATATTCATATTTCATGTTTATGTAGACACAAACCTCACGAAGATATCCAAATTTAATGTTTATGTCGACACACACTTTACGAAGATATCCATAATTCATGTTTATGTAGACACACACTTGACGACGATATCCATATTGTATGTGTATGTAGACACAAACCTCACGAAGATATTCAATCACATTTTATGCTTATAAGATAAGATCAGATAAGGTGCTCATGAGGACCTATGCCTCTTTGTATCCATGTATCTTGCACGGATGTGGCTTTTGATCGTTAAATAAATATAGATTTCAGAAACAAAAATGTTCGTATGGAAGAGGTTAATAGTTGAGCAGACACAAACTAATTGTAAAGGACTCAATAAGGATGTAAAATCATATCGCTGTTAACCCATTCTGCCCGCGACACACCACAGCAAGATATGGCTCGACCATGATAGTTCAAGGGTGTGGCAGAATAGCTTGGCGCCTATAGACGCCAAGCTATTCTGCCACCACCCTTGAACTATCATGGTCGATCTGTCTCCTGAATTGTAAAGCACTGAGTCCTCAGAGGATAACTCCACGATGTGGGTATTTCGTACCTCAGGCACAATGAGTTACAGGAGTCACGTGTGCTATTCAGGGTATGGCTACTGTGTGGTCCGGGTCCGTTTTACCCCGCAAAGACAGGTGCACCGTGCGAAGACAATGCGCTGTACAGGTTTCGAGGGCTGTGTGGACAGGTGGGTTCACTTCTTTATGAGGAGCAGGCACTTCAAATTAAATAAATAAATAAATAAAAAGAGCTCTGTGTGTGTGTGTGTGTGTGTGTGTGTGTGTGTGCGTGCGTGCGTGCGTGCGTGCGTGCGTGCGTGCGTGCTTGCGTGCGTGCGGTGCGGTGCGTGCGGTGCGGTGCATGGGTGTGAGTGTGCGGTCGTGTGTGTGTGTGTGTGTGTGTGTGTGTGTGTGTGTGTGTGTGTGTGTGTGTGTGTGTGTGTGTGTGTGTGTGTGTGTGTGTGTATGTCTATGTGTGTGTGTATGTGTGTGTGTGTGTGTGTATGTGTGTGTGTGTGTGTGAGAGAGAGAGAGAGAGAGAGAGAGAGAGAGAGAGAGAGAGAGAGAGAGAGAGAGAGAGAGAGAGAGAGAGAGTTTTTTTTTTGGAGAGAGAGAGAGAGGATGATGATGATGATGATGAAACTTTATTTTTCAACGGTAAAATGTTTTGACAGGAAACAAATCGTCATTTTACAAACTTGCCGTTGCTAACATCTACAGCATAAAAAAGGGAAACTATAAAAATGTATATTTATATACAAAACCCAATAGCATCATTATATACAGAAAAAATAATAACACTCATCACACACACATGCACACACGCACGCACGCGCGCGCCGCTCACACATACACCCACACGCACAAACAAACACGAGCACACACACACACGCGCGCGCAAATATATAGACAGACAGAGACACAGAAAGAGAGACAGAGACACAGAGAGAGAGTGACAGAGAGACAGAGAGAGACAGAGAGAGACAGAGAGAGTTGATGATGATGATGATGATGATGATGAATCTTTTATTGCAGGATAAAGCTGTTAGGCAACTCAATGCCTGTCTTACAAGCTGTCCTGTAAACAAAACAGAGCACAACAGGAAAACAAACACAGCATGCAAAAATTAAAAATCAAGGGAAGAAAAAAAAATAGCGAACACAATAGGTAAATTTTTTTTTTAAAACAACAACAACAAAAAACCCAGCAACAACAACCTGGCATTGGAGAATTTGTAACTGCCACTGATGCAAAAGCAAGGGAAATTAATTAGTGCATAGCATTAATATTATACACATCTAAGACAGTGTCATAGAATCAGCAGCATCAGGAGGGAGGGAGGGAGGGAGAGAGAGAGAGAGAGAGAGAGAGAGAGAGAGAGAGAGAGAGAGAGAGAGAGAGAGAGAGAGAGAGAGAGAGAGAGAGAGAGAGAGAGAGAGACAGATTACTTGGTTTTTCGGTTTGTTTGTTATTTTTTCCCCTGCTCTCTGTACATCACCTAATTTCGTGACAGTTTGCAATCGTACGTGAAGGCCACCGAGAACTTTGCGAGCTTGCTTGTTCACGACTCATTTCAATTTTCACCTGACAGCGTCCATAAAAAAATCTTTATTATAATTTTACACATTTTCAACTTTAATGTTCTCTTGTTGTCTTTCATTTTCTCTTTCCTTCTTTCTCTTTACTTTTATGTTCTCTGTTTTATCTTTCCTTATTTTCTCTGTCTTTCTTATTTTGTCTCCCATGTGACGTTGGGCCGGCACAGTACACAGTGTGCTGCTTCCTAATTTCGCTTTAATCCCGTAGCGAAGGAGAGAGTAAGTTTTATGTCAACAGGAACCATAAAAACTGCATGAAAAGGCCAGCTCGGATGCTCACATTTCCACAGACAAAGGGACTAGCCCTCAACCCGAGGCGCCAAGGTTTTTTTGTAGCGTGGAGGTGTGGAAACAACCAACTCTCCATACTTCCTTCCACAGAGGAAAAAATGATGCAAATGGGGGCTATGCTTGCTGGCAACAAATAACACTGGTTGTCTCCCTCGATTCGCTGCAGCTTTAGGGAGACAACCAGTCAAAGTGAACAAGCTGTCCCCGGGCCGATGTCGATACTAGTTGGCAGCCGGCGTCGGCACGAAGACCGATTGCACATATACCGTATCAGGAAGACACTTGAACCTCCATGTCTCCTGTAAGTGGAGGACTTTTGCGGGTGGAGTGTTTTTAGTGGGTTACCTCCATCCGGGTTACCTGCCACTGGCACGTGCGTCGCGAGCCGCGCACGTGCAGGTTGACAACCTACCCTACTGTGCTACTAACAGGATCCGGTGACGTCATGGCGAGGGGACATCACCCCTGCTGATCTAACAGCTCTCCAAACGGGATGTCGGCCCAAAAAATGAGGAGAGGCGAGGCGAGGGGAGTAGAGGAAAGGTTTGGGAATTATTACAAGAGGGGGGGGGGGGGGGGGGGGGGGAACGTGTCTACACAATGAAAAATAAATGTTTGTTTTGCTCAAGCCGTAAACTAAAGCAGAGTGCGTTAACATTTGCGGGCGACGAGGCTGTGATTGTAAAGCGACCGGTTCCCAGCAAGCAAAGGCCCTCGGGCTCACGACGGCCGCAGTGGGCCCGGGCACGGCAGTGCGCGGGCCCACCGCGACCATCGTGGGCCCGAAGACATTTTGCTGCTGGGGCTCCGGGGCGGGTTTTGATTGCTAACCTTCGCCCACGCTCGAATAACGGATTCTCAGTGTTATCTTCAATGCTATCAATGCCTCAATGTCAACTCAGACTTCTTTTTACTTTATATATATATATATATATATATATATATATATATATATATATATATATATATATATATATATATATATATATATATATATATATTACACAATCTATTTGAGTATGAAAGCACACGGCTTAACAGAGGCGTTCTACTGCCTGTTGGGGAACTCTGCTGTATGGAAAAGGAAACGCGGGGAGAAAGGTCATTCACGCTATTAGATTTAACCCCTTCCCTACCAGTGGACGTACACCTTGTTTCTGAAACATTCGTTCATTCAACGAGCAAAAACCACAACCGTCCAATGAACATGGATACAAATTGGTCTCAGCAAGAGGTATAGATCCTCATGAGCCGACAGGCGCCAAGCTAATCTGGCACAACCCTTGAATTATCATGTTCGACCCATTTCCTGCTGTAGTGCGTCAGGGCTGAATGGGTTAACACTTTATTGGCTTGGGGTAGGTCGCTTTAAACTTGATAATTAAAAAAAAATTAGTGCAGTATTATTGTAGGACATGTATAACCATACCAAGAACTTTCGTACAGAATATATTAAGAAACCAAGGGGAATTACTCAGCGCTGGACAGACGAACAGTTAGATCCCCTGCCCCCGCCTATCAGGCACCCATTCGAAAAATTAGTTTTATACATTGCTTAACGTCCCGACAGCAACAAGACTTTCTCAGGATGTGCCTGCACTGCTTGTGAAAAAAAAAAACCTCTAAACATAACATTGAATGTATGTCGCCAGCCGGTCCAATACATTAAATAAACCTAACACATGGGGCCTAAATAAAGCTAAGACCATTTAGCAACACACATCCAATATCAAGAGCTACAGGCAGTGCAGACAGTAGGGAGAGTTTTAAAAAGGCAAATACAGGTGAATGGACAAAGGGTAGACAGAAACACATGCCCCAGAATAGAGAGGAAAACCCACCCTGTGGGGCTGACCAGGGTGACCCTGGGAACTAAAAAGTAGTTAACCCCACGAAAAATTAGTGCGGTATTATTGTAGGACATGTATAACCATACCAAGAACTTTCGTACAGAATATTTTGAGAACTGTTAACCCTGTATTGGCTTGG
Organism: Semisulcospira habei; assembly: GCA_036245525.1. Classification (NCBI taxonomy): domain Eukaryota; kingdom Metazoa; phylum Mollusca; class Gastropoda; family Semisulcospiridae; genus Semisulcospira; species Semisulcospira habei. The sequence goes on from BTPG01000002.1 coordinate 317,201,062, forward strand.
GGTAGGTCGCTTTAAACTTGATAATTTAAAAAAAAAAAGAAGTCAGTCCAGTGTTATTGTAGGACATTTATAACATTTTAATTATCATGGGTGGTCCATCCCATGCTAAAGTGCGCCGGGGCTAAATGGTTTTAAACATATTCGAAGACTGCCGCAGCAGGACACCCGGCGAACAGCCACGCTGTATCCGAATGCACCGGCACGTCTCGAACCACTATACGTACGTTTTTGTTTCTGAAAGTTTCGCCTAGTATTCAGCGCTTAACGACCAAATGCCCAAACCGTCCAAGAAACAATGGATACAAATTGGTCTGCGCGAGAGACATAGATCCTCACGAGCCCCCGCAGTCGCGGGGGCTCGTGAGGATCTGTGTCTCTTGCAGATCGTGTTCATTTTTTTTCTCGGCAGCGAAAGGACCGCTCTAGAAGTCGGCACGAGAAAATTTCGACACAGACAGGTCCAACCGTTGATGATTTTTTTTTTTCTTTCTTCTTCTTCTTCAGATCATTAAATGGATATGCTATTTGCATGCGAACTCATTCAAAGCGCCCCGCATCAATAGCTGCGGAAGTGGTCGTATAGCGTTGCCGTCGGCAACGTAATACGACACTTTCGCAGCTGTTGACGCGGGTCGCCTTGAGTGAGTCAATGCCGCCATGAATACAGTCGGCTTCGCTTATAACACGTTGAGAAGTCCGAAATAGCTCAGGCGGTTAAGCGTCGCAGCAGGAGAGCGAAGGGAATCGCCGGGTCGTGGGTTCGAATCCCCGTCCCGGGCCCGGTAGCTGCACTCGCAATCCAGGGGGTGGGGGGGGGGGAGGGGCGGGAAGGCGGATTTGTTCAATAGCATGTCCGTTGAAAGGTCAGTCTTGGTAAATCAAAGTGGCACAGTTGGAGCGCGCCTGAATTGATCAGTGTTCAGGTGGTACTCCATAGGCACTAGATTTCCCTGTCCCCCATAACCCGCCCGTCCAGGGCCGTCCATTATCACTTTGGTGCCGTGGACGTTAAACCCCGAACTAATCAATTATAACACGCTCGGATTAACAAATGCGGTCAGATATAGTAACGCTTGTTTCAGAGGTCCCGTCAAATTTTTTTTTTCTATACAAATTACTTCGCTGATGATAAACTTCGGGCGTAACAGCGATAACATTTGGGTCTCCTGGCGATTTGTTATGTCCGAAGTGTACTGTATGTTTCCTTTCAGTCTACTACAGTAAGCTTACAGCAAACGTACAGTAAGCTCATTAACCTGTTACATCCTATGGCTGATTTTGCAAAATTTGCTTATTGTCCTATGAAGGCTACATTACATATCTAGGGGACAGATCAACTGTATTAGTTCAAGGGTGGTGCCAGAATAGCTTGGCGCCTGAGGCGCCAAGCTATTCTGGCACCACTCTTGTACTATCAGTCACATTTAGTGAAGGAAATAGGTGTGTCAGGATGAAAAGGTTAACCCATTCCAGACGTGCGGCATGTACACCGCTGTTTGCCGCTTATCCGAATGCGGCACTTCTTAAATGAGTTAATATTCTGCAAACCTAACCAAATAGAGCAGGTTTCCATAGCAGTGTTTAGAAAATAGCAGAAACCTACTAGGAATTACGACAAAAAGGAATTTCAGCATCCTTGTCAGGGCCCCGCGTCTGTGGCTTTGCAGTAAACGTCACAACCACGTGTTGCCTGCACGCTCGCGTCAGAAATCAATAAGGCCGTTGGCCAGTCGTCAATTTATGTCGCGATTACGACTGTGCGATCTTTTTTTTATTTACCTATAAAATAACAAATAAAACCCCAACCAGCTAATATTATATAACTTCACAATATTATATGCAGAAACAACACTTAAAAGGCTAAATGGCATTCAACTATTAATGACTGAAATGCGATCTTGAAGATCTGTAAAAGGGAAAGAAGAAAGATATGGAATGAAAGCAGGTTCTTTTATTTTCCTTTATTTCAGTTTATATGATCGGTTCAAAGTTTAACGGCAATGATTCATGTAAGTTACTGCAGTTTTACAATAGTTGCAAACTCCGCCCCTTCTTCCTTGCCAGCTCAGTTTCACGCACGCATGCACGCACGCGCACACACACGCACACTCACTCACTCACTTACACATACACATACACATACACACAAACACACCCTGTCATGTGAATAATCCCCCCCCCCCCTCCCCGGACCCGTGAAGATTCAATGAATGATGATAATAAGAATAGTAATCCTTTCACTCAGAAAAAAAAACCGAACACAATCGATCTGCAAGAGACATAGATCTTCATGAGCCCCCGCAGTTGCGGGGGCTCATGAAAATCTATTCCTCTTGCTGAAACCATTTTGTATTCATATTGGCTCAATGTAGATAAGTCCGACTGGTGCCTTTTGCTGATACCACTTTGTATCTATGTTTCCTGGACGGCTGAGTCTTATAAATTTCAGAAACACGATCTGCGATCACTAGCAGCACAGGGGCATAGACCACAATAACCGGACAAGCATCTCTTTGCCGAGAAACAGACGAACCGCAGGCCGAACTCCCGTCGCGCATGCGTCAATTGATTTAGTCATCCTACGCATCCGCTTTTGTTTCCACACACAACAACAATGGAGATCGACACTGTTTTGCAGGTAAAGAGGAGCAAACATTCCCAAGATTTTCTACCTTGAACACTTATTCAATAAATAGGGGCATACATGGTAGCCTTTTTTTGTTTTTTGACGGTTTATATTTCGATTGAAGTCTTCCTTTGTGCATTCTATCGTTTATTTGTGTCACACGTGATAGGCTGCTGGAGTAGATCAAGTGAAGTGTTCTAGTATTAGTTTCACGTTTACACGAGATGGAAACTGTTGAAATATAATTGACTGTATTGTAAATCTGTCATAAATTAGTCTGTAGCTTCTATCTAGACAGATCTGTAATTATTCTTTCTACTATAATTCTGCCGAGCTGTATTAACATTCTTATAATATCTAAACCAGGAATTCGATCAGGACCAAGATGTTGGAGAGTGTCTGCATGCTGCCAGTTCGGCGTTACCCGCCACTTCCAACGTTGTCAAGGTACATATTAGTGCAAAAAGTATTAATCAATAATATTTTGTACCATTACAAAGAACTGATTTTTAATCTCTCACGTGTACAACAGTAAGGGTTGAGGGAAAGTGACAAACTTTTGGTTAAAGTAACACGTACGTTCCTCCTCCCTTCC